>JARHVA010003141.1:1022500-1622500 GCA_037957365.1 Torreya grandis | reverse complement strand
GTGTATTGTATATGTATTTATTTAAATTTTATATGCAATTAAATGTATTGATATATCACCATAAGGGGTCTACACGTGCACCTAGAAGTTTGAAGACTTTCGACTACATATGCAGCCTCTAAATATTTTATTTCCATTTAATACAATTAACCAAAATCAAACTATAAAAAACAAATGACTTACACAAAAACACAGAAGACTCCCAAAATCTCAAAATATAAGAACCTCTATTTCTTTGCCAAGCATTGTCTTATAATTTTTAAATCATCAAGCTCTCCATTAAAAACTAGTCAGGCTTTTTACTATTTTTTCCCCAAAATTTTCATCTTCCTAACACTTATGCCCACCTTCCACATTCCCCATTATTTTCATCCCCTCTCCCCATACCCCAATAAATTCACATTCAATTTGGGAGGAGAGAGAAACACCTCTGAATCCCAAGGCAATCCCCACCAACCTCACCATTAATGGCAAGTCTGGAAGGCTTGGTGATTAAGAAATTTACCACCAATAGAAAAGAGATTAGTGCTAAACCAAAAGCATTAAACACAACCAACCTCAATAACATTGAAACCTTAGCCAAATGCCACCTGCCTCATTAAATGAGGTTAATACAATTCCCAATCAATATAATATTTAAAATAATAATAATGAATTAGACCAAGTCTATGCCAAGGTCATGCCATGACTATTTAGTCATTGAAACAACATGCCACCACCCTAGTAAATAATGCTAGGTAGAATGGGGTAAAATATGAATATAGGGTGACAAGTGTTCTCAATGGGGGGTATGTTAGGTCCAGGTATGTCTAGGTAGGTTTATGTATAGAACTACATAGATATCTAAGATCCATGGTGAAACAAAGAAAGATTTAAAGACTACATGATAGAGGAATGGAATGGAGCTGTGCGTATAAGAATAAAATATGTGAATGACAAAACATATAAAAATTTATAATGGAAAGTAACCATAAATAATGACTTATAATGACATTGGCAAGTACAGTAGTAATCACAAGCACAAGGATCATAGCTAATAAACACAATGACCAAATCAAAGGGTTTGAAGGACAAACAAGACAAGTATACTTGTTGAACATGTCAATGTGCTTATAATTCATTCGATTATGAGAGTATAGCCTCCTTCATCTACCTAACTCATAGACAAAACTTGTAACCACCAAAAATAGCATCAATCACCTTTTTGTTGTTAATCAATAATTAATATAGATTTATAAAATCATCATCAACAGTAATAAGTCCATAAAATAATTAATAACATAATTAACTCCATAGCCAACACTGCTACAACTAATACCATAGATAATCTAGCTAAATAATAGCTAATAACTAGTCTAATAATCATAATGTTAATGTCATAAAAGTAGAATGTATATGAAAATATGGGATCATAACATCCTCCCCCTCTAGGAAGGGAGCCATCCTGGTGACGTAATCAAAAATCCATGCATAATATTGTCCAAAAATATGAGTGTTTTCCTAAGTAATGCTCTTTTTTCTGATAAGGTCTCATTACAATAAAACTTGTTGTATATCTTTGTTATACAACTTAATGTTGTGATGGTCTAGGATTCTCACTAGTTCCACCTAGATCTTTTTATCTTTTTTAACCTATAAATGAATTCAATCCAAAACATGAGATGGATCAAGTATATACTTTCTCAATAAATCAATATGAAAAACATCATGAATCCTTGAAAGAGGAGGAAGTGTCAGTCAGTACGTAACAAGGATAATCTTTTATACTATGGTGAAAGTCCTGATAAAACATGGTGCTAGCTTGGAAGCTTTACCAAATTTAGTAGAACTTTCTTGTGGTCTAACGTGCAAAAAAAATGTGTCCCCCATAATGAATTCATGTGGACTTCTCTTAAGATCTGTATAGCTCTTTTGTTTGTCAGAAGCTATTTTTAAATTTTGCCTTATTATTTCCATCTTCTTATCATATTCTAGTAGCAAATCAGGTCCATTAACAGCCCTATTTTCTAAGTTGTCTTAACCAATATGTGTTCTACACTTACATCCATATAAGGCTTTAAATCATGCTATATTAATAGTTGAATGGTAGGAATTATTATATATGAATTCAACCAAATGAAGATATTCCTCCCATTTTTTTATTGATCCATTACATACATACACAGCATATCTTTTTCAACCACTTGGTTGAGCCATTCTATTTGCCCATTTTTTTTTGGATGATATGAAGAGTTAAAATTTAGTTTTGTTCCAAAGGTTATAGTTAAAGTATGCCAAAACCTTGAAGTAAATAACTTGTCCTGATCTGATATGATCACTTCAAGTATACCATAGAGTCTTACTACCTCTTTCACAAAGCATTCCATAAATATGGATGTATCATCTATTAAGTTTTTAGCAATAAAGTGGCCAACTTTAGTTACTTTATCAATCACTACCAAGCTTGTATCATGTTTGTTGCATAATTTTGGTATCCCTATAAAAAATAACGTGAGACTATAGCCCACTTGTGTTTTGAAATATCATGAGGATACATCAACCCTCCTAGATGGTAATGCTCAACTTTGACCCACTGGCATTCTAAACATTTTACTATAAATTCAGTGACATCATGCTTCATTTTAGGGCAAAAATATAACTTTTTCAGCTCATGCATCATTTTTTTAACCCTTGGATGAGCATAATAAGGTGTTGTATGCACTTCATTAAGTGTAGAATTTCTTAAGTCACCCATCTTGGGGACATAAATTTTGACTTTATGCCTTATTAAGCCATCTATTGAAACAAAAAATTTATCAAATATTTTTTTTATAAGCTCATTAGCCAAACCTACTCTTATATCATGGTAGAATACATTAGCAAGTTGTTGTTCCAAAACAATGATTTTGAAATTTCCTTATAACACTAACAAGGTAGTAAGGTATGTGCATCTATAGAGTGCATCAGCCATATAATTCTCTTTTTCCTTGACATGTGATATATTCATGTCAAAATTTCTCAAAGATTCTAGCTGCCTACACTAGCATGCATTTAAATCTTCTTGAGAGAATAAATACTCAAGACTTCAATGATTATATTTCACTTGGAAAGGCTTTCCTAGTAGGAAATGTTTCCATTATTTGAGTGCATGAATAATGGCAGTAAGCTCCATGTCATGTGTAGGATAATTATTTTCATATTCTTTTAAATTTTATGACTCACAAGCCCCAACTTTGCCATTTTGAGTCAATATGCCTCCATATCCTTCTTTAAAAACATCAGCCCAAACTTCAAAGTTACCATTTGGGTTTGGTATGATCAGAATAGGAGTTATTTTAATTATCTATTTCAACTTAATAATGCTTCCTCACACTGAGGAGTCCATACAAACTTCTTTTCTTTATGATATAAGGAAGTGATGGGATAGGCCACACTAGAAAAAATTTCAACAAAGTGCTAGTAATAACTAGTCAAACCCATGAAGTTGTACACTTCATGCACATTGGAAGGAGCAGGTCAATCTTGGATAGCTTTGATCTTAACAAGGTCAACATCAATACCTTCTTTAGAAATAATGTGTACTAATTAATGAATTTGAGATTCATAGAATGCACATTTGGATAATTTTCCATAGAGCTTATGTTGTCTTAGTCTTTGTAAGACTAGACAAAGGTGTTGATCATATTCAGTCTCACTCTTGGAATAAATCAGAATGTCATCAAGGAAAACTAACACAAAGTTATCCAAGAAATCTCTAAATATGTTGTTTATAAGATTCATGAAATTTGTAAGTGTATTGGTTAAGCCAAAATTTAGAATTGTGAACTCATAATATCCATAATGAGTTCTATAGGTAGTTTTATATATGTCCTCTTCCTTGATTCATAGTTTATGGTAACCAGACCTCAAGTCAATCTTAAAAAATACTGCATCACCCCTCATTTGGTCAAATAAGTCATTGATTCAAGGCAAAAGATAATAGTTTTTTATTGTTACCTTACTCAACATGTAGTAATCAATGCAAAGCCTTAGTGTACCATCCTTATTCTTCACAAAGACTACTAGAGCTCCCCAAAGAGACACACTTGGCCATATGCTTTTACTATCTAAAAGTTCTTGTAGCTAAACTTTCAACTCTTGTAGATTGACCACATTCATATGGTACAGTGCCTTAAATGCAAGGGCATATTCAAGTATGATGTCAATAGAGAAGTCAATTTCTCACATGGGTGGAACCCTGGGAATATTTTTAAGAAAAACATCCATAAACTCCCTTAGAATAGGAAAATATGCATATTTTAGCTCTTTTTCATTGGATATTTCCTATAGTTGGATTGTATAGATCTTACAACCCTTCCTAACAACTCTTTTTAGGTGTAAGTCTAAAAGTTTTTTACATCTCATAGACCCTTGCATGCCCTATAATTCTACAATTTAGCCAAAATCATTATTGTATTTCACTTCTTTTCCCACATAATTAATTATGGCTTGAAGTTCATGTAGTCAATCCATCCTAAGAATGAGATCATAAGACCCTAAAGGCAAGAGAAAAAGATTCACCTTGGTCTTAAAAACACCAAGATCTAATTATGCTTGTTCCAAACACTCAAGAATAGACACTTTATTAATGGTACCAAATTCAATTTCCTAACCTTCTCTTATCAAGATAAGTTTACTATTATATTACT
This sequence comes from Torreya grandis, assembly GCA_037957365.1. Lineage (NCBI taxonomy): Eukaryota > Viridiplantae > Streptophyta > Pinopsida > Cupressales > Taxaceae > Torreya > Torreya grandis. The sequence goes on along the minus strand of JARHVA010003141.1, from coordinate 1,617,833 downwards.
TAGTAGTAAAAGGAGAAATAAAAGAATATGTTACATTATAATCAATCAAGATAGCCAAAGTGAAAACATTAATTATATCTTAGGTCTCAATTGGAGTGGCATTCAAGGTAGCATTATGATTAGCAATAGTAGCATATACTTTATGGTTCAATTTTTGGCCTAATTTAAATTTAGGATAGTCCTTTTTGTAGTGGTTGTCACCACATTCCCAGCACATAATTGGTCTAGAAGATGCTATTGGAATATTGTTAGCACATGTGGCAGGTCTATGTTGGTTGTTTTGATGTCATTCCTTTTTATAAGAACAAGATTTGGAAGATCCATAAGACTTGAAAAAACTATTTCAATTAGAAAATTTACTAAAAATTTTATTATCTTCTAAAAATATATTGTTAGGATTATATTTTTTGAAGTTCTTATTTATGGGAGAAAGGTTCTTTACTTTAGACTATTGCCTATTTGACTTGAATTCTTATCTTACCTTTTGGCAAGACTTTTCTTTCTCCTTAGCCCTATAGGTTGAATCAATTGCTTGAGCCAAAGTTTTTTGGATTTGTCATGTTAACATCATACATCAAGATCTCCTTAAGACCAAGATTGAACTTAGTAATCTTAGTTTCTTCATGATGAATATAGTTTACATGATGTAGTAAGTTTAGAAACCTATTCTCATATTTATCAATAGACATGTTCTCTTATTTTAAAGGCTAAAAATTGATGATTTTTTACTCCTTATAGGTTGTATTCAGGTACCTCTTACAAAAAAAAGTCTCAAAAATGGACCAAGATAGGTTCAATGGCTAATATCCTTCAATAACACAAAGGTGGTTTGATCATAATGTTGTAGGTAATACTAACTGATAGGTTGATACTCTAAATTTCATATTGGAAGGTATATTATGAAAATTAAAGCACTTTTTTAAGTGTACCATCCAAGCATCAGTTTCATCACCTAATTCTTCATTTGAAAAGGTAGGTGGTGGAAGATTTTTCATCTCTTTGATGATTGGGTCAACGGTGGTCAAAGGTAATTATTAGATTATAGGTCCTTTCACTTGACTTATTTCCAAATTGGGTACTTCCTCTTAAGATACCCCCTTAATATTGTTTAATCTTTGTTCTTGGTTATCAATATTTCCTTACAAGGTGTTAAGGGTCATCAAGATTCCACTAAGGATTTCCTCATGCTTATCAATTAGAATCCCACTAATTGCTTCATCTTCATCATTGGGTACCTCAACATTTATTGCCATCTTTATTCATAGACAGTTATTTTAGTTGTGAATGGGGATGTGACCTTGATGACCCCTTATACATACTCAACCTTTGCCCCTAGTTGGGTTGGCATTCAAAGTATTTTCATGGATGTTGCCTCTGCTTGATCACATTCTAACTATCTTGAGAAATCACAAGTGATAACTTAAAAGATTGCAATTATTTAAAGGAAAAATATTCATTTCTAGGGTTTCCTAGAGCATATTTTAGGCAAATGTTAAGCCCACTTATAAGTCTTGCTAATGTGATAAAAACATTTAGCATACTTCATGTGTATGCAATTAGAACCGAAGGAGGGGAACTAAGGTAATGAGCAAGAGGCAAACACATACAAAAGGTGTTATGGGGAAGTTTGTTGTTTTATAAGGATTATGGAATTAAAGGTGTATCAGTGTACACATACACTGATAAGTCCTAAGCACCATAATTGGTACCCATACTTCCACATAGGACCATTTCTAGGTCCTTAACCCTAGGTAAATACTCACTCTCCTTGATGGGTTTTAGTCCCACTCAAAGATGGTTAAGCTAAAGGATTGGTTTAATTGGGAAGGATAACTTGGTTTTCCTAAGTTATCATTCAATTTTATCTTGATATTACATCAAAATACATGCTATATAAATTAAACAAGTGATAAAATCAGCAAACACAATCAATTCAACATTCATAGATTTTAATTTATTCATAAAATAAATTATACTAAGGAATAAGAGAAATAGATTAAGTACAAGATTCTCTACTGCTACTAGTTGGGTTATAACACCTTATAGTGTTTAAGGTCATCACACTATTCATACACCATTTATACCAAGCATGGATGTTTATATCAGTCCATGATGTAATTATAACTCAACATTGCAATTCTATTATCTACACAACTATTTAGATTGGCATAGCCAATGCCAATAATAAAATAATTTGAGGCATTTAAGCAAATAAACTGAATTATCTATTTAAGATAAATAACTATGAAACCATTAGTAGTGAAGTTAAATTAGGTAACTATATAAGAAAGGATCATTTCAACTTCTTCTAATGAATGTATAAATATATCATCGTAGTAAGAATTCATTAATAATCTAACTAGACAAAAGAAAATCAGTAATGTTTAATCATCAATGTTCATGTTTAGAATTCAACATCATCAATCAATAAAGTTTATCCAAGTTTTTATATTAGTAGAACCCAAATAAAATGTTTCACTTAAGTAACTCTTACAAAATTCACTATTGGGCAGCCGAGACAACAAGGTGAGAAAGTGCAGCTATCATACAGGAAGGCAAACTACATGTAGCTTGATATGAAAAGAACCAGCAAGCATACAACTTAAGTCTTAATGAAAGGAGTAAAGTGATAAAATAACTTATTTATCATTTTGACTTCATTATGGATTAGTTTAAATTCATTTATTTAACCAAATAAATAATCTAATTAAAACATTGTAAATGTTCATTCTTAAATCATAAGAATTAATTAACTATCAATTCCTTGTTTAAACAATACAAGAATTTACTTATTAATCCTAGATTTCAAAATGCAACATACATAACTTAAGAAGTAATATTTTATAATTGTACATGAAATGCATACCTTGCACACAACCAAATATGCATGATCGAAGAGAGCATTTGGTTTATTTTTTGCATGGTCCAGCAATCAAAATTTATGCATTACTGAAAGGATTAAGAGGCCCATATGCATCTATGTACTTATGTCCAAAAATTAATAATCTAAACTTTAATACTACATCAGCTAATGCAAGTTAACTGCATAATTTCTATATAATCTATCCATTCAAATTTAAATAACTGTAGATTAAGGAACTAATGTAAAACATCTATGAATATGTTTTCATAAGGCTATATTAAATATTAACTTTTTCTACCATAACTTATATCTGATCTATGTAAAAATATTAAAGTAAATCTCAGGTTAGCATTCCTATATATTAATTCTGTTAGCATCAAGAAATAAAAATCATTTGAATGATATATGTATGTATGTATGTATGTATCAGAACTTAAACCAACTTGAATACCATTAATCATCATAAAGAATATTAGATCAATATAGAATTAGTATGTCAAAGAATACACACACACACACACATATGATCTAACAATATACCTAATTAATTCTCAACTTATTTTGATCATAAATAATATTGAATCAATTAAGGATCAACTAAATAAGTAAATAATACAAGGTACCTATAAAATAGCTTCAGCCAATAATTAATTTACTTCTTCAATATTCCATTTTCATTTTCAATCCATTCATAACATTCATTAGCAGCCATCAAGTTCAATATAACAATTAATTAATGTCAAGCTAAAAAATATAATCAATGTTACCCATACATATTAATAATTGATCAAATCAATAATTAAATTTTTTTAACATCTTCCATATAAAGTCATTCGAAGCATGGAGTTGAACACGAACAAGTTGATCAGGGCAAACCCACCCAACTAGCCCTATGAGCCCAAATATCAATGGCCCTCACCACCCCAACCATCAATAAGGTGGTGGTTGTGGTAATTGAAAACATGAAATGAATTCTACGCACATCAATCCCTGAATAAAAGACATATCAAATAAAACTAATTTAGTCATATCATTCCAAGGTGAGATAGGAATAGTTAATTTGTCTAAGTATAGATCAAGAGTGGGGATGGTTAACTTATACTACCAAAATATATAGAATGTATTAACTCTAATCCATTATTTATCTTTTAAAATTATCCTACTTGGAACCCCATCCAATATCACAACCATCCATAACCATCTAGACCCATAATATATACTTTTAAATATTCAGGTCTAGTCCATGAATGACATCCACACATTCCACAAGAACCCAAACATTAACAGATAAAATATAATTAATTAATGACATAAATAAAATATATTTTAATCATAATTATAAACCTAAAATAGTAGAAAACAAATAGGCATACCTCTATATGTCATAGGTCTAAATACGACCCAGAAAAACTTAAAATGACTAGTCAAGTATTAATCAAAATTCACTAATAATATAGTCATATTATTATTATAACTCATAGGCATCATTATGTAATCATACAACATAATGAAATCTTGAGGCTTGAGGCAAGCTTAACATATTCAATTAAATTACATAGATATGATTATAAAATGAACACCTTTTAATCGAGCCAATATTAAGTATAACTGAAACAATCAAAACTTAATAAAATTCAAGACCTGGTTAAACTAAATACCATGATTGAGATGTAAAATCATGGCAAAACAAAAAAAATCCAAGTGAACAGCCCAATCATGATAAGGAAACATAGTTACATAAATCTTGAAGCCACACACACACACACACACACACGTAGGGATATACATATATATGTAGATACGTAAGTATATATATATATATATATATATGTATATACTTATGTGTGTGTATATATATATATATATATGTGTATATACTTACATATATATATATGTGTGTCTGTGTGTGTGTTTACTTACGTGTGTGTGTGTGTGTATATATACACTTACATATATACATTTATATCTAAATACATATATATATATATATACTTATGTGTATATACATATATATATACTTAAGTATATATATATATATATATATATATGTTAATATAATTACACATATGTATAGTTTGATAAAGAAAACCATAACATAATCAACCATGACATAACCACTTATTAAAGATAATACAACAATCAATTCCAATTGATCTATGATTATACAAAAGAGACAAGACTCAAATGTATTCAAATAAAACACCATCATTATAAAAATTTGTAATTATATAACCCAGAATCTATAATCAAAGTCACAACTTACCCACATATTTGAATGAGATTACCATAGCCTATTTCTAATAACAAAGTTTATAAAAGGGTAGTGATCAAGTTTTAATCAAATGATACATCAAGTTCAATGTTGAGATTATTAGGTTGATACAGCATAGAATATAACCCTAATGACCAAGATTCTAATGCATAGGTGTAATCATAACATGAGTTTGGTATAAACATAGCATAATAAAACCAAGTAACAATATAATCAAAACCCAAGATAATAATGCCTAGACTAGATATATCCATAAGTTTCTAATCGAATAATGAGCAAGGTTATCAAAAAGTAAATATCATAGGGAGATTCAATAACACAGTCAGTGAAACTCATTCGGCCTTTAAGTCATAGAACATAAAAATGGGTTCACCCAAATGAAAATATCAACCAAAAAAACTTATGAAAAAAAACACAACCAACATATTTTTCCAAAAGAGCATAGTCATCAACAATCATAGACATATTTAAGAATACCTAGTTATTTTCCATTAACACAGTCGATTATAAATAAAACGGTCACCCACAATCGATATAAAAATTGTGTTCTAACTTATACACATGAGAACATCATTAGTTATAAAAACTTAGACACACACACACACATACACAAATATATATATATATATATATATATATATATATATATATATCCAATAAAACCACATAGATGCCTCTTTATAAAACATAATCATCACACAAAATGTTTTCAACTCATATGCATGAAAACATAGTCAATGACCTATTTTGGAAACAATAAAATGACTGGATGCAAAAAAAGATTAGAACCAAACATTATGTGTTTATATATATATATATATATATATATATATATATATATATTATTTTTAATTTTATATGCAATGAAATGTATCGATATATCACCATAAGGGGTCTGTACATGCACCCAAAAGTTTGAAGACTTTTGGTTGTATAAGTAGCCTATAAATCTTTTATTTCCATTTAATATAGTTACCCAAAATAAAACCATAAAAACCAAATGACTTACATGAAAACATAGAATAATCCCAAAATATTAAAAGATAAGAACCTCTATTTCTTTGCCAAGCACAAAGGTGTAATTTCCAAACCATCAATCTCAGCATTAAAAACTAGTCAAGCTTTTTACTATTTTCTCCTCAAAATTTCCATCTTCCTAACACTTTTTCCTGTTGTCCACATTCCCCATTCTTTTTATCCACTCTCCCCATACCCCAATAAATTTACATTCAATTTATAAGGAGAGAGAAACACCTCCATATCCCAAGGCAATCCCCACCAACCTTGTCATTAATGATGAGTCTGGAAGGCTTGGTGATTAAGTAATCCACCACCAATAGAAAAGGAGATTAGTGCTAAACCAAAAGGATTAAACACAACCAACCTCAATAACATTAAAAAAATTTCCAAATTCCACTTGCCTCATTAAATTAGGTTAATTTAATTCCCAGTCGATATGATATTTAAAATAATAACATTGAATTAAACCAAGTCTATGTCAAGGTTATGCCATGACTATTTAGTCATTGAAACTATTGAATAATTTTCCAAATGCCACTTGCCTCATTAAATGAGGTTAATTTAATTCCTAGTCGATATGATATTTAAAATAATAACATTTAATTAAACTAAGTCTATGTCAAGGTTGTGCCATGACTATTTAGTCATTGAAACAACATGCCACCACCCTAGTAAATAATGTTAGGTTAAACAGGGTAAAATATGAACTTAGGGTGACAAGGGTTGCCAAGGGGGGATATGTTAAGTCTAGGTAAATCTAGGTAGGTTTAGGTATAGAACTACATAGGTAACTAGGATCCATGGTGGAACAAGGAAAGATTCAAAAACTACATGATAGAGGAATGGAATGAATCTATGCATACAAGAATAAAGGCTATGGCTGATAAAATATATAATAGATTATAATGGAAAGTAACCATAAATAATGACTTATAATGGCATTGGAAAGTACATTATCAATAATAAGCATAAGGACCATAGCCAACAAACATAATGACCAAATCAAAGTGTCTAAAAGATAAACAAGACAAAAAGTATACCTATCAAACATACCAACATGTTTAGAATTCACTCGGTTCTGGGAGTACAGCCTCCATCATCTACCTATCTCATAGACAAAACTTGTAACCACCAAAAATGGAATCAATCACATTATGTCATTAATATATAATCAATATAGGTTTATAAAATCTACATCAATAGTAATAAGCCATAAAATAATTAATCATAGATTTAAGTATGCAGCCAACACTAGTGTAACCAATACCATAGATAATCTAGCTAAATAATAGCTAATAACCAATCTAAAAATCATAATGTTAATTTCATAACAATATAATATATATGAAAATATGGGATCGTAAAAATAATTAGGAAAAGTGTTATAACTATTGTTGAACTCAGACTGTGCTAGATTTATATCATAGCGAATAGTTGAATATAGCAAATGGCTTAGGATATATACATTAAATAGCTTAGGATACATATAGTAAATGGATTATGATATTTTTAGTTAATTTTTTAGGAAGCTACAAAAAATAGTGATTGATTTCAAACTAACCCTATATATGTATAGATCAAATTATATTCTAGCATATCAAAGTGATAGCCACTGTGCATAATATTACATATTCAAGCTAACAATTCAAAAATCTTGATATTATAGCTACAAAGAAGAGAATATTAAGTATATTGATATTCTATAAGGTCATAATGATATTATATAAAATTCAACATAATATGCATTTGATTAACATGTACAATTCAACATTATGCAGCGTAACAATCTATAATATCATAGCTATAAGTGTTTAGATATTATTTATATTATTAGATGTCTATGTATGGATTTAAATATATTTTTTAGGTCTAGATCCATATAAATAAAACTAGGTATAATGGTTTTTATAATAATAAAATATAACTAAATCTGATTAATGGCATGTTGGTATGCTACAAGATCTACTTAATAGGATATACATAATTCTCCGCTTCATATATATATATATATATATATATATATATATATATATATATATATATATATATATATATATATATACTAATTAACCATATATATATGGAATTATAAGTGGAGTGATATATATTAATATATATAGTGATGTATATAAATAGTGAACTATGAAAAAGGAAGTAAATCAAAAACCATGCCAAGTCCATTTATATACTTAGTTATGGATTTTTAGATACTGTGTGTGTGATTATAATCCAAATAGACTATATATAGGTATGAGTTCATTTGAAACAAGGGATATATTAAACACCATATTGATTTTATCCTCTCAACTTGATATGTTGAATATAAACTCTTCATTCATAAGTATACCTATATTACTAGATAATGTAACTCATAATGTATTACTAAATATTAATCTAGTGGTTAGTGGTTAGTGGTTAGTGGTTAGTATAATGATTATTCCATTAATGGTTAGTATATTTATGGACTATGTGTACTTTTAATGATTAGCATACCATAACATAGACTACTAATACTTATTGAGATTTATTGGTTGGTGCATTGTACATTGTTCCATTGAAAACATGTGTATGATACGTATCATGAGTGTACTAGCATGTACAAGTGCATATACATATATATCAGTGCATGTGATGATTGACTATATTATGATTCCATTGATGGTTCAAAAATAATTCATAGACTTCTAAATAATAGAACCCTACTTATACATGCATACAACCTCTTAAAAATGTAACAAATGTTAAAACAAAAGATTGTGTGTTCATGAGGATTATGACTTTCTTATTTATAACTGGTTGTTTAAATTGAGTAGTGTGTACCTAAAATGGTGGAGTGTAATATTATTTATTTTCATAGAATATATTTCATTTATGTTTAATTATATAAATTTGAGTATGTAGTCTAATTATAGATTATACTCGATTGGTATATATTATAATTGTTATGCATAAATATTTATGTAATAAATAATATTATGGTGGTTCATTCATACTTTTGATGGACTAAATGTATGCATCTTGATTATTCTTGTGTTTAGAATGGTTTATTCTTGATAGTAGGAAGTAATTTATATGTATTTGTTATTTATATCTATGTTAACCAAATCTCACATTGTTAGTAGTGAGTAAGTAGTGAGATAGACTTTACTAGCTTACTAGCATCACAATACAAGATGACGGTAATCTGATCAAGTGGTGTGTATAAATTTGACTGATCTGAGAGATATATAACTAGTAAAAACTTTGGAAAAAGTAATTTTAGATATACATTATCATTTCATATGTATGATTCATATGGTTATGTGATATCATGTTAGAATGCATTTATTTATGGTACACTACATGTTCTTAGAAATCATATAGCACATAGGTATTAGCTTGTTTGTCTAGATTCTCACACCATCACTATCTATTCATCCATGAAGGGAGGTCTCTTCCTTGATGGGGGACTATGTAGGGGATTGATGGTCTGTGTTTGGTGTGTAAAAATTCTTGGATGATGCTCTCCCTCTCCATAGCAATAATTATTTGGAGATGACACTTGAGATTGCCATAGATACTGAGTTCAAGAAACTCATGTTCCATGGAGCCTTATATCTTATATCTTGTACATTGTATTTATCATTATTGAGAAATTATTTATGATGATATGTAATTATTTACTTAGTGTCCATCAATAATAATGGATGTATGTTTATATCAACCATGGCTAGAATTTTTTAGTTACTCTCTATATTTAGTTATGTTGTATTTCATATGATGATAATGATCAGTGACGAATAGATGTCACATGTTTATTTTATAGTTGGCATACTTAAAATGTTTTATTTGGATCACTAATTATATTATTATGTTGTAATCTAATGAAATAATACATTATTTAATTTTTTTTTTAAATCACATATTTCTAAGTAGATCCCAATGGGGATGTTACAGCATGTCTATAATTTTCTTTGGCATCACTAATTTTCTCACACCTGAGTCTATCATCTAGTTATGTAAGAGATGATTACTAATAATTAAATAAATATAGAATCAGGGTGGTTTTCTACTTCTACACACTTTCTCCTCTTTTGGTTGACATATACTCATAGGCTCATGCGATTGGAAATTCCTTAAAGCATCATGTATCAAATTCCTTTGAGAAAGAATAAAAAGAACATCCTAGATACATTTAATCTAGTTATCTTCAATTGTTTAACTATGTTAAAGGGGATTTGAGACCCATTTATCTATGATTTTTGAATGGAAATCTCCTCTTGCACCTAAATTCTAATCTGAGGCTAACTCTCTTTCTGTTTGACTATTTCCATGCATGTTTGAACCTTCCTTTTAGGTTCTTTATCTTTTGTGTTTGTACATAAAACTTGGGACATAGAAGTTGAGGGTGCTAAAGAATACAAATATCCTTCAATCACCCTCATTTTAAATTTGGTATTGAAATCAATAGGGTTATTTATTACACTTAGTATTTCATTTTGATTCACATAATTGAATACATCCTCTTGTTAGTTCATGAGAGTAGACTCATCCTACTCTAGTGCTCAAATTTATAATTTATCCCCTTATAGAACTAAAATATTCAGCTATCTCTAATGTGTTGATGTATTTCACATCATAGGCACTTTGTTCAAAACTCCATTTGCACTATGGCTTGATTATGTGGTTGATCATATGGAAATCACCATTCATAGTCTTGCACCATATTGGTATACACAAGCACAAGGGCTCTATAAGTGATACAAGTGTTAGAATCTTGCACATAAGGTCGTCTATTATATGGAATATAGTTTTGAGCTTGAGTTCCACCTTGATAGGAAGGCATGTTTGGCTTATATGGTTGGTTGAAGGGTTGATAAGGTATAGAATTTACACTTGCTACCTTTTAAGTGTTACTAGCTCATTTCCAAAGCCCTATAACAATTATTTAACTTCATGTAATTCACTTAAAGGTGTAGCTGATGGAATTGGTGGGATATTTGCAATAAGGATAGGTGTTAGAGTTAAAAAGAGGGTAAGGTGGGTTGACTCATAGATGGGGGCTCAAGAAGCAAATGAATAGGGGATCTAGGTGTAATTTTCCCTCCTTAAATCAAACAATTATTCATTCACATAGAAACCTCATATGCATTGGGTAATATTTCACATCCCATAGATTGAATCATTATATCCACATCACTATTTAGTGTTCTTAAAAAATATAAAAACATAGTATTAGGAGAAGGTTTTTCCAAGGGTGGAATTTTATTCCAAGTTTTTTGGAATATGAAGTGGCATTTGACCATTTGCTTGAGTAGATCTCTTTTAATGGTAGTGAGATTCTCTATCAATGATAGGTGGTCACTCTTCTCCTCAAACTATTTACATAGTCATGTACCTAGCTCATCCCAATTCTGAATAGTATTAGGATACAAACTTTAATACCACTAGAGGGCTCTCCCTTTCAAATAAGAGCTAAGGATTCATATTGTGACATTGCATTCAATTATATTATGGATAGAGAAAATATTTACAACATCTTGTATGTGTTCTATAGGGGTAGTAGAGTTATCTTCAGTAAAGTAGGGGATGATCTTAAGAGTAGCTATGGTAATGTCATCATACTAGGGGAGGGCCAATGGACTATCTCCACTAAAGAGAATAAAGGGTTTCTTTCTAAGAGCATCCATGAATATGATAGCAAATAATCTTCCTTTAGGCACAAGGAATCTACCAAATGGGGGTAGACTGTGTTCTAGGTGAAGATTATCTTGAATCACTAGCTCTCCTAATAGAGGATAAAAATACTTTAAATCCTCTTTTTCTATTAGGTATAGGTAAATTAATAAAATTAAAATTAGTACCTCTCAAAGATGATCTTGTTTATCTTGGCATATAGATAAAAAACTAATCTTTATAAACCAGAGATACTTTGAGTCACCAGGTGATCTATAGAGTGTCTCCAACATTATTGATTAAGACTAACACAAAATTCTTAGATAAATCTTTGAACTAGGTCCCATCAAGCATGCCAAAAACTTTTATCACTTGAAACATGTACGCTTAGTTATAACTAGCCTTGTGCACACCACCATGCAACACTTTTGTACTGAGTGCTTGGGACCTCGATGCTGGAAATTAATTCAATGCTTTAATGTAACAATGGTTTCATCCCACAAGGTGCAAGACTCTTGTGTTCCTTGGGATGAACCTATGGAGAAGTTCAGCTTCCTTCTAATCTAAGTGTACTTAGTTTATGACTAGTGCATAGACCTATGAAGAGAAAAAGGGAAATATATGCTTAATGTTAAACCTAATCTTAACAAGGGAAAATGGGTGTGAGAGAGTGAGAGGGATGCTAAAATGGAAAGTGGTGATACACTAAAAATAGAGTGATCCCCTCACCTTCTTGATGGCATAATAAAAATAAGGAACTAAATTCACATAGTATTCAAACCATACACCCTTAGAATAAGTGTTTCATATGAAGGTATGGGAACACAATGCAACATTAAGAGGGATGACAAGCAATCCATAAATAATGCCTAAACAGACCCATTTATACATAACATGCAACTTGTAAAGGATTATGATTCCATGTAGAGTTATGAAGGAAGGACAAAATGAGAGGGACAAACATCCACAAACAAATATCAACAACCATTAATACACACAGAATGTAGAGTTTGAATAAATGTATTTTGGTTATTAATTTCAAGGCCTAAGCTAATATTACAAACTCAAAAGGGCAAATCTTTGGTATACCAAGCATAGGGATCTCTTTACAATAAATATCAAGGTTCCTATAGAGTTGGGTGAGGCCCTATGTAATTAATTCACCACTTAAGATAGTAGATAAGAAACTTGAATTCAAAAGTTAGTGCTTAGAACTCAATAGAAATAGACTCATATGTAATACTTGTTGTGAACCATGCTCATTCAATTCAAGCTGATAGTTGGATAATAAAAGTAGCTAGAAAGTCATTCTTGGATCTTTAAATAATTTTCATGTACATCGAGGACACACATACACTTATTCTATCATAGGAGACATGTATGCATGTTCTGCCACTGATCCACCATCTTTGCATTTAATTCTACTCTGACTTAGCTTCTTTTAACATACAATCAGGCCCAACTATCACCTTTTTACATGTCATAGATCCTTTCTCATGTCTTTATCAGAGATAATATGTGCACTAACCCATGTGTACTTTATACTTTATTGAGTTTACACTAGTTGTGCATTTAATATTATGTATGGAAAGTTCATACAAAAGGATAGTACATGCCTTTCATAATTCCTATAGTCTAGGTAGTTTTTTGCATGGTCTAATCATGTCAAACATTTACATTTTAAGTGCACCCTTGCTTTATATTTGACCTTTGCATGACTTGATACTTGGATTTATCCTACACAAAGGGTGTGCAAGGAAGGTTATACATAAGGATGGGCATTATAGCATAGTGGTGTAACGATGTAGATAAATTATAAACCCATGAAATGTCATGGAGGGTGATCTTATACAAAATTCATAAGGCCTTAATTTATTATACACTTAGATACATTTGGTAGTTTTGAAATTTTGTGCCTTGCATCTAGGATCTTACATTGGCATGCAAAGGGAGTGGTGTGTAGTGCAGATCGTAGACTATGAATCATGAGAATGCAGGTGTAAATTTAAATAATTGGGAATATAAATTCATTGTTTAGACATGAGGATCCCCCTAGATAGGAGCACATGATAATAATGAAGATATTGGGTACACAATTATAATTGGAAATTATGCACTATGGACTTTACCCTGTGCAGTCTAATGTTTGAGAACTCTGCATGGTTTACTCATATGCCAATAGTTTTATGTGATGGAGAGTCTATGTAGATATTATGCATAGGTAATGCATTAAAATTTATTCATAGGTATGAATTTTCACTTATTTTATGTTTAAATCATTGTTAACTACTAACTTTAGGCACTATTGGGAATCATCTACATGCAAGCTTACCCCTGAGTAACTCAATGTTATGCAAGCACACATGCCTTATATAGGGTCTTATGAGAATTACATGGATTGAGGTGATTTAAAGAGTTAACACATCCCATGCTAATCCTTATTAGTAAAACATGGTCCATCAACCCTCACAGAGGAGGCCCACTAGCATAAGCCCTTCTCTTATTGTACTCTCTATTAGGACTGATCATTCCCACATTGATCCTACCAATGACCATTGGTTGATCTTGTCTTAGATATAGGAATGCATAGATTTTATTTACCTACATATCAAATTTGGGTACCTAAATAGGTACCTACATATTCATCACTTACACCTATAATTCTAACAGAGATAACTACAAAAGTAAAATTGACAATTACTTTACCACATGATAATTATAATAAACCATTCTTATTTTTATAGGGCTCCATTGCATATGATGAGTACTTTATTGCTTCAAATAACATAAGTATTTCATTTAATTTAAACATTTTTCTTATACCTTTTACCATTCCACAACATACACCATGAAATTCAAATATAATGATCAATAGAGATTAAAGCAATGCAAATATATTAGATACCAAATCAAACCCATGTGAAAAATGTCATATACATAGAAATTGATACAATTTTAAAAAAAATAAACATATAAATCTTAATTAGGGGAAATATCCCTCATGGTATACTTTTCATCACTATCAACATCCATAATTCCAACACCTCTGGAGGTAGATACACGAAAATCAAACTATGGACCCATGCACATGAAATCATGTGTACTCTCTCCTCAAAATCACCTAGCCACCACATTTTTCCTCATTCTCTCATCTTAAATAATTTTAGTTCTAAATAAGGATCTACATGATCTTGGTGAAACTCTACTTTGGGATGTCCCATCTATCTTAATCTACATGCAACTTTTCATGCTCTATGGTTGTTTTATGGTATGTCACCATAATTCTCATAATCAAAGAAAATAATGGTGCATGTGCCCCATTAATATCAACAAATCTTTGTATAAATTTTTATCCATATACATCTAGCAACACACTATGATTAAGGGCTTGAATCACTTATTCTACCATGCTCGACCACTCTTGGTTACCTACACACATTTAATATAATACATCAGCTAGAAACATATATAAAACCTAATACTTTTAGAGCAAACTCAAATACAAAAACTCAAAACATTTATACTCGCATGTGGTTCTAATGTATTCCTCATCAACCTATGTTGGTCCTATTATAGCATCATCTCCTCCATCACCACCTATCTCTCCACCACCACCCTATGTTATAAGAATGACACCTAAAGTTGAAACTATAATAGATAATAATAGAGGCCATCAAGCCTTAACCCACCATTGTCCACACCCATTAGTATAACCTAAATCATCTCCTACTATCAAGGGAACCACTAGGTCTCACTCATTACTTGGGTGAGAGGCTAAATATATAGTAGTGGGTGCTAGCCTATCATGTGGCATATGACCACTCCATATTGTGATGTTATAGATATGGTGCTAATAACACACCCTGCTCAATCCCAAACTATCATGTTACATGATCATATTGAAATAACTCATACACTCTAAGAAACTAATTAATCAACCACATGATAATATGAACTCTTTGTAACTAATGACCATCCTTAGGCTACCCATTAAAATTATTATAAGGATGACACAAAATCTGATCAAGAGAAATCTTATCCAACATAGTTTGGAATTCAATCATGGTATGGAGTCTACCATGCGATAATACCCACCACTCAACAAACACCTATGGGTGGGCCCATTTAGGAAGGGGACCACCAACTAGACATACTAATACAATATGCTCTTACACTTAGATGTGTAACAAAGTTCTAACACCAACACCACCACCATGGCTCTCCAGTGTAAACCTATATATATATATATATATATATATATATATATATATATATATATATATATATATATATATATGTGGGATAATATAGTGCAATCCCAAGAGTATTTGGTCATATCCAACTCAATGTGATGAACCACCTAGTGTATATAATAATAAATACCAACTATCCCACCCTCCATAGCTACAAATGATGATAGTAATACATAAATAAACTTCCAATGTCATGAAACATCACCACTAATAATGTTATCAAGTTGAATCATACTACTCAACTCTACTTCAAGATCCCTTTGACTAGTAAAATATACATGTGACTTTTAAATATAACCATGACTATCATCATCATTAAATTGCACCCTCTCACACCTAATCGGTAACCAAAAGATCCTATATACATCCTTTAAGATGGTGATCAACTCACCAATAGGGAGCTATAATGTACATATATTTGGGTTCAATATTTTTTCTAGAGTGGTAAGGAGGTGGATGTCATATAAAATATGTCCCAAGTAGGCTACATGCCCCATTCCTACCTGATCAATAATGGCCCAATCAATTGCATCTAAACCTAGATACACTGAAGTCAAATAGTATTAAATATGCCATAACTATCAAATATGAACATCCTTATACAACTAAGAAAATAATAATATCAACTTGTCAATGATAAAATTTTGTTATAAAAATGAAAAAATATTCATAAACTAAACACAAATAACAAAAATACTAGCCTCAAATGCTAGCATCCATGTAGGACAGTTGTATCAAATGTTAATGTCTATACTAGACATGTATATCAGATGGTGATGTATGAAAGTGAATGGTTACATCGATGTCATGAATCAATCATTCATAATGTTATTTCAAGTGTGTGATAGCATCCAAAAAAAATTTAAAAATAGGCTTAAAATGTAAATTTTCAAAAAAATAAAATTATCAATAAATTACCAAACAACTACTTACCAACTTGGTAAAGTCCTGGCTGGATAGGGTATTCTAGAACATATCAAATCATAAAGGATGATAAAATCTCCCCCGTT
The DNA here is from genome assembly GCA_037957365.1 of Torreya grandis. Taxonomy (NCBI): domain Eukaryota; kingdom Viridiplantae; phylum Streptophyta; class Pinopsida; order Cupressales; family Taxaceae; genus Torreya; species Torreya grandis. Next base: position 1,600,760 of record JARHVA010003141.1, on the reverse strand, counting down.
ACATTGTTTCTCTCTAAGCTCAAACCTCAAAATTCACAAACATTCAAAATGCAAATGATTTCAAAGTTCTATTCCAACCCACCTAATATACCACTTTGGCATAACTTCAAATGACCATATTTTGAGCCCCAATTATCTAAATTTGAAACCATAAGTTGCATTGGGATATAGACAATGAACCCTTCCATATTATATCAAATTTATAAACTTTCAAACATTGTCAAAAATCATTAAAAAAATTGTTACATAGATATTCTAGAACATTACCAAAATACTAATAGGTCAAAAGCTATCAAACATATTCTTGGTTATTCCTTTTATGAAGATACCACCAACAGAAACTATATTCTCTCCTCCCAAAAGGGGGAATATTATTAGGGTAATTTTTACAAGCATGTTCTATGCAATTGAAACACACTTAGCACAAATTTCATATTACAGTGAGGGCATGCTTTGAAATCATCTTATCCATATTTATTTAGTATGTGGTACTTATATCAACTTTCAAATTTAGTGAGGGACATGTCATATGGACATGAGTTCCACACATTCATAATTTATAGATTGCAGTGGGGGCATGCTTGGAAAGCATGTTCTCCACAAGTATTCAGTAGCCATCATCTCCAGTTTATAGTGGGGCATGTTTTGAAAAATGTATCCTCCACATTGGTACTTGTTCTAGTTTCATATTTATTTATACATAGTGTATGCATGATTTTTAATCATGTTATCCACACTTATATAAATTTATACATTGGAAAAACATACACAATATATGATCCAGATTCACAATTATGGAAAAATCCTATACATTAGCACCATTTAATACACACAGTTCTAGCACAAGACATATCCAAGATGTATATGTTATGCAACATATATCTAATATTTTAAAATTATTAATCAGATTCACAATTCTAAAAACTTCTATTTACTTATACCTTGATGTATTGATAGCTCGATTGAGAATTTACAAACTATATTGAGCCTTACCCATCTACAGCAGTTAGTTCTTATTTTTGGTGTGATTGGAGGGATTAAATCATCTAGTCTCATCAAGTTTTTTGGGTGAACTTGATTACATCACTCACACTATATGCTATACATATAGATATATTTTATACTCAAGTTGTGTTCAGCAAGAAATGATACTTCTGATGACTGAAGCACCGCTCTTCCTATTCTAGGTTGGGGGTATGATCACCTCCCAACTCTCCTTACTATAAGTACAGCACCACCATGGTGTGATATACTTTCAACACTTATATACTCACTCATCTTCCTATATTGAATATGGATTAGGTTACAATTTCCTCTATCTACTTCTCTAGTTCCCCACACTGCAATTTTTAGAACTTCAAAAGTAGTTACTGCATGACACATACACAACTGTACTCTATCCATGCTCTTTCTTTATGGTATTTTTTATTGTTACTTACTTATATATTATATACATTGATTTATTTATTTTCATATGCTTGTTTTTAATTAATCTTCAAAGGATGAAAGATTGAAGGCACAACTCACGCAAAGACAAAGTGTGTTATCCACATCACGGTGTGCACTTTCTTTTCCTTTAAACTATTAATTCCCATTTTTATTGTATTATTATATTAAAGGGATGGAAATATAGACATGTAATTTTATACAAGTACACATATTACTAGTCTTATTATATGTATACACCTCTTTCATTCTATCTTATTTCACTTGATTTACCTACCCCTTGGGCCTATGTGATATGTTTGTCTATCCTAATTTAGTGTTTACCAAATACCCCTACCTATTGTTCTTATTTTTTGCATATTTTTATCCCTTGGAAACTTGTGTTCATTTTAATCACTAATGTTAACGTTAGTGTCCAGGTTCAACACAACTATTCAGTCTTATATTTTTATCTTTTGTCATATTTTTCATGTTGTGACCATTTTGTTATACCTCTTTTCCCATCCTATGGTCAAATTTTTGCATGTCATTAGGTTATAATTCAAAATAAAAAGGTTCCTATATATAAAAATATTATGGTCTAATTAATACACCTTCTAATTTGATAAGGCAACTCTGTAATAGGAACGTATTATCTATTTCAAGCTATCAAATTACACTATAGCACTATTTTAAAAATTTGAACTATTCAAAAGGTCAAATATACTATTTCATCACTTATACCAAGGGTGACTATGAGAAATAACATATAGTTATACTATTAAAATTCCACACACATGCTTAAGAGGGAGAACTACATGTGAGTCTGAGGCCCTCTTAAGAGTATTGGCTATGTAGGCAACACTAATCAATAACAAGGTTACTAAAGCTAGCTCAACTCACATTACAAACCTCTTTTTACCAGGTTATAAGAGGTATAATGTAAAATAACTAAGGTTTCCTATTATCTATATTTAGCACATAAGTGAGCATAAGTTGAGACATAAAAATATTACACAAGGGGAAACACATGTCTAATCTAAATTTGTAATCACTCTTGTGTATATTTCTCACTAAATACTAGTGTCAAATATGGACATAAGCATTGGTGTTACTATCCTAGATTGATGCAACTGTCTAAAGGTCAAAAATTGTCAAAACACAAAATGAATGAAATCTAGATCTTCAACACAACCCTGTGATGACTCCTGACCACTACTATGATCTAAAATAGAACATTAGATAATATATGCTCTCTTTTTCCCTTAGTTACTTTGTACTTATTATATTTATTACACATGGTAGATTAGACAAATCTATATTATTGAGTATATGTTTGTGTAAATCTAAATATTTCCATTAATTTCAAATAGATTTATTTGCTAAGGTATTATCTTGTAAAACTCCTAAAGTATATAAAATATAAATGCTCTAAAAATGGTAAAAAAATTATTATCATGAAATTAAGTCATGTTTACATCTGATCTAAGGTTTTGACACCTTATGAATCTAATGGTATGGGATATTTTACATGAAAACCTATTAGATAAAAATGACTAGCAAAAGATACCTTCTCCTTTGTTCATTCTCTGAATCTGAATCTATTGAGGATCTTAGAAGAAGAGCAAAATTTGAGAGATGGTAAATCTATAATACATTAGGTTAATAAATGGCATATTTATGATATGCAAGATGAAAATCAAGATTATACAATAGGAAAAATGACATTTGTCTACCAAAAAAGCTTTGATACCATGTCAAAGTGGGCCATAATTGAGGATCTACTTGATAGAGTTAAATATATAAAAAAAATTACTTATATGTAATAGTGAAATTAAACATGAGCCAGAAAGAAGTAATTATTTAATAGTCAAAAAAATTTAACATTAGAATTAATATCATTAGTCATAAAAGCTTTACAAAGGTACATTATATAGGTTAAATATAATCATGTCCTCACTTCATCATGAATGTGAAATTATCTTGCATAATTACCTAAAAATACATCTAATCAAACTAACTAAATATGTGTATGGAAAAACCATTAAATAGAATAAAAACCTATATTAACACCCCCCTAAAATGTAGCTTAGGTGGGTATTAGAATTAAGTCTAGGCATAAAGACCTGATGAGGTACAAAAGAACAATAAAAAAATCTCCCTATTGGAGGATGTCAAAATTACCTAAACTCCAAGAATAACCCATAAATGAAGATACTTATTTTCAGTGAAGGGTTTGGTGAATATATCAAAAATTTACTCCATTGTCTAGATGTAGTAGAGATAAATGAATTACTCATGGATGAGCTCCTAAATGAAATATATGTGAATCTTTATATGCTTAGTCTATTGATGGAGGACCAGATTCTTGTAGATATAGATTATGCTTTAGTTATCATAGAAGATGATTATTTGAAAACTCTGAGAATCCCCTAAAGCCAAATAGCCTCAATATCATAATTAAAAATTCCTTTTTATTTTACCTTTATATAATATAAATCAATAGCATTTTTCTTCTTGATTGACCAACTAATCAACACTAAACTAAGGGAGAAACTAAAGCATGAAGTAGACTTATGATTTTAAATACCACCAGACTAATCTGAATCTGTATAGCCAATTAAGTCAACATCAATGTCCATTCCATGGTGAATCCTAAAATTGGTAGATGAGGCTACCAAATAAATATATCCATACAAATTAGAATCAACTAAAATAGATTGACAATCAACCTCAAACTTCACACCAAATAGAAAAGGAGTCAAAGTTGGCTTACAATCAACCATGTTAAACCATGCAATCAAATCAAGAGCATACTTATATTTCATAATAGTTATTTTTAAGTTAGATTGAGAAATTTCAATCCTAAAGAAGTAATGCAATAAGCCCAATTCAATCATTAATAATTTATTAGACAAACTAATTTTCACTATTGCAATGGTGGATGAATAACTCCACATGATCAATAGGTCATCCACGTAAAGAACCAAAATTAATAGTGAATCATCTTTATATAAGATGTATACATTTAGATCAAAATGAAATATGGTGAACCCAACTAAAAGAATAAAAGAGTCCATTTTGGCATACTAAGTTTGAAGAGCTTATTTGAGGCCATATATTTCTAAAGTTTATAAACTAAGGAGGAATATTCCATAAATTCTTGTGGTTGCTCCATGTATATTTCTTCTTTGAGATTACCATGAAGAAAGGCACTCTTCACATCCATCTAATGAACATCCCAATGATGTGTTGTGGTAATAGAAAGAATGAACTAGATTGAGTTCATTTTAGAAACTAGGGTGAACATCTTGGTATAGTCAATGTCATGCACTTAAGGAAAACATTTTTATACCAAACATGATTTTAACTTGTCAATGGACCCATCTACTATAAATTTTATTCAATATATCCACCTACATCGAACAAGTTTTTTCCCTTAGGAAGAGGGACTAAATCCCAAGTGTGGTTCCTCTGTAAGGAACCATATTCCTCTTCTAGAGTAGTATCTCACTCAAGGATACCTGATGCCTTGTAAAGTGATTATGGATTGAAAGTAAATGTAATGAAAGCATTTGGGGCATTCTATAATTGTGAATTGGTTTGGTTTTTGTCTAATATATCTCTAACCCATTAGCCAACACTTTTTAGTGTCTATCTACCCTAAAGAGGACTAGTGATTAGAGATTTAGGAGGAGATTCCTCATCCTCTTAATATATTCTATGAGGAGTGGAATCCTCATCACAAGTAGAATATGAATCAAGATTATTAGGAAGCTAATCAAGTGGATTTGAATCATCAAAACTATCATCAAATCTTAGTACATCTAAGGAAGAGGGAGAGGTGTCGAATGCATATTCTAAAATACCATGTTGGAAATGAACACTCCTCTCAATGAACAACTCATGATTGGTGGGATAGAGAAGCCTATATCCCTTAAGACCCTTAGTATATCTGATGAATATGCAAGGCTAACTCTGAGGTTCCATTATCTTACACTTTTCTTCAAAATGTAGCCATAGTAGGATATCCAAACACTCAAAATTACTTCATTATGGGTTTATGACCACTCCATAATTCAAAAAGAGTGACTCCCTTTAACACTTTATGTATAACTTAGTTTTAGATATAAAAAACATAGTTTATGGCCTCAACCCAATACTAAGGTGTAAAAGACTTGGAGTGTAACATACAATTGGCCATTTCCTTCAAGGACCTATCTTTGCACTCTATAACACCATTCTATTGAGGACTATAGAGAAATTTACATTTTAGTTCGATCCCATTTAATGTGAAAAATTATTCAAAATAGTTATTGATATACTCACTACCATTATTGATGCATAATTTATTGGTGGTTTTACTTGACTATTTCTTTATAAGCACCTTGAAGTCCTAAAATGATCAAAAACATGAGAGATTTCTATTTTACCTGATAGTATACTTTGAATAGTCATCAATGAAAATAAGCATGTATTTTGTCCTAGTAAATGAAGGTTTTGTAAATGGACTATTAATGTCACTTTGTACAATCTCTAATATTTGATTAACTCAAGAATTATGACAAGGAAAATAAGCATGTATTTTGTCCTATTAAATGAAGGTTTTGTAAATGGACTAGTAATGTCACTTTGTACAATCTCCAATATCTGTTCAACTCCCTATGATTTTTCCTTATCATAATCTCCTTAGAATTCTTACCAAGTATGTAACCTTAGAAAACTATTAAAAAACTTGACTCATGGTAACCCTGAAACCATGTCATGATGACTAAGTCTCTCAAGGTGGCAATAGTTGAGATGGTTGAATCACCCATGACATAATTTACTCACCCCATATGAATGAGTGAGTAGTGTAGTAGAAGGTTGATTAGGCAAAAAATATGATAAATTATACAATCATGATAGGTAATCTAATTTTCTAAGTGGAACAATGGAGTCATTACTTGTTTTCCTAATAAGCACTAAATTGGATGTAAACTCAACTCTCTTCTTGAACTGATGTGAGTGATCTAATAAATAGATAGGAGATCGATGGATAATGAGGGAACACATAGAAAATCATGAAATGTCCTTGATCCACTCCCACTAACTTATGTATAAGTATCATCACCTCATAAGATGGAAGGCATAGAAAAAGTCTCTAAGAATGAGAACATTTCTTGTGATGAAGTTATGGGGTGTGAAGCACTAGATTAAATAACCCATGTGGAAGGTTGGGATACAACTACAACAATTGCTTTCCCCTTATATTTTCCTATTTACTATCCTTGGCCTTAGAAGACTCATGTACTGATGAACTTTGATGGGAATAATTATGGACATTGATATTGTACTTCTGAAACATTTTAGTCAATTAGTTAATCTACTTCTTCATATATTTGGATTCATCATTTTAATATTTCTTACAAAAGCTACATGTGAATAGTTCATTTTTAGATTTATCATATGAATAAGAGGACTCTTTTGATGCTTTTGACTGAGCATCATATTTCTGACCCTTTTTTTGTTCTAGGTCCTTATTTTATTTCTTCTCCTTAATAATAGAAGCCTTTTATTTGTCATGACTCACAATTAAGGCATGAAATTTACATGACTTCACTATACCTCTTTGAATTAATCTATCATGCTCATGAGTCAAGTCCATAGTAAAGCCATCCAAGGATAGCATGGTCCATGTAGCTCCAATGACATGCTTGGTGGTGTAGAAGGTAGAAATAAAGATAGAATAGTTAGAACCCAATTTGACATGGATGGAAAGAATCAATTGATCATCCTTTTTATCAATGTTGCATACTTTTAACTATAATTTGAGTGATTTGAACTTTGTGAATAAGTCTCATATCGTATCAAAATTTATTCAGTACAAAATAATGAATTTGTTCTCTAACTCATGATCCCTCATGATGTCTTGTTTTCTAAAAGGTTTTTTGAATAAGGTCCATACTTGATTTGGAGTTATTGCAGATTAGATATGGAAGAGTAAGTTAAGAGACATAGATGAGCATATAAGATCATATGCTTTATCACTTCTCTTGTACCACTTTAGCTTCTCTACTTCAGGGGTTAATTATGTTTCTATACCCATCATGATTTGGTGTAATCATTTGCTCCTCATTAGGATTTTCACTTTTACTTTCCACTCATGATAGTTGAATGGTGAAAGAATTAGAACTGACATGGTGTAGAAAAGAAGTATGTGTTAAATTTCTTGTATTAAAATATGATGATATGTAACCCCCATGAATCAACAAAGGTTTAATTTTACAAGGCATGAGAACATCACCAATGTGTATAGCTCAAAAAACTTGTACTTTCAAAAAATAGTGTTTGAAATAGAGTTTTTAGTTAAAATTTATGTAAGTTTGAATGTTCCTTGCTCATAAAAAATAATTATCTCCACTTGCATAAATTTCAAAAAAAATAGATTAAAAATTTTTGATGCAAAAAAATTTGGAATCAACTTTCCCTCAAAAAAAACTTATGTCCCCTTGGCAAAAAAGTTAAGCAATTTTATATTAGACATGATCATAAGATTAATTCTCATATGACTAGGGGATAAGACCTATTGAGGGTGCATCCCCTTCTTATAAGTGTCAGGATTTATGATTATTCTCATAGTTTAGAATCTTAATGTTTTGGTGAGGTTGACTACTCTCATAGTCTAAATAGCTCACGTTTGTAACCATTAAGATTTTGAGCATCAAAGGTAGTAAAAGTCCTTTCAGGTTTTGAAGATTGGATGGTTACCATAGTGTCAAGAATACTATATTTTCCTCTAGTGCACATAGATATGAAAAATCTAACTTTTACAAAAAGCAACAGATTTGGTTTGCCTCTTGAAAATTGATCAAAGACCTACTAGAGATCTCCAAAAACATAGAAAAACTCAGAAAGGATTTTCCCTTGAAGACTAAAAATTGTATGAATTTACGTAAAATCATTGAAAAAGTCCTTAAACTCTCCAAAAATAGTAAAAAATTGACTGTCATAAAACTAGGTCATGTTTACAGACTATCTTAAGATTTTAACACCTTATAAATTTGATTATATAATTTATTTTGTATGAAAACCTACCAGATGAAAAGTGACCAACAAAATATGCCTTTTCCCTTGTTCATTTTTTGAATCTAAATTCATTCAGGATACCAAAAGAATAACAAAATATAAGAGATGGTGAATATATAATATGATAGGTCAATGAATGGAAGATCTATGACATGTAAGCTAAAACTAAAAATTTTAAAACATGAACAATGGCATTCATTTACCAAAAAAGATCTGATACCATGTCAAAGTGAGCCACAATTGAAGATCTACTAGAGAGAGTCAAATGCATAAAAAAATTACATGTATGTAGTAACAAAATTAAACATGAGCAAGAAAGAAGTAATTGCTCAATAATTGAAAGATTACAATATTAGCATTAACATCATTAGCTATAAAATCTTTAAGAAGGTACATTATATAGGTGAAAGATAAACACATCCTTACCTTTATATGATGTGAAATTATCTTTCATAATAACTTAAAAATACACCTAAGCAAGCTAACTAAATATGTGTAGGAAAAAACTATTAAATAAAATAAAAACTTACACTAACATTAATGATTATGGAGGATATTGAAGCTCTTGAATGCCTTTCCAAAAACTATGGGAGCCTAAAACTTCTTAGAGACTTTTCAAGAAGAAGGGTATCTATAAAACAAATCCAGCCATTTTTGTATTAAGATAAATTTTATAAATGAAATAAAAATAGAAACTATTAAAACTTTGAAGACCACATTAATGGCAGTCATCTAAGGATGAAGAAATTGAAGAAGGGTGGCTATGGACAAGTCATCCTTTAAAACGTCCTTCCTCTTCACTAAATCTAAAATAGAAAATTAGAAAGTGATTTAAAACCTTTATTGGTTTTTCGTAAGGATTTCTAAGGTTTCCACATTTTGAAAAAAATATGATAGCTGACATCAAAGGGATATATTGATTGAGATGGAGTGTTTCATCTTCAAAGAGTTACGTAAGGACATTTTAGACCCCATTTGAAGTCATATGAGAAGTATGAGTCATCCTTTCTAAGTAATATCCATAAAACATAAGTCAAATTGAAAAATTATTGAATTGTGACTTAGAGTGTGAACAGGGCCTTTTGATAAGTTAAACTTTCTCAAAGTCCCTCTTAAACCCTGTTGAGAGTTAGGATGAATCATTTGAGTCACTGGTTTATCAAACCCACATCTTCCTAGTCAAGCATGTATTATAGACCTTGGGTTCATGGGACCCAATAATTCAATTAGATATTTGTAGATTGGTTTGATAGCCTATAGTTGATCATAGTCAGTGGAGTTGGCATGGTTGCATAGCAACCATGTAGCCATGTACACATTATAGTTCATGCCATTTAGTAATGTGAGTTTGTTTTGACTCATTTTGTGTCACATGCCATGAATATTGTGAGCCAATAGGTAATGAAGTTGCGTAGAATTTACATTCTACATCTCAAAAAAAGGTCTTTTTGTGTGGTTTTAGTCATGCTAAATATTGTGCATAACATTAAGTGAATCTCATTCATATGTTACATTATTATAAGTTATATTTTTCTATGACATTTTCATTTATCATGTTGAGCTATATTTATCATTTTTATATTATTTATAGTGTTATATTTCATAGATGTTCTACTTTATTATGTTGTGACATTGACATAAATTGATCACGTAGACAAGTTTCACTTATTTTATGCTTCATTAATGTTGTTTCATTTAAAATAACCTAATTGTTGATTATTTTTGGTTAATTTTTGCTTAATACATCACATTGTCTATAAATATTCAAAATTTATAATTTCCTAAGTTATATGTTGAATCAAACTAAAAACTTTTACGAAGACCATAACTAATTTTGTATATCCGTTAGAGGCTAATGGAATATTTAGGTTTGGGAGGACTTGAAAGAGACCCTAACTCAATTTTTCTCCCTCTTTCATAAGTAAGAACTTTTAGGGCCTGAAATATTATAGTTTCAAGATATGCCCTAGTTCTCATGCAGATACATTTCTAACTTCTTTTGACTATTATGGGCCCCTAAAAGCCCTGTGACGTGTTGAATCAAAAGGGAGCCCTCTTCAATTTTTCCTCCTATACTATGTGAACAAAAATTAAAACCCTAAAATTTATAATAAAGAATAATTTATTCTTAAATTTGGTTTAGTGGCCATTAATGGTTGTCCAAGAGCTTGAAGCTCCTAAATACCTTTTTAAAAACTATAGGAGACTAAAACCTCTTAGAAATTTTTCAAGAAGAAGGGTACCTCCAAAAAAACTCAAGCATATTTGTATTGAGATATATTTTATAATTAAAAAAAATAAAAAATGTTTAAATTTTAGAAGCTACATTAATGGAAGTCATCCAAGGATGAGAAAAGTGAAGAGGGATGGATATAGGTAAGTTATTAGAACATTGAATGTCTAAGTGGTGTTATTATAGACCCTTAATACATTTTATGTTAATTAGATGATAATTATTTATTATTTATTAACACTGGTTGAAAAAACTTATGTAAATAAATAATAAAACATGTTTATTTTATTTACTATTGTTTAAAAGGTTTTTAGAAAAAATTGAACCCATTGATTACAATGATCACATCCCTTTATTTCATTATAAATAGGGTTTTTACCCCTCTTGTTATTCTCTCGATACATTTAGTGAATTTTGTGATTGAGATAATTTAATATTTGTATATGGCAAATATATTACAAGGATTTTTGAAGGCTCTTTGAGAAGAAGGGAGTTGAAGAAGATTATATTGGAAAAATAAGTTTCTCACATATTAATACATTATTTTGTGAGTTTTTTATTTTGCATGAGGTTTTTCCAAGTTAAATCTTTGTGTCAATCTATGTCCTTTGTTAATTGATTTTATAAATAGATCTATCATGTGTATATTATTCATATTACATATATTACATGAACTTTGTCATGATACCAGAGCATGGGTTATAGAGTCAAATTACCAACATCATGTAGAATTATTGATCTATAGAGCATTTATTAGTATTGATTTCAATTTTCTTTTTTAACTTAAGATTGGCTCTCTATTTTATGGTATGTTCGGTGAATATTTTGTCGTCAACTAACTGATGACAAAATGGGTATATCAACCACAGCATAGGGAGATTTACACCTCAAAAAGTATGGGTTTACCAGATCTTTACGAAGTAAATCTCTCCTCTCATCAAGGGGAGGTTCCCTATAAATATTCACGTGCTATATGCATATATATAATTAAGCAAAAAATAACACATGGGGTGGTATAACAGCATCTACCTCTCTTTTTTCAGAGGTAATGTATAAAGAACGAAATCAGGATATCCTGGTCTGTAGCTAACAACACTCCTCTTCTTTCAAGAATGGTATCAAATAGAGAGCAGGAGATCACCTGAGGTAACAAAGTCCACAAGAACACTCACGTAAGCACAAAGTATTCCGTAGCTTCTTTCACCGATTTGAAACAAACGTAACCGTAGAATAAAACAAAGCACAAAGTCTCTGCCTAAAACTACAAAAGATAATTGAATCTCAAAGATAAAAGAAGCTCAAAGTCTATCCTCTACCTTTAGAAATGCCCTTAGATAATATAAACACACCCACTTTGCTTATTAAATTAGATAAATAAGATATTACTAGGAAAAAGGACATAAGAACCATTTCCTAAATAACACAGACAATCTCAACACAAAATCTGAAATAACTTGATTCTCATTCATTCAACAAAATATGATTTACAAATTTGAGCACAAAGTCTCAAAAGTTGCTTCAATTTCAGCAAAGTGTTTGCTATTAATTTTTCCAAGATTATTTACAAAATGAGGTCTCCACTATATATAGGGAGAAAATCCTCAAAAACCAGAAAATAATAAAATACAAAAATATCTCGGTCAAAGATGACTCATCTTTGACTTTGAGATATTTTTTTGAAATATTTACATGTAATTACATTTTTCAAAATTGCATGCACTTTTCACAAAATAGAAGTGCATAAGGAGAGAAGAAGAAAGAAGGGGAGAGATTCAGTTATTACTGCCAGATTTCTTCATATGCGCATCAAACATAGTGATGGATGCCTGAATTTCTATGCTATCTGGCGCAACTATGTTCTTAGAGATGATTCTAGCTCTAATCAATGTGTCTTTCAATGCTATGATGGCTTTAGCATGGCCAGTTAACCTAGATTTTATATTCTCCAAAGTTAACTGAGCATCTAGAATATTATCCATAGAAGACATTGAGAAGGATTTTTCTTTAAAATCTCTTGGAATCATCTCTTTGAAGCTCTGAATCATTTCTTCTACCAGAAGGAATTGATTATCCTTAGAGGTCAGGTTGCATGGCAGCTCTTCTAGTTTATTCAGCAGGCTCAGGTCACTCTTCTCACTAGCTTCCTTGAAAGCTTTGAGATCATCAATTAGATCTTTGAGTACCTAAATCTTGAAGATCAGTGACTCCTTGATTTCAACATAGGAGTCCTTACTGGAGATAACACCGATAGATATCAGGGTGCTTTTTTTTAGATCCTTCATCTCTTTCCATTTGCTAAAGGTCTTTTTTGAGCTATCGATCTCTTGAGAGATAAGGGAGACAAAGTCATCTACATTTGCTCTTAACTTTCTCATCTTACCTATTCTTTCCAAAACTTTTGAAAGCAAAGAAACTCCATGAGTATGCATTTTTTCAATGTAATCTTCCAAGACTTTTCCCTTCAAATAGGTCTTTTCTACTTTTTGAATGACTGGGTCATCCACAGAGAAGGCCTTTGGAGTTGCTGCTTCAGGGGGAAGGGTGAACTTTCTTATTACTATCATTAGCTGCTCTATTTTGGCCGTGTAATAATCCTTCATCTCCTTCTCTCAATCAAATTTCTAGACCATGATGTCCATAGCAGCTTGAAGATCACTTTTCGCACCTTTGTGAGTAACTTTGCCAAGTTTAACATGAGAGATGGAATAGATGCTCATCTCGAAACCCTCAAGAGTTGCATCTTGTGGAGGCTTGGCCATCTCCAAAAATTTTTGCCCTTTTTCCTCAACTAGTTTTGAGAGGATTCTTAGCCTCTTAAGAGCTTTAGCTTTCACCGGCACTATTTTTCCAAAGTCGAATTCATCTGGGGAGATGGCCATCTTCTTTCTTTTGGGGGTGAAAGATGTTATCCAAGATGGGAGAGAAGTACCTACTGTGGTAATAGTTCCCCCTACTAGTGTTACTATGGTGGCTTCTACACTACTGGTGGTGACAGTAGTCATAGTTGGAGTGACCGGTGAAACTGTACCAACCACTGATTTTGGCTTTGGTGTAGGGCTTGTTGTCAAGTTGAAGGAAGGAGATGATAAACTAGAGATGGATCCAAAAGAGTGAGGAGAACCTCCATAAGCGCCCTAAGGATCACTGAATATGACTCTGGAAAGAGAGGCGGCTCCAAAAAAGGCAACACTGATCAAAGAGAAAGGAGAAGAAGGTACCACAGGAGACTAAGGAAGAGAAGGAGAGGTGCTCTTGAGTGGTTGTGCTTGTTCTTGTGAGAGCAGAGGTCTAGTGCTTGGTTGCCCTAATGGCTAATCATCTGTCTCCATTGGTTGAGCTGCTTATGTCTGAGGACTCTGTTCCTCAGTTCCTTTTATTGCCACTTCAAGATCTTTTGCAGTCTTAGATTTCTTAGATACAAAGATGATTCTAGGCTTGTGAGGCCTAAAAGGAGAAGGTACATCATCTTTGTTTTTGGTTCTATTTTCAACCTTCCTCTTTAACTCTACTTGGTATTCAGCCTCAGATCTCATGATAAATTCTTTCAGGATGATCCCTTTGGTTGCTAACCAATCATTAGTGTTAGCCAATATTGGTTTGAATCTCTTTCTCAGAGAAGTCTGCTCCTTCTGAGACCACTGTGTTGGAGGAAGAAGGGAACCAGCAACCTTCCCTACCAGATATTTGCTATTGATAACATTTTTATCATCGATCAGGCCAGAGGGGATCTCTTCAAGTCCCAGATATTTGATCTGCTCTAGTGTCAACCTGCAAAAGTCCATTTTCTTGATTTCCTCAGCCATCCTTAGGTCAACTCAGATATTCTCAATCATTGGTTTGTGGAACTGGGTCTTCCTCTTGATCTTGTCCTTGACTCCCCTGTAGTCAAATTTTTCTCATCTCTTGAATGTTCTTAGAGTGACCATCTACATTTCAGTTTCCATGACCTTGGCTTTAGTTGTTGTTGTAATGGAGTACCTACCAATCTTGATTGGAAACCTAAAACTTGATTTCTTTAGCTCCATCTATCTAGTATGCACGACAATCAGTTGTTGGAAAAGTTCTATTAGTACCAATTTATCTAAAGGGAACCTGGGGAGCATGTAGGGGTAGCCTTGGTAAAAGCCGACCCGAAGATAGCAGAATATGGGAAATTAAAGGAACATGCAGTCGTAATCATTGACCATTGTTCAGGCCTCATTTGATACTCTCTTCTACTCAAGCTGAGGGTCGAAGAGACATAAAAAAGTAGTGAAAAAGGTATCATTTACCCTCTTGAAGTGATAGGTCGATCCCTACAGAGTCAGCTGAGAGTAATATGAGTGTACTAGGGTTGTCTTCATATCTTCCTCTATGGTTAAGCCTGAAAAAGTCTACATCGTGGCAGCTATGTACACAAGGTACGAAGTCATGTAAAAATTGTGAGAGGTCTGCACCTTGGTTAGCTACTCATGGAGGGCATTGTTAATCTGCTCTCCCCAAAAGATGGCTTGTTTGCCCTGGAGTATGATTTTAATAAATGGATACATCTATTCATGAAATAGTGAAGAGGACGGGAGGCCTTGTACCCTATTGAGAAGGGTGATCAAGTCGCCAACCTCCTCAATAAAGTCACTCCTTGGGAAGTTCCATGGCCATCTTGATAAGCTTGTCTTGGGGGACTTTAACCACTTATAGTTCATAACTTTATTCACCCTTTTAGGGTCTTTATCATATTCCTTCTGTACGTCCATGAAGTCAATCTTGGTTACTTCAGTGGCTGGAGGGCACATGAAAACCTTATAGATGAATTTGAGATCCAACCAAATTACCATGTTGCCGCTGGCATCTAAGACTGACCTGGTCTCTTTGTTGTAGAAGTGAGCACATTGAAGGATGAACTTAGTATGATACACTGCTACTAGAAAGGCAGCCACCAGGTGGATGTTGCTCTTGAAGATCCTCTTCATCCCGATGCTTGGATTCATCGCCTTTATTCATGTTAGGAATTTGGCCATGTCCACATGGCTGATCTCAGTGTCCCAAATGTCATCAACATTTAAAAAGACTGACGTGAGTGGGAAGACGCCCTGATACTTATATTTCATGGTCTTTGCCTTTTTGAGAGACGCTTCAGACATGGGAACTAATTTCGGTCGGACAGATGTCAATGAGCAAGAGTTTTTTGAAGGTGCTGCAGACATGATTATGAGATTAGAGGAAAGTGGATGAATGAGAAAAGCACAATTTAAGTGATCATGGTTACTAGAGGTCACTTAAAAAGGCCAGGTGAAAGAAGGTCCAAAAAATGAGAAAAAAAGGAGAAGAAAAAGGTAACACAAAAAATTCTTGGGAGTTAGGAAAATTCAGGGGAGGTTTACACGGGTGGCAAATTTTTCCACCCCTATAGGTTGGGATAAAAGAGTGCACAGGCAAAAAATTTTGTCGCCTATGCATGAAGGGCTACATAGGCGGCAAAAATCATTGCCCTTACAGGCAGAAGAAAGAAGAGGTAAGGGCGGTGAAATTTGTCACCCTTACACGGATGGCAAGGCAAAAAGTAGGGGTGGCAAATTTTATTGCCTTTGCAAGGAGAAAAAAGGGGGGGCAGCGATTTTTGCTGCCAATGTGTGCAAAGAATGCATGGGCCGAAGCACGGGTGGGGAAAAAGGCTGCCCTTGCGGGCTTTAGGATGAAAACCCATGGGGAAAGGAGAGGGATGGCTTTTTTTGCCATCCCTAGTAGGGAAAAAAACCTTAAAAATGATAAAAGGCATGAAAAACTAAGGAAGAATGAAGAAAAAGTAAAATAAATGTAAAGAACGAGACCCACCTAGAAAATTGCACGCGCCACAAGCTCGAATCTATGAAAATGCTCTTCAAGTCACTTGCTAGGTCATCCAGATGTGAAGGGAAGGAGGAGAGGAGGAAGTAATGAGAAGAAATGAGGCTGGAATCAATTTATATGGGGTGAAAATCAACCCCAATAACTCACTGCATGTAGCAATAAATGTTGCGCATGAAAATTGAGGCATGCACAGGCGGCAAAATTTTCCACCCTTGCATATTTTGGTTCATCCGAATGTAGGGGTAGCAAAATTTGCTGCCCTTGCATGTCAAGGTGCAGGGGTGGAAAAATTTTCCACCCTTGCATGCAAAAGTGCAGAGGCAGCAAAATTTGCTGCCCTTGCACAAAAACAAGGAAAATGTAGAGGCGGCAAAATTTGCCACTCTTACACGAAATGGAAGAAAAGACTAACTCTAGAAGGGGACAATCTAGGAGAGGGGTTCCTTGATCACAATGAGATCATGGACACCTTCACGTTTCTAGGCCAAGATGAGAATGAATTCAAAATTTGTCTCGAAAAATGAACTTAAAGAGGTAAAAGACAAAACGGACAAGTTTCGTAGGGGATTGTTTCCAAAAATGGGCTAATCCATTTTTGGAAACAATAGCTGGCTCCTACTGGGGAACTTCCATTAATCAAATTGATTAGCAAGAGTAGAAACTAGTCTCTAAGTGCCTTTATTCAAGCCATTGGGCCGTGGAGTCAGGCTAAAAATGAAAGAAAAATAGATAAAACATAAAAATTGTACATATATACAAATAGACTTCTCCAAGTCTCAAGAATTGAATAGCTTTAGATGCTATCTACTGTGAAGTAGTGCAAATGGTGTTCCATCTTAGTACTCCAGCAAGAAGCTAGCCTCACCATAGAGCTGTCGAATGGTGAACGGGCCTCTCCACAGGGAGTCAAATTTGTCGTGCATCCCTTTTGGTTCTCGCCTCTTGTCCCACAACAAGACTTGATCTCCAACTTGGAATTCATGAACTTTAGCTTTTTTATCAAAGAGGTCCTTCACTCGATTCTGATGTTCCTTAATCTGATCCACTACCATAATTTGATGCTCATTCAGGTCATTTAGACACATGATCCTTTTATCGACTGAACTTTCGAAGGTTGAGTCTTCAATTGCTTTTGTAAACCTGTGCGCTAGTAGTTCAAGGGTGATGGAAATTTTTGCATTCAATCCATACAGAAGTTGGAAAGGGGACATACCTATAGCCCTTTTGGGTGTTATTCTATCTACCCATAAAGCATCATATAATGCTTTGTGTCATGTTCTCTGATTATCATCCACCAACTTCCTTATAATAGTGACCAAGTTCTTGTTACTCAATTTTGCTTGGCCATTTTCTTGAGGGAAATAATCTGAAGTATGGGATAAGGTGATCCCATAATAAAAACAAAATTGAGTAATTTCATGTGATGAAAAATAGGTTGCATTATCTGTTATGATCTTCAGTGGAACCCTAAACCTGGAGATGATATTTTCTTTGAGAAAGTTGCATACCGCTTCAGACGTAGCATGCTTGGTTGGGATGGCCTCCACCCACTTAGTAAAATAATATGTTGTTGTGAGGACATAAACATGTCTAGCACTTGAAGATGGGTTGACTACCCCAATGAAGTCAATACCCCACTATTGAAATGGCTCCTCGATCACTACCGACTTGAGAGGCAAAGCAGGCAGGTTAGGCTTTCCAATGAATTACTAACACAATTCGCACCTACGTACCCATTTGTAGGCATCCTAGAACAGCGTGGGCCAATAATACCTTGCTCGTAGAATTTTGTGTGCTATCACTGATGTAGAGAAATGTCCTCCATAGGCTAGATTGTGAAAATATTCTAAGAGTCTTTCTTGTTGGGCTTTGTCAATGCAACGAAGGAATGCCTCGTCTAGGTTTCTCTTGTAAAGACTATTGTCCCACAGAACATACCCAACTGCTTTCAATTTAATATTCTATTTCTTTTTAAAAGAAAGATGAGTAGGACACTCACTATATGTCAAAAAATGAGTAATGTCAGAATACCACTCATCAGTAGTGGCAACAAAGAGGATCGTAGGGATGCTTTCGACCACTTTTTTTTCACTTTCTACTTCACCTGGAACGTTGTTGGCAATCAACTAGCAAAGACCCTTTCCCCATATGAGTTTGGTTGGTTTGATATCCAGATCAAACTCTTGAGTTTTGGCAATCCAATTACCTCTCTTCATACCAAACTCTCGTTGAGTCAAAATGGATTTTACTAAAGTGTCTGGTATGAGAACTTCGGTGTGAGAGTTCAGGATATAAAACCTGAAATGCTTAACTGCTTTGACCACAGCGTATGCATGCTTCTCCATAAGGGATTATTTTAGCTCATGATCCTTGAGTGGACAACTCATGAATGAAATCAGAGATTCTGCACCTTCTAAATTTTGCTAGACCAGAATAGTCGATAGTGTATGTTCGAAGGCATAACTATATATTTTGAAACTTTTAGTGTAATCTAGGCAGACCAAGACTGATGCATGGGTGATTGCTTCCTTAATCTCTTTGAATGCTGATTTACCCTCAACAGTCCACCTAAATGTAGCATTGCCCTTCATCATGTTGATAATGTGATGGGTTTCCTCAGCAAACTAAGGTATAAACCTTCAGAGAAAATTTACCTTTCCAAAGAAAGAGTGAACTGCAGTCTTGCTGGTAGGCAGAGTAAGTTCTTGGATGGACTTGACTCTCTCTAAATCAATTCTAATACCTTCTCAGGACATGATGTGTCCAAGAATTTTCCCTTCAGTTACTTTAAAGATAGATTTCTTTGGGTTTAAAGAGATACCATTTTGACAACAGCATTCAAGTATCTTTTGTGAATGGTGAACATGCTCAGAACGATGTTTTGAAAACATTGTCAGATCATCTAGGTATACTACAATGAATTTTCCCATCTCATCTTTGAAAGCAAGATCCATCACCCTTTGAAAAGTGGCACCTACGTTTATTAGACCAAAAGGCATTCTTCGATAAGTGAACATGCCCCAAGGCATGGTGAATGATATCTTGTGCTGATCTTTTTTTTGACTTCGACTTGATTGTACCCTGAAAAATTGTCTAGCATTGATAACATTTTTGAACCTGTTACCATCTGCAGGACTTGATCCATGATAGGAAGGGGGTAGTTATCTTTTAAAGACAACTATTTTAAGTTCCTGAAATCCACACAGATTCAAATTTTGCCATTTTTCTTCTTGACGGGTACTATGTTGGCAATCCATGTTGAGTGATGGATTGGAAAAATTATCTGGGCATCCAACATTTTTCGTATCTCAGCTAAAATAGTACCTGAGATTTTTGGATTATATTGCCTAGATTTCTACTTATAAGGTACAAAGTTGGCTTTCAGGGAAATGTCGTGATGGATGTCATTTGGCCTGAATGATTTTAGATCATCATAAGAATAGGCCAATACATCCATATATTGGCAGAGTAGACTAGCAAGCTCAAATCTTTCCTCGAGAGTGCAGCATTTCCCAATATTTATCATCTTAGGATCACACTTGGTTTCCAAGTTTACTTGATCAAAGTCCTGAGAGGATTTTGAATCTGTTTGTTGCTGCTTAATAAACCTATCATGGTTATCAAATAATTTTCCTAGGGACACCAAGCCTTTTAAAATCTTATTCCCTTTAAGCTGTAGGAAGTCCTCACCTGCATCCGTATTGGTCTCAGGAGTTGCTTCACATTCTTGGGGTTTACTACCTTCAAAATGCAGTTGTTCAAAATTGTCTTTTTGCTCTAAGAAGGTGATGATTTGATCATCGTTGTTAAATACTTGCTAGTGGCAGGCATTATCTGGTACACTTGGCTGAAAGATCAGTTTAATAATGTACCTATCTCCCTTAAAATTTGGGTGAGGGACTAAAAGGGTGGCAGAGACAGCCAATGCATCTGCTCGGTCATTGAATTCCCTCGAAATGGCAGAGATATTGAAAGCATCAAAATTTTCAATCTGATCCTAGACCAGGTTGCGATAGTGATGCAACCTTTCATTTTTTGTCTGATAGAGGTTCCTCACCTGACAGACTATCAACTCAACATCCCCTTTAGCATGGAGTAGCCTAATGTCCCTTTTTATGGCAGCCTGTAGTCTGAGCAATAGAGATTCGTATGCAGTTGTGTTGTTGGTATTGTTGAACTGTAATTTGTAAGACAAAGGAATAATATCTCCTTGCAGAGACACCAACACAACCCCAGCTCCAGAACCAGTAGAAGAGTAGCTGTCGTCAAATTCTAAGGTCCATACCTTGTTAGGTGTTATTTTTTCTTTGAAAACTCCTCTGTTTGGGGAGAAAGGCTCTTCCATGTGTTCATCTTGATTTGTCAATTTTTTAGCTGTATCAGCTAAACACAATCTCAAGTCATTGCTCAGAGGGGTTTCATCAGATGTCTCATGGGTTCCATCCATAGATAAGAAGTAGTTGCCCATGCCTAAAGACTCAAATAAAATTTGAGCTTCTGGTGCTGATGATCGGGTAACTACATACCTTACTTTTTTTTCAGGAAGTAACTTCTTCATGACACCTTGAATTGGAATCCTTACTGCCGACAAGTCCATACTTAGCTCACCTCCAACATCTTTGTAGAAATTCTGCCCAAGCAGGATGCCATAAGATGCTGGAACATCGGCCACTAAAACCATCATTTTTATCTACTTTTCTGGAAAATTTATGAAGGCATATTGAGCATCTTTTATCTGACCAAAGAGAGGGACTTGCTTATTTTCCATGGAGAAACACCTCCCAAATGTTTTGGTAAAAGTTAGGCCAAGAGAATCCACCACTTTTGTGGGCATGACATTATCTGAAACTCCAGAGTCTATAATACAATTACTCAGTTTATAACCATTTATAAATAGGGAAACATAAAAAGGTTCTATTTTCCTGGGAGTGACAGGAGGAGTCACAACAAGATTTTTTTGGGCTAGTTTGTCTTTAGGGGGATTATAAACAATTTTCAAAGAATCTTGTCCTACAGGGATGGATTTGTTTTTTACATATTCTGCTAACCTATCAAATTGTTCTGGGTTAGCTCTCAAATATTCAACCTCTATCATTTAAATTTTAGTCTTCTTAGCATGATCAATTATATCAAATAATTGAAAAGAACTTGCAACAAATGAAGAGAGTCCATCATCAGGGACTTTAATAGGTGCGGTACTAGTCTGAGTAACAAAAGTGGAAGATATCGGGTGATTGAGAGTACTTACTTTTTTAATGGGTTATCTAATCTTTTAATTGTGGAGGCAATAGAGTCCCGTGTTTGGCAATGGAAACCACTGGCTGGAGCTCCTCATCTACCTTTCCTTTGTCAGTCTATGAAGCTGACTGCTTTTGAGATTTGGTGAAAATAGCATAAGATCCATCCAAACCCTCCCCTTTACTTCTAGCTTCGTCCTAGTAATCTAGGAAACCGATATTGGAGTCACCAGCTAATTCCTCTTCCTTCTCATCGAAGAGATTAGCATCTTCTTATTGATCTAACTAAGGTTGGAATGAGTTATCATGCTCAGTCTCAAGGTAACTGACCACTAAATTGGTAGGTGCTGCTTTAATGGCTAATCTTTCTAGAGGGAGAGGTAGGTGATTGGATTGCCCTTGGTTCTGGGTAGCATTACCCTGATATGGCTGATTCTAGAACATTCTCCTAGGTGCATCTCAATAGGTAGGAGCAGACATACCTTGGGCTATTTGCCTCTTTAAATCTATCAGTTCATTCATCAATTTTTGCATCATAGGATCTGTAGTACCTGAAGAACTTTCAGCAGATGAAGAGAATTTATTTTTACTAGAGTCTTTTCTGATCTTACCTACCAGGATAAGATCATCTTCAATCTTAGTAGCCAAACTTTGAGCCAAGGCTAGATCCATAAGGCCAGCTCACCTCAACAGGAAACTTACTTTGGGAAGCTACGAATTAATGAAAAAACACTTGAGATTTTTTGGCATGAGCTGAGCCACAGTTAGAATCTGGTTTCTCAACTTGTTGAATTTAGCTATGAAATCCCTCATGGGTTCCTAAGATTATTTATTCAACTCTATTAGCTGAGCCAACAAAGCATGTGCATCTTCAACATGTTTAAACCTAGCTTCGAATCTAGACTTGAGCATATCCCAGTCTATTACTGACCCAACCTACAGGTGATAGAACCAATCCGCGACAGCTCCTTGCAAAGTTTCCATAAAAAGTCTAACTGTTACATCTTTGAATTCCATGCCGATCATGCCACATGCTATGGAGAAAGTGGCAACATGCTCATCGGGATGAACCTTTCCATCACCAAAAAACATAGGAAATTTTTTTCTAGAACTACGAGGTAGTTCATGCAAAGGTGCAGTCAAATTGAGAGGACCAAAGGAATTACCCCAAGGGCCTTGAGCCATAATGTTAGGCTGATTAAATGGTGGGATAACAAACCTTGGTAGGGTATTTACTGACAAGGCATGGTTAACCACAGGAAAAGAAGCTCTACCTTGTTTCGGTGACCTAATAGAGTTAGGAGGGAAACTCTTGGAACATGGGAGGAAAGGTGACAGAGGAAAGAGATCAAAGTTACTTTGTTGCGCCAACTCAAACATAGGATCAACAACACCCTTAGATCTCTGGCTTCTGGTGTAGCATGGAGTTGCCAGATTTTAAATGAAAAAGGGACTGAAACTACTTCAATCTAAAACTTGAGGTTTTAGACTGCACATTCGAGGTCCCTAGTGGAGTAGCCAAAAAACTGTTGGGTGAATATTTTATCGTCAACTAACTGATGACAAAATAGGTATATCAATCATAACATAGGGAGATTTACACTATGAAAAGTATGGGTTTACCAGATCTTTACGAAGTAAATCTCTCCTCTCATCAAGGGGAGGTTCCCTATAAATATTCATGGACTATATGCATATATATAATTAAGAAAAAAATAACACATGAGGTGGTATAACGGCATCTACCTCTCTTTTTTCAGAGGTAATGTATAAAGAACGAAAGTAGAATATCCTAGTCTGTAGCT
The DNA here is from genome assembly GCA_037957365.1 of Torreya grandis. NCBI lineage: Eukaryota > Viridiplantae > Streptophyta > Pinopsida > Cupressales > Taxaceae > Torreya > Torreya grandis. Next base: position 1,577,166 of record JARHVA010003141.1, on the reverse strand, counting down.
AACAACACTCCTCTTCTTTCAAAAATGGTATCAAATGGAGAGCAGGAGATCACCTGAGGTAACAAAGTCCACAAGAACACTCACGTAAGCACAAAGTCTTCCATAGCTTCTTTCACCGATTTGGAACAAACATAACCATAGAATAAAACAAAGCACAAAGTCTTCGCCTGAAACTACAAAACATAACTGAATCTCAAAGATAAAAGAAGCTCAAAGTCTATCCTCTACTTTTAGAAATGCCCTTAGATAATATAAACACACCCACTTTGCTTATTAAATTAGATAAATAAGATATTACTAGGAAAAAGGACATAAGAACCATTTCCTAAATAACACAGACAATCTCAACACAAAGTCTAAAATAACCTGCTTCTCATTCATTCAACAAAATATGATTTACAAATTTGAGCACAAAGTCTCAAAATTTGCTTCAATTTCAGCAGAGTGTTTGCTATTAATTTTTCCAAGATTATTTACAAAATGAGGTCTCCACTATATATAGGGAGAAAATCCTCAAAAACTAGAAAATAATAAAATACAAAAATATCTTGGTCAAAGATGACTCATCTTTGACTTTGAGATATTTTTCTAAAATATTTACATATAATTACATTTTTCAAAATTCCATGCACTTTTCACAAAATAGAAGTGCATAAGGAGAGAAGAAGAAAGAAGGGGAGAGATTTAGTTATTGCTGCCAGATTTCTTCATATGTGCATCGAACATAGTGATGGATGCCTAAATTCCTATGTTGTCTAGCACAACTGTGTTCTTAGAGAAAATTCTGGCTCTGATCAATGTGTCCTTCAATGCTGTGATGGCTTTAGCGTGGCCAATTAACCTAGATTTTAGATTCTCCAAAGTTAACTGAGCATCTAGAATACTATCCATAGAAGACATTGAGAAGGATTTTTTTTCAAAATCTCTCCGAATCATCTCTTTGAAGCTCTGAATCATTTTTTCTACCGAAAAGAATTGATTGTCCTTAGAGGTTAGGTCACATGGTAGCTCTTCTAGTTTATTCAGCAGGCTCAGGTCACTCTTCTCACTAGCCTCCTTGAAAGCTTTGAGATCATCAATTAGATCTTTGAGTATCTGAATCTTGAAGATCAGTGACTCCTTGATTTTAACATAGGAGTCCTTATTGGAGATAACACCGATAGATATTAGGGTGCTTTTCTTCAAATCCTTCATCTCCTTCCATTTTCTAAGGGCCTTTTCTGAGCTATCGATCTCTTGAGAGATAAGGGAGACAAAGTCATCTACCTCTACTCTTAACTTTCTCATCTGACTTGTTCCTTCTGCAACTTTTGAAAGCAAAGAAACTCCCTGAGTATGCATTTTTTCAATGTAATCTTCCAAGACTTTTTCCTTCAAATAGATATTTTTTGCTTTTTGAATGACTCGGTCATCCACGAAGAAGGCCTCTAGAGTTGCTACTTCAGGGGGAAGGGTGAACTTTCTTATTACTATCGTTAGCTACTCTATTTTGGCCTTGTAATAATCATTCATCTCCTTTTCTCGATTGAATTTTTGGACCATGATGTCCATAGCAGCCTGAAGATCACTTTTTGCACCTTCATGAGTAACTTTGCCAAGTTTAACACGAGAGATGGAATAGCTGCTCATCTCGAAACCCTCAAGAGTTGCATCTTGTGGAGGCTTGGCCATCTCCAAAAATTTCTACCCTTTTTCCTCGACCAATTTTGAGAGAATTTTTGGCCTTTTAGGAGCTTTAGCTTTCATCGGCACTATTTTGCCAAAGTCAAATTCATCTGGGGAGATGGCCATCTTCTTTCTTTTAGGGGTGAAAGCTATCATCTAAGGTGGGAGAGAAGTACCTGCTGTGGTAATAGTTCCCCCTGCTAGTGTTACTGCAGTGGCTTCTACACTGTTAGTGGTGATAGTAGTCGTAGTTGGAGTGACCGGTGAAACTGTACCAACCATTGATTCTCGCTCTGGTGTAGGGCTTGCTATCAAGTTGAAGAAAGTAGATGATAAATTGGGGATGGATCCAAAAAAGTGAGGAGAACCTCCAAAAGTGCCTTGAGGATCACTGAATATGACTCTAAAAGGAGAGGCGGCTCCAGAAGAGGCAACATTGATCAGAGAGATAGGAGAAGAAGGTACCACAAGAGACTGAGGAGGAGAAGGAGAGGCGCTCTTGAGCTGCCGTGCTTGTTCCTGTGAGAGCAAAGGTCCAGTACTTAGTTGCCCTAATGACTGATCATCTATCTCCATTGGCTGAGATGCTTGTGTCTGAGGACTCTGTTCCTCAGTTCCTTTTGTTGCCACTTCAGGCTCTTTTGTAGTATTAGATTTCTTAGATAAAAGATGATTCTAGGCTTGTGAGGCCTAGAAGGAGAAGGTACATCATCTTTGTTTTTGGTTTTGTTTTTAGCCTTCCTCTTTAACTCTGCTTGGTATTCAGCCTCAAATCTCATGACAAGTTCTTTCAAGACGATCCTTTTGGCTACTAACCAATCATTGGTGTTAGCCAATATTGGTTTGAATCTCTTTCTCAGAGAAGTTTGCTCCTTCTGAGACCACTATGTTGGAGGAAGAGGGGAACCAGCAACCTTCCCTGCCAGGTATTTGCTATTGATAATATTTTTATCATCGATCAGGCCAGAGGAGATCTCTACAAGTCCTAAATATTTGATCTGCTCTAGCGTCAGCCTACAAAAGTCCATTTTCCTGATTTCCTCGGCCGTCCTTAGGTCGACCAAGATATCCTCAATCATTGGTTCATGGAACTGGGTCTTCCTCTTGATCTTGTCCTTGACTCCCCTGTAGTCAAATTTTTCTCATCTCTTGAATGGTTTTAGAGTGACCATCTGCATTTTGGTTTCCATGACATTGGCTTTGGTTGTTTTTGCAATGGAGTACCTGCCAATCTCGATTGGAAACTTGAAACTTGGTTTCTTCAGCTTCATTTGTCTGGTATGCACGACAATCAGTTATCAGCAAAATTCTATTAGTACCAATTTATCTGAAGGGAACCTGGGGAGCATGTAGGGGTAGCCTTGGTAAAAGCTGACCTGAATATAGTAGAATGTGGGGATTTGAAGGAACATGTAGCCGTAATCATTGACCACTGTCCAAGCCTCATCTGATACTCTTTTTTGCTCAAGCTGAGCGTCGAAGAGATATAAAAAAGTAGCAAAAAAGGCATCATTTACCCTCTTGAAGTGGCGGGTCGATCCCTACAGAGTCAGTTGAGGGTAATATGAGTGTATTGGGGTTGTCTTCCTGTCTCTCTCTATGGTTAAGCCTAGAAAAGTCTACATCACGACAGCTATGTACATAAGGTACGAAGTCATATAAAACTTGTGAGAGTTCTGCACCTTTTTCAGCTACTCATAGAGGGCATTGCTGATCTATTCTCCCCAAAAGATGGCTTGTTTGCCTTGGAGGATGATTTTAATGAATGGATACATTCATTCATGAAATAGTGAAGAGGACGGGAGGCCTCATACCCTGCTGAGAAGGGTGATCAAGTCACCAACCTCCTCAATAAAGTCACTCCTCAAGAATTTTCATGGCCATCTTGATAAGCTTGTTCTGGGGAACTTTAACCACTTATAGTTCATAACTTTCTTCACCCATTCAGGGTCTTTATCATATTCCTTCTACACATCCACGAAGCTAATCTTGGTTACTTCAGTGGCTAGAGGGCACATGAAAACCTTATCGATGAATTTGAGGTCTAACCAAATCACCATGTTGCCACTGGCATCTGAGATCGATGTGGTCTCTTGGTTGTAGAAGTGAGTGCATTGGAGGATGAACTCAGTATGATGCACTGCTACCAAAAAGGTAGCCACCAGGTGGATGTTGCTCTCGATGATCCTCTTCATTCCGGTGCTTGGATTCGTTGCCTTTGTTCATGCTAGGAATTTGGACATGTCCACATGGTTGATCTAGGTGTCCCAGATGTCGTCGACATTTGAAGAGACTGATGTGAGTGGGAAGATGCCCTGATACTTATATTTCATGGTCTTCACCTTTTTTGGAGATGCTTCAAATATGGAAACTAGTTTCAGCCGAATAAATGTCAATGAGCAGGGGTTTTCTAAAGGTGCTGCAGACATGATTATGAGATTAGAGAAAATTAGATTAATGGGAAAAGTGCAATTTAAGTGATCATGGTTACTGGAGGTCACTTAAAAAGGCTGGGTGAAAGAAGGTCCAAAAAATGAGAAAGAAAGAGAAAGAAAAAGGTAACGCAAAAAATTCTCAGGAGTTAGGAAAATCTAGGGGAGGTTTGCACGGGTGACAAATTTTGCCACCCCTGTAGGCTGGGATAAAAGAGTGCACAAGCAATGAATTTCATTGCCTATGCATGGAGGGCTGCATAGGCGACAAAAATCACTGCCCTTGTAGGCAGAAGAAGGAAGAGGTAAGGGCGGCAAAATTTGTCGCCCTTATAGAAAGGAATGCACGGGCGGAAAAAATTGTCACCCTTGCAGGGATGGCAAGGCAAAAAGTAGGGGCAGCGAATTTTGCCACCCTTGCAAGGAGAAAAAAGGGGGGGCGGTGATTTTCACCGCCAATGTGCGCAAAGAATGCATGGGCCAAAACACGGGCGGGGAAAAAGGCTGCCCTTGCGGGCTTTGAGATGAAAACCCACAGGGAAAGGAGAGGGATGGCTTTTTCCACCATCCCTAGTAGGGAAAAAAACCTTTAAAATGATAAAAGGCATGAAAAACTAAGGAAGAATGAAGAAAAAGTAAAATAAATGTAAAGAACGAGACCCACTTAGAAAACCGCACGTGCCACAAGCTCGAATCCACAAAAATGCTCTTCAAGTCACTTGCTAGGTCATCCAAATGTGAAGGAAAAGAGGAGAGGAGGAAGTAATGAGAAAAAATGAGGCTCGAATTGATTTATATGGAGTGAAAATTGACCCCAACAACCCATTGCATGTGGCAATAAATGTTGCACATAGAAATTGAGGCATGCTTGGGCAGCAAAATTTGCCACCCTTGCATGTTCCGATTCATCCGAGTGCAAGGGTGGCAAAATTTACCACCCTTGCATGTCAAGGTGCAAGGGCGGCAAAATTTGCTGCCCTTACATGCAAAAGTGCAGAGGTGGTAAAATTTGCTGCCCTTGCACAAAAACAAGGAAAATGTAGAGGCGGCAAAATTTGCCGCTCTTACACGAAACGAAAGAAAAGACTAACTCTAGAAGGGGACAGTCTGGGAGAGGGGTTCCTTGGTCACAATGAGATCATGGACACTTTCACATTTCTACACTAAGATGAGAATGAATTTAAAATTTGTCTCAAAAAATGAATTTAGAGAGGCAAAAGACGAAACGGATAAGTTTCATAGGGGGTTGTTCCCAAAAATGAGCTAATCTATTTTTGGAAACAACATGGTATATAAGGAGAGAGGAATTTTTTTAACCTGTCTCTCAGTTGTTTGATCACCTAAATTTGAATTTTAGCATTTGAGACCTCAATAAACAACTAGTTATCAAAAAAATTAGATAAAAATTATTTATTTGTACAACCCATGGTATGGCCCTCTTAGGTATTTTGAAGTTGTAAAAATCATAACAATCTTAGTTGATTGTACTTCCAAGCTTTCAAACTCTAGTTATCAAAACATCAATTTTTGACCTTCTAGAAACATTTAAAGAGCTTGTAAAGGTTATGTTGTCACCAAATATTGTACCTTAGAAGAGAAGTGTTTAGGTATCTTCCAGATTTGGGTAACATGGGAACATTTATATGTTAGGTTGTGGAGCTAAAAGCTTCACTGATGCAGACATTGGAGGAGGGTGCTGAGTGTCACAGTCATCGGCATCGATCAGGCCAACTAATGTCAGTTAGGTGGAGATAGGAAGCTATCGATGACGGTCAGAGATCAGCTGACGTCGGTCACCCCCAAGCAGACAGGGACCGACATCGGTCACCTATGTAGTTCTGAACTATGAGTTCCATGGACAGTTCGTTCATGAACCAGTTGTTTGCATGAAGAAGGCTAATTTTAGTCTTGAGCTACAGATCTAATTATTGTAATTAGATGTCTAATTATTGTTTACATGAGATCTATATAATAGACTCATGGGCTGTATTGTAATTTGTGCTAGAGAGTAAGAGAGAAAATATTAGCTCCTTCAGAGTGAAGAGAGCATGGTGTGTTCCTCCTAGTGCCACAATGCCAAGTGTGGGTGCTGGTTTGGAGAATCAAAAGGATTCTTCATGTATGTAGGATCTTGGTCAATAGGTGTGCAAGGCCACATTTGGAGATCTACATGGTAAGTAAGATCATTGATCTGTAGGTGTATGTATGTGCGAGGTCTAGGTTTATAGGTGTGTAGAACCAGGTTGATCTGCAAGTGGCAGCAGGATCAAGTGACAACAACACAATAGGGAGCAAGATCAGGAGGTATCTACTTGGAGTACGGTGTGTACTCAATTGGAGAGCAAAGAGGAAGGCAAGGTAGTTCCTTCTAAAGTAAGATCATTTGAGTTGCAGGTTGTTGCAAGTTCATGGGAGATCTACTTGGAGTACATTGTGTACTCAGTTGAGTATGTGTGTATACTCAGTGTATTGGCAGTAGTGGATACTGACTGGTTAGAAGTGAACACCAACTCTGTGTTTGAGTTGTGTGTTGGGACCGTAATTGAGAGTGAGCTCTTGAAGGTGAATTATTGAACACTTGGTGTGGGAAGCCTGTAAGGTGGGAAGAGTGTGGCATCTCTTCATTTGTAATTCTTTTCTGGAAGAGTATTAATATAATTGGGTATTATCTCTCATATTCTGTGTTATTTTTGAATTCTAATTACTTGTGTATTCTAGTTAATTTTCACATATTAAGTTGCTTGTACATGGTAATCAATGGTGCTTTTGGGTCCTAACAGTTGGTATCAGAGCTAAGGTTATAGGGAGCAGGTTTGTGTTTGATTACAGGTCACTCTCAGGGGTTTTTGATTGAGTGGGAGTATAGCAATGGCAGAAGAAAGTAAGCTAAGAATAGAGGAATTGAAAAACACGAATGGTCAATTATGGTGTTATGGAAAGAAAGAGCAAGTAAAGAAATATTTTTGGTTGGTGGGAGATCAACATGAAGGACTTGAAGAAGAAAATGTTGCAAGTGTTGTTGCACAGGATGCTCTGGGATGTTCCTTGGATAAAGTAGAATCTTGTTTTATAGATTCTATTGCCTCTTTCCATGCAGTCTGAAATAGAGTATTTTTCCATGTTAAGGTCTTTGGAGACTTTGCAAAGATTTATTTAGGGACTAGTGTGCCTTGCCAAAGAATTGGCAAAGGGGAAGTGAAGCTGAAATTGCAGGCGGCCAACACATGGGTGTTGAAGGAGGTCATGTAGGTTTCGGTCTTGAATATGCGGCTAATTTCTTCAGGAAAGTTGGGTGATGAGAGATGCACAAGAAATCTCATAGCGGATACACTTGAATTAGCATGTGGTAAGAAAGCAGGTACTCTTTATCTACTTGCTTGTATTACTGATTCTTCTTCTGTTGCAAAGACGTGGCTTTGTAGGCTTGGTCACATGAGCAAGAAGGAGATGCATGTTCTTAAGTGAAAGTCATATGTGTTTGATATACTTAAGAACTGGAAAGCCTTGGTGTTTCTAGAGGAGATGATGGACAAAGATCAGTGGATGGGACTGAGTAACTCTAAGCAGGGCAGTTTGGACATGGGTATAATTTAAAGAAAGCTCACAGGTAAAAAGTGATCACTCACAGGCGAACATAGTTACCGATGTCGATTAATGGGAACCGGTGTCGAACAAATAAGTGCCAATGTCAGTCATGTGTAGACCAGAGTTGGTGGTGTTGGGCAGGGTGGTTGCCAGCATCAGTTAGGGAACTGACGTCAGCAACCAAGTAAGACTGACATCAGTCATAAAACCAACATTGGTAGAAAGGATAGTCGCATGGAACTGACATCAGTCAGATGTAGATTGTGTGGTGATCGAGGTCAATCACTGTAACAAATTTTGGGCAGATAGCAAGCTATCAAGGAGTCTCAAATGCCCATGTGGAGGACTGAAAGGGTAAGTAAGCGTCAAATTTGTTGTTCCTCTTCTTTATACTCATTGCTCACTGCAGAGTAGGAAGGATCTAGGAAATAGTGGGAGCATGGCATGATTAGGATGCAAAACCAAACGGGAGATTTGGTAGGGTTGCCAGTCGATATGAAAGCACTGAAAGATGAATGGATACCTTAGTTAAAGAATAGAGAGAATGGATACATGAGATGAAAGGCCAGGTCATATGGTCTTGAGGAAGCTACAGAACAGTGGTATAGGTTTTGACAAGTGGATGACAAAGCAGGGCTTTAGTCAGTGTCATTGTAACCATTGTGTTTATCTTACCAGGTGGATGATGGTCACAACATTATCTTGTTACTATATGTGGATGGTATGCTAGCTAGCAGGTTCAAACATACAAGGTTTTGCTGAGCTAAAGGTAAGGCTAGTTCAGTGGCATGTCATGAGGAATTTGGAGCAACAAAATTCTTTGGCATGAGAGACATGGAAGATCACAGGTTGATTTTGTCTCCAATGGGAGCTGATGTGAATCAGGTGTTAGCGAGGTTCAATACACAGGATACAGAACTAGAGCACACCAAGGGTTGGATAGTTCAGTGTCTGAAATCACATGAGGTCAGGTATAGACCTAAGTTTTCCCCTGTAGTGGGAGCTATCAAAGAGTTAGGAGCCAATTCGGGGAAGTGGGTTCTCAAGTATTTGAGAGGGACCAGCAGTAGGTATACATGCTATGCAGGGTTAGGACTTCACTACATGGGTTTGTAGGTTCAGATGTGGCTGGTTACTTGGATGACAGGAGGTGCACCACAAGATTTGTGGTGGTTGGTCTTCAAGGTTGAGCTTGAAGAGGGATACAAGCTAGGAAACAAATTAGACAGTGTAGAGGTATAGGTACAATGTAGTTGTTTATCTCCAAGTGGGAGATTATTAGGTTGTGGAGCTAAAAGTTTCACTGATGCAAACATTGGAGGAGGGTGCTAAGTGTCACAGTCATTGGCGTCGGTTAGGCCAATTGGCATCGGTCAGGTGGAGATAGGAAGCTACCAATGACGATCAGAGATTGGCTGACGTCGGTCACCCCTAGGCAGATAGGGACTGATGTCGGTCACCTGTGTGGTTCTGAACTATGAGTTTCACAGATAGTTTGGTAACGAACCAATTTTTTGCATGAAGAAGGATAATTTTAGTCTTGAGCTGTGGATCTAATTATTGTAATTAGATATCTAATTATTGTTTGCATGAGATCTATATAATAGACTCATGGGCTATATTGTAATTTGTGCTAGAGAGTAAGAGAGCAAATATTAGCTCCTTCAGAGTGAAGAGAGCATGGTGTGTTCCTCATAGTGCCATAATGCCAAGTGTGGGTGCTGGTTTGGAGAATCAGAAGGATTTTTCATGTATGTAGGATCTTGGTTAGCAGCTATGCAAGGCCACATTTGGAGATCTACATGGTAAGTAAGATCATTGATCTATAGGTGTATGTGTGTGCGAGGTCTAGGTTTGCAGGTGTGTAGAACCAAGTTGATCTGCAGGTGGTAGCAGGATCAAGGTGACAGCAACACAACAGGGAGCAAGATCAGGAGGGATCTACTTGGAGTACGGTGTGTACTCAGTTGGAGAGCAAAGAGGAAGTCAAGGTAGTTCCTTCCAAAGTAAGATCATTTGAGTTGCAGGTTGTTACAAGTTCATGGGAGATCTACTTGGAATATGTTGTGTACTCAATTGAGTATGTCTGTATACTCGGTGTACTGGCAGTAGTGGATACTGACTAGTTGGAGGTGAACACCAACTCTGTGTTTGAGTTGTGTGTTGGGACCGTAATTGAGAGAGTGAGCTCTTGAAGGTGAATTACTAAACACTTTTTGTGGGAAGCCTGTAAGGTGGGAAGAGTGTGGCATCTCTTCATTTGTAATTCTTTTCTGGAAGAGTATTAATACAATTGGGTATTGTCTCTCATATTCTGTGTTATTTCTAAATTCTAGTTACTTGTGTATTCTGGTTAATTTCTACATATTAAGTTGCTTGTACATGGTAATCAATGGTGCTTTCGGGTCCTAACATTATAGGTATTTGGGTGTACCTATATTAGAAATGAGCCTCTAGATTTAAGGGCTAGTTCCCTAAATATATCGTGCAATACTTATCACTTAAACTATTGCTTACTTATGGGGAAAAGAGTTAGAGAATGCATAAATTGAACCTACTCTAAAGGAGGTGATGTACCAAAATGTCTTCCACATGACCATCCTATTTATACCATGATAAAACAAGGAATTCAAACTAGTCTCTAAATCTTAATGGGTTCTAACATGAATATTTTGATATAGAGGTGAGATGTGAACAACAACACAAGGTAAATGAACCAGAGGGTAGATTACACACTCCAAGGATAATTTTATACTTGAAAAATATTTACACACTAGACTACACTCTTTATGACCTATTATACTAGGAACTCTTACTCAAACATGAAAGGATAAGGGAAGGAACAATGGAGAATTATCACTTCTCATCACCATACATCACTTGCAGACTTAGACAATTCTTCAAAACTTAGAAATAGACTTGCATTAATGTTAAAGGAAAAATATAACATCAGTCCAGTAAGGCTTTTCCATACATGGTGTGGTATATCTAAAAAGGCCAAAATGTTAGCTACTTATATCATTTGAGAGAGAGAAATGGGAAAAGAGAATTCCAAAGGGAATCAAATGAATTCAACCTCATTTAAACCATAATTACAATTTCCTCTTCCAGTATGCTTCTTTGCAAATTCCTAATTGATCTGGGTCATCTCAAGTAGTTGAAACAATCCATTATTACTTTACTCATTCTCTATATGGTTGAAATGATGGGATCAAGTCATTTTGAGCTAAGTTGTTGCATCAATATAGTTACAACAACTAGATCCATCTGTTAGAAATCTATCCTAGTGTTAACTACTTCAAACAAGTTTGTTGTGGTGTGCACAGTGGAGAGAAGGGGTCATTTTCATGCAATTAGTATTGGAGATGAAATTATTAGGGTCTACGTATATGCCTTCATGATATCCTTTTTAATGTTATATCTTTTTCTAACTAGATCATGCTCAAACTTTCACCCATCCTCATAGGTCCACTATAGATGGAAAACTAATTTTAGACTATTGGTTTTCTTATAGTTTTTATATTATAGCACTCTACTTGATGCTTAGTTCCTATTAAGTCCACATATATTCATTATTTTATTACCAAAACTGAGAATTTATAGATGCATGGACCCTTCTTTTAAGAATAACAAACATAGTCACTAGATAATGCTACAACTTTTAAAAGATGGACCCTGTATGTAATAAATCTATGAACTATAGGTTTGTATTGATCTTCAATGGCATCCCTATATGTTCTTGATCACCTAATTGAATCATTGTGTTCTCTTTGTGGCATTAGATTGAGCTTCAATGTTAGATTAATGAACCTACAATACCCATTTGCCTTGGTCAAAAATGGTTTCTCAACTTTCATCAAAAGTCATGGGCTTACCTTTGTTTTGACTAGTTGTCGATATCCAACTCAACTTGTTGACATATTGACCTTTGTTCACACCATCAATCCTGCTCGATACAAAATATCATGAGTCATTGAACTTGCCCTTGACTTCTCCACTCTATCTAATTTTATGCCAAATGGTAGCCCCACATTTTATTTTAGGATCCAATGTTTATCTGTTAGCTTTAGCACTTATGCCATGTATCGATCTCTTGAACTTCTTGACTATTTGACTCATCTCGCACTGTTAGATCAAGATGTAAGCTACAACATATATCATTAGATCTATTGGGACCCACTATTTGAAAACCAATTATTATTTCACAAGCTTAAATTTGATGTCTACATTCCCATAAAATGATATTTGTATGATTGTCGTTGATGATCATGTGACCATAAAAATTAAGTTTAAAAGGATTTGTTTTTCTCAAGCTTAAACTTGATGTTAGCATGAATGTCTTATGTTGCAAGTCCATCTTTAGAAGCTTATAACATGAGCCAAAAATCTCATATAGACTTGAAGCTTTCAGAGCATGTTCCTAGCATGAAGAGTTACTTGGCACTATAATCCTTTGGCTCACATGGGCTTCCTAAGTGAAGATAAAAAATACACAAAAGAGATGGTTCATTTGTTCCCAGATGATATCTTGGATGGTCTGGCCCCTTAAACTTGACAAGCTAAACATTAAGGGATTAGATCTCAAGATGGAAGACTCATCAAGATATGAAACTTGTAGAGCATGATCTTGGTATGTATAACATTGATCGTCTATGGTCTGATGGTCATGTGAAGCCTACTAAGAATGTTTAAAAATTTCACAAGCAAGTTGCTCCATTCTAGTTTCCATGTGACATCTTGATGATGGTTTGCCTTCATAAATCTTGTTCTTGAGCTATTACTTGATCTTTTAAAGCTTGGATGAATTTCTTCAAGCATAAGCAAACTTGTTCCATTCTCTAACTACATTAATCACAATGAAGACCTACCACTTGCATATATGACCCTAAGATGACCCCTAAGATATCAAATGGCACAATAATTGAACTAGACCATGACCAAGATTAGAATGCCATATGAAATGACATTAATTGGAATACAATCATGCACCTTGAAATTATAAAAATCCCCTATACAAGATTTTGACTATAGGGGGTTGACCCATTTTGGCCTATGGTAAAAGTGGTCAAATTTTTTAAAAATTTCCCTAGGGTGGCATGCTTGTTATGCCATGGTCAGTTGTCTAATCATGTCCATTGGGCTATGGAGTCACATGTACAGTAAGTTTGACATATAAAATGCCTTGAATAGTACACAAAATATTAAAAAAACAATAAGAACAAAACACAAAGCAAGAAACACACATGTGCTTAAGAACACTTATTAGAACATAACACACACAAAAAAGGAAACACGTATCTAATCTAATATTTACAAGAATAACCTCCAGTTACAATAGCAGGGTTTCAAATGTATCCCATTCATAGGGATAGGTAGTTCTTCTCCATTCATCCTTGTTAACTGAAAAGAGTTACTTTGCTTGCACTTGATGATGACATATGGTCTGCTCCATAGGGTATCAAATTTGGTAACCTCCCTCATTTTTCTCTATCTTCATCCCATTTTAAGACTATGTCACCCTTTTGAAATGATCTTGGAGTTGCCATCTTGTCAAAAGACCTATTCATTATTACTTGGTGATGTTCCATATCTTGATGAACTTTATCTCTAGTCTCTTACAACTCCATTAATTCAATCAATATCACCTCCATTAGAGTGTTCTATAGAAACTCTAGTTGATGTGTTAAATCTAAGGTAGACAGTGCTTGAGAGATATACAACCTGGCTTCCCTTCCATAGACAAACATAAAAAGAGAATTCCATGTAGACCTCTTGGGAGTTATCCTATTAGCCCATAAGGTTGTCTTTAGTTTGGTGTGCCAAGTTCTTTGGTTATGCTCTTGATGATTTGATCAAGTTCTTATTAGTAGATTTAACCAACCCATTACCTTGAGGGTAATATTTGGATGAAGTACACAATAATATTCCATTATTAATTGTCTAATCAGCTATCTTAGAACCTATAAAAGTAAGATAATTATCTAAAATAATAGTAGGATTACCAAACCTTGTTATGATGCTCTCATAGAACTCCAAGATATCACTCGCATTAGCTTCTTTCAATGCTACTACTTTAACCCATCTTATAAAATAGTTAGTTTCTATGAGTATCCATTTGTGACCATCACTTTATGGGGGATTTATCATGCCAATTAACCAAGGCCCCATTGCATGAAAGATTGATAAACTTGGATAGGCTTCAATGGAAGAGCTACAAGTTTCTATTTTCTTACAAAGAAGGCACATTATCCACACCTTATCACCCAATCATGGAAATCCTTGAAGAGACTAGGCCAATAATAGCCAACCCTCATGATCTTGGTAGCTATGGTTCTTGGAGAGAAATGACCTCCTGCTATCCCATCATGGAACTTCTCAAGCAACACTCCAAACTAATCATTATCAATTCATCTCAATAACACACCATTGACTTCCCTCATAAAAATCACACCATCCACAAGAAAAAAGGGAATATATTTCAATCTAAAATATTTTCTTTGTGATCTACTCAAATTATTAGGATACAAATCATATTAAATAAATCTAATGAAATCCTATGTCCAACTTTGTGGAGGAAATGAACCAGATGATTGGGAACAATCATGGTTGACTAGAACCTCTTCATTTGACTCATGAATATTTGAAGCTAGATGTTCATAAAGGTCTTTACCCCTTACCAATTTTTTCACTTTGATATCAACATCATACTCCATTACCTTAGTGATTCACCCTACCCTCTTTTCACTAAGATCTTTGCTCAAAATAAACTTGTTTGTGCTAGATTGAGAGACCATAACATGAATCTTATTGTTTGAAACCATATGTCTAAACTTCTTTAGTCCTATTACAATATCAAGGACTTGTTTCTCCATAAAGGTGTACTTGATTCATAATCTTCTAAACCTTAACTAAATAATGTAATTGGATACTCCACATCCTCATCATTCTTTTGTATTACCATGGTTGAGATAGTATCAATGTTAGAAAATGAATACAACATGAATTATTTAATAAAATCAGGATTCAAAAGAGTAGGATCTTCTGCAATTTCTTTCTTTATGTCTTCAAAACTTCTCTTGACCTCTTTGGTCCAATAAAATACTTGGTTCTTCCTGAGCATAGTTGTGATAGGTTTCACCAAATATACAAAACTAGGTATGAATTTCCTTACAAAATTTATCTTGCCTAAGAAACTTTGAAGACCTTTCTTATGCAAGGGTAATGATAAGCCTAGAATAGCCTCTATTATCTCAGGGTTAATAGTCAAACCATCTTTAGAAACAATATGTCCTAAGATCTTGACTTCATGAATAGCAAATATGCACTTCTTTGGATTAAGAGATACTCCACACTACCTGCATCTTTCAAATACTTGCCTCAAGTGTTGCATATGTTCATCAACATATTTATAAAACACTATTATATCATCTAGATAAACCAATAGCATCTCATTGATCAAACCTTTGAAGGCCATGCCCATTTCTCTTTGAAATGTGACACCGGCATTGGATAAACCAAAGGGCATCTTCTTATAAGTAAAAGTCCCCCATTTAGTAGTGAAGGTTGTCTTAAAATAATCATCTTCATTGACTAAAATATTATTATAGCCTAAATATCCATCTATAATATAAAAATGTTGAGAACCTGAAATCATTTTCAAATTTTGCTCCATTGAGGGTAGAGGATAGTGATCTTTGAGTGACACTCTATTAATATCCCTAAAATAAACAAAAAGTCTTATCTCCCAATTATTCTTTCTAATGGTCACAATGTTAGATACCCATGTTTAATGCTTGATGGGAAATATTATCTCATATTCAAAGAGTTTAGTAAGCTCTAATCTCGTGATTTGCTCAACCTTGGGGTTGATGGGTCTTTGCTTCTGTCTAACCAATTTAACTCCAGGTTCCAACTAAATGGTTTAGTGTGCTAGGATAGGATCAAATCCTTTGAATTCCTTATATTCCCAAGAAAATATATCATGAAACTCTCTATATATCTCAATGAATGATTGCTTTTCTAATTTAGAACATACCTTGCCTAGTTTGCAGAGTTTGTCCTTAAAGATCAAGACCCTTTCATAATTATCCTCTTGTGTAGACATACTCACTTTCTCTTTCTTCTTTTAATCATTATGATTGAAGATACTTTCTAAGGTCACCAAACCCTTAGGTATCTTATTGGTTCTTAGTTGTATAACCTAATCACCTAATTGTTCTTGGAGCCTCCTTTGATTCCTTGAAGAAAACTCAACCTTGTTTTTCAAGAAGCATGCAATGTGTTTATCACTATCAAACACTTTCCAAGACACTTCATTATTAGGTACATAAGGTCTGATAATGACCTTAATATGAGACTATTTTCCCTCCTTTATGGTAGTTAGAGTATCAAATTGAGCTCCTATGGTAGCTAGTCTATTAACATGACTATTATGCTTCATTGGGATTGATTGTATATTGAATGCATTGAAGTCTTCATGAAAATATACCCTATCCCTGTATGACTTAAGTAAATGGTTTTTGGTATCAATCACATTCCTCACCTGATGCACAACTAATTCACTATTTCCATGCACTTGCAAGTTCTTGATTCCTTTTTTCCTTACCCATTAAAGGCCATGAATTAAACCTTCATACTCAACCACATTACAAGTACAACTAAAATGAAACTTTTATGAAGCATAATACTATTATATATGTGTGGAGACCAACATAACACCATCCCTTGCACCAACTTTACTTCTTCAACCATCAAAAAACATCTTCCATAGCTCATTATCTTCACCTTCTTCCTTGGCAAGTAGAGGTGTTCATACTCCTTCATGTATACAATACACTCCTAGATCAGTATCCTCCATGAGAACATAAATATCTTACTCATAAGTATTAGTACCATATTCATCAAGAAATAAATCTACAATTACCTCAAGCTTGGAGGAAGTGCCATCATCTAGAATAAAATCCTTTTCTTCATGAACAACATAATTCAAATTATAAATTATTTTAATGTAAGGTTATATATGAAACCTTACAATAGGTTGTGTCCTAATTGTCACCTTGGACCCATATCTTATTCTAAAATATAAGAAAGACCATTCAATTGAGAGATAGCCACCTATTCCGGCTATGAAGTCCCTTGATAGACAGATCGCAAAGTGGGTTGGGAGATCAACCACAACTATGTCTTACAAGATAGGAAAAGTAGGATAACCATGCAAGAAAACCTTCAAGACTTTTATCAGTCTTATTTTCCTAGTAGGTATACCATATAATTTAAGGACCCCTTTTTGTGTGTCTCATATTTCAAGCCCATCTTGTTAGCTACAACTTTGGGCATTACAGAAGTAGAAGCTCCACTATCGACTATGTAATTGTATACCAACTTATCACCTATAATGAGGGTGAGCCAAAATGGTGGAGGTTTCTTAGCCCTAGTGGATGGTTCAACAATGGTACTAGGATAATTTTCAAGAGAAACATGGCCATGACTTTGATTTGATAGTGAGACACTAGTAGGGATAGTAAAATAACTACTTTTGTCAAAGTTCTTTTTAACCAGGCATATGAAGAAAATCCCAAAAAGAAATGAATGTTTTAGTGTTATTCAAAAAATATAAAATGTTTAAATAATTTATGCCTATTTTCTCTTGAGTTATTGTATGCATAAAATTACTTGGAACTTGAGGAATAGGGGAAGACCTTAGCATATTTTGGCTTGATGGAGATGTAGAAGTTTATAGAGCTATCGCACTTATAGCTATGTCTTTTTACCTTGAAGGAGGATTGGATGAGCTTGTGGGAATGATACTACTACCTCCTAGATCCTTCCTCTTAGCCCTTATATTATTTTTAATATAGGCTCCTTAATTTAGCACAAAAGTGTCTTCAACCATAAAATTGGTGAATATCTCTCCTTGAGGTTATCAATCCTCATTAATTTACATCATCACCTCTTCCTCATTTGATAGGATGGGATTAACTCATCCTTGAAACACCATATCTTGTTCTCCATTGTCACTGGCATCCCTGAATTGGTCTTGTTGCCAATATTCTTCCTACACCAAACTATTATGAACTAGTACCATCTCCCTTGCATTGGTGGTAGAATTAAGATTGTATGCATTAGTAGGCCTATTGGGATTAGGATGTCATTGGCCTCTTCCTCTTCCATGTTTTTTACCATACAATTATTGATAAGGGTAAGGGCTCTGATAGGAACCTTGTTGCATATTAGCTTGCTTTTTTTGAGTCTCTAAGGCCAAAAACTTTTCTTTCCAATCAACATTATTTTTTATTTGCCTAAGATCGATCTTATTTTTGTTATTGGCATTAGGAACTTGAGCTACATCTGGAGTATTAGTAGAAGAATGAGACAATGGAGGCATAGACACCTTAAGAGCTAATCCTCTAACTTGGATGAGACTATTCTTAGCTTTGATAGCAAGATCATATGCTTTGGGAAAAGTGGAATCTCCCATAGATTGAAGCATGAAAGAAATTTCAATCACAATGGCTTTCAAGTAAGTAGGGACACAAAAATAGCAAGTGGTCTCATGGGAGGAGGCAATCTATGCCAAGTCTTTTGAAACCTTTCATTGAAGTCATTTATTATTTCTTTGGTTCCCCTTTTATCACATTGATATGATCTATGAGAGATGCATGGTCAATTTCATTTCCAAATTCGGAAGTCAACAACACTCCAAGCTCATCCCATGTTGTGATGCATCCACCTTCTTGAGTCCTATACCAATCAAGAGCCTTCCCTTTAAGGGACATGGTAAGTATTCTAATGATAATGTTATCTCAAACAATATTTTGGAAACTACAAAATTTAGAAACATCTCTAATGTGCTCACTAGGTATGATATGACTCTCACCATTGAAAGTGGGCACACCTTTCATAGATTTAGGAGGAATGGCATCATATGCATGAAGTTGAATTAGATTATCAGTATTGAAGGAAAGGAAAGCATGAGGTATAGCCATGTCTTCTTATTTAAGATATTAAACTTATTCTACCTCTTCCTCCCTAAAAAAATCTACTCATTCTTCAAAGGGTAGATTAGGCTGTGGGTATTGAATTATAAGAAGAATTTCAGGTTGAATGAGTGGGTTAATAGGATTGGATGTTCTAGTAGAGGATGACCTAGTGATAATAATGAATTATGAGAGCACATTTATAAAAAAACAAATAGCCTTAAACTATATTTACCATGAAGGAGTCACCAAATTCTAAGTAGCACACCAATTTGTAGTTGATGTTGTCAAGACCAGCATTTACCTTGACAAGTTATCTTAAAGATAATGGTCCCACTGGGCATGTCAGAATTGTTGTCACCAAATCTTTCACCTTAGAAGAGAGGTGTTCACACCTCTTCTATATTTTGGAAACATGGGAACATTTTTAAGTAGGTGGGTGTACCTATATTGGAAATGAGCCTCTAGATTTAAGGTTTATCTCCCTAGATACATCATGCAATACTTATCAATTAAACTATTGCTTACTTATGGGGAAAAGATTTAGAGAATACATAAATTGAACCTACTCTAAAGGAGGTAATGCACCAAAATGTCTTCCACATGACCATCATATTTTTACCATGGTGAAACAAGGCATACAAACTAATCTCTATGTCTTAATGGGTTCTAACATGAGTATTTCAATATGGAGGTGAGATGTGAGTAGCAACACAAGGTAAATAAACTAGAGGGTAGATTACACACTCTAAGGATAATTTTACACTTAAAAAAGCCTTACACACTAGACTTCACTCTATATGACCTATTATACTAGGAACTCTTTCTCAAACATGAAAGGATAAGGGAAGGAAGGATAGAGAATTATCCCTTCTCATCACCATACATCACTTGCAGACTTAGATAATTGTTCAAAACGTAAAAACATGCTTGCATTAATATTCAAAGGTAAAATATGACATCAATCTAGTAGGGTTTTATCATACATGGTGTGTTATCTCTACAAAGTCCAAAATGGTAGCTAATTATAGAATTTGAGAGAGAGAAGTGAGAAAATATATGTCATAAGGGGAATCAAATGAGTTTAAACTCATTTGAACCATAGTTATAACTGCTCTTCTAGTAAGCTTCTTTGTAACTTCCTAATTGATCTAGGTCATCTCAAGTAGTTGTAATAGTCCATTATTCCTTTACTCATGCTCCATATGGTTACAATGATGATATCAAGTGGTTTTAAAATAAGTTTTGATATCAATGTAGTTAGAACAATTAGATCTATCTGTTAGAAATTTGTCCTAGTGTTAACTACTCCAAATAGTTTTATCATGGCATGCACAGTGGAGAGAAGGGGTCCTTTTCATGAATTTTATCTTGGAGATGAGATCATTAGGGTCTATGTGTATTCCTTTATGGCATCCTTTATAATTTTATCTCTTATTCTAATTGAATCATGCTCAAACTTACCCCATGCTGATAGGTCTACTGTAGATGAAAAACCAATTTTAGACTATTGGTTTTCTTATAGTCTTTATATTATGACACTCTACTTTATACTTGGTTCCTATTAAGTCCATATATATCCATTATTTCACTTCCAAAACTGATAATTTATGGATGCATCAACCCTTATTTTAATAATAGTGAACATAGTCGCCAGATAATGTTGCAACCTTTAAAATATGAACCCTATATGTAATAAATCGATAAACTAGAGGTCTGAATTAATCTTAAATGGTGTCCTTATATGTTATTGATCAGCTAACTACATCATTATGTTTTTTTCATGGTTTTGGATTGATATTTAATGATAGATTGATGACCCTATAATACCCATTTAGTTTGGTCAAAAATGGCTTCTTGACTTCCATCAAAAGTCATGGGCTCACCTTTATTTTAACTAGATATCGATATCTGACTCATCTTGTTTACATATTGACCTTTTCTTTCATATTTGATCCTATTTAGTATGAATGACCATGAGTTATTGATATTTCCCTTAACTTGTCAACTCTATCCAAGCTTACATCATATGACATCCCTACATTTAATTTCAAGATCCACTATCAACCTATCAGCTTTAGCACTTACACCACATGTCAATCTCTTGATCTCCTTGATTTTTTGACTCATCTCATACCATTGGATCAAGATGTATGATGTAATGTGGACCATTAGATTTGTTGGGACTTAATGTTTAAAAACCAATGGCTATTTCACAAGCTTAAATTAGATGTCCATGCTCCCATTAAATGACATTCATGAAATCATCATTGGCATTCATTTAATCAACAAATTTAATCTAAAAAGGATTTTATTTCTTTATCTTAAACTTAACGTTAGCACAAGCATCTTATGTTATAAGTCCATCTTTAGAAGTTTATAACTTAAGCCAGAAAGCTCACAGGGACTTGAAACTTTCAGAACATGTTCCCAACATGAATAAATACCTAGTGTTATAATCCTTTAGCTTATGATGGATTCTTGAGTGAAGATAAAAAATTCACAAGAGATTTGGTTCATTCATTCCTAGATGACATCCTGGACGGCCTAGCCCCTTAGACTCAGCAAGTTAAACTTTGAGGGCTTAGATCTCAAGATAGAAGACTCATCGAGATATGAAACTTATAGATCATGATCTTGGTATGTATAACATTGATTTTTCATGTTTTTATGGTCATGTAAGGCCTTATAAGCATGTTTAAAATTTTCACAAGCAAGATGCTCCATTCTAGTTTCCATGTGACATCTTGATGATGGTCTAGCTTTATAAAGCTTGTTCTTGAGCTACTGCTTGATCTTTGAAATCTCAAATGAATTCCTTTAGGCATAATCAAATTTTTTCCATGCTCTAACTACAATGATCACCATTATGACCTACCACTTGCATATATGACCCTAAGATGACCCCTAAAATATCAAATGGCACAAGGATTGAATCAGATCATGACCAAGACTAGAATTTCATATGAAATGATATCAATTGGAATACAATCATGCACCATGACATTATAAAAAGCCTCTATAAAATATTCTAACTCTAGGGGATTGACACATTTTGGCTTATGGTAAAAATGGTCAACAAGTTGTCTAAAACTTTTGGTAATTATTTTCTCTCCAATGGTATCTATGTATGGCTACAACAGTAAATAAAAATTCAGATCTGAGTGTATGGGTATAAAAATCTAATTTTGATTACAAAACACTCATCATCTAACCTATGTAAGGATGCATACTAATTTTTAGATCTTGATAAGGCTTCCTCCAACCTAAAACTTCACCCCTACATCTTCCTGAATGATATAATCACCTACAAGAAGATAGAAACGTGAGTATATAATTTGAAAAAATATTTTAAAAATAATTTATTTTTTAATTCTTCAAATTTCCATGTTAAGAAGTGGCCTCAACTTGTTCTTATTTTAGTAAATTTTCACCAAAAAGTTTTAAAAAATGATATAAGTTTACCATTCAATTTGCATGGATTGTATATATGAATTAATATTTTTTTTATTAAGAAAAATAGAAAAAAAAGGGTTCAAATATGAATTAATGCATGTATAATTCTATCTAGTCTCTTAGAAGGATTGGTGCTTAATATTTTTTAAAAAACTTGTAAATAGGTTGCTCTAGTATTCAAAACCCTCTAAACAACTTTGTTTTGATCAAATTTTAACTTAGTCAAATTTATTTTCAAAATCAATTAATTATAAAAAAATTGATTTGAGTGTGGAGTAACATGTAAAACCCTAGTATAACTTCAACCTTTATTTTTCAAATTTTGACCTAGAAAATATTTTACCAAACATAGTCATTTCCTAAGTTTTGCCCCATTTTAGATGCATTGGTGTGGTTGTTTTATTGATTTGAACTTCTTATTATAGTTTTTACATCATTATTTCTAATTATTCTTACATTAATGTATTTTTTATGCAATTTATGACACCTTATTTTATTATAATCTTTCATAATTTTATTACTTTGTTTAACATTAAATTGAACAATTGTTATTTATTTATGCAATGAATTTACTTTACTATCAAATAAAGTATAATATCACATTAAAAATAGTTCTTTTAAAATAAAAATAGTTTCGTAGTGCCTAGTTTAAATGGACGTCATAGCTTTGCCTAACTTAATGCTTGATAAATCTCAAATGCTTAATGGGTTAAACTATAATATATGAAAAATCTACATTAAAGCAGAATTTATGACTTTAAATTTATGAAACATTGTTTTTGGGATGGAAGAATTATCATCATCATGATATGTTACACCTAAATTTTCAAATACATTTCAACAAAAATCACAGGAAGTTATGTTGATTGTCCTATGGAGTGTTAAGGATGAGTTCCTACAACATATTGGTAATCAGGAGTCTCCCAACGATACTTGAAAACTCATTGAAGTTATACATAATAGCACTCATCTCTTTAATATTATTAAGTTGATTCTTGAATTGTTTACTACACCTATGAAAGGTGAATTATATTTTTATGACACTTATGACACCGTATTTTATCATAATATTTTAAATAAAATTTTCTTTGTTTAACATTAAATTGAAAATTTATTATTTATTTACGTGATGAATTTAATTTAATATCAAATAAAGTTTAATATCACATTCAAAATAGTTCTTGTTAAATGTTTTTATTATGGTAGTGCCTAGTGTAAATGGAAGTTATAGCTTTGCCTAACTTAGTGCTTGATAAATCTCAAATTCTTAATGGTCTAACTGTAATATATGAAAAATCTATATTAAAGTAGAATTTATTACCTAAAATTTATGGAACATGGTTATTGGGATGGGAAAATTATCATTATGATGATATGTTACACTTCAATTTTTAAATGTGTTTCAACAAAAATCACAAGTTAAGTCGATTATCTATGAAATGTTAAGGATGAGTTTCTACTCCATATTGGTAATCAAGAGTCTTTTAGCAATGCTTAAAAACTCATTGAGGCTATACATGATGGCACTTATCTCTCTAATATTACTAAGTTGATTTTTGAATTGTTTATTACACTTATGAAAGGTGAATTATATTTTTATGACACTTAAAACACCTTATTTTATCATAATCTTTCATAATTTTTTTTACTTTGTTTAACATTAAATTGAACAATTATTATTTATTTATGCAATGAATTTACTTTACTATCAAATAAAGTATAATATCACATTAAAAATAGTTCTTTTTAAACTTTTTTAGTGTGGTAGTGCCTAGTTTAAAGGGAAGTTTTTCCTAACTTAGTGCTTGATAAATATCAAATGTTTAATGGTTATAACTATAATATATGAAAAATCTACATTAAAATAGAATTTATGCCCTGAAATTTATGGAACATAGTTGTTGGGATAAAAAAATTATCATCGTGACAATATGTTACACTAGAATTTTCAAATATGTTTCAACAAAAATCACATAAAATTATGTCAATTATCCTATGGAGTATTAAGGATGAGTTCTTAATCCATATTGGTAATCAGGAGACTCCCAGTAATTCTTTAAAATTCATTGAGGCTATACATGATGGCACTCATCTCTCTAATATTATTAAGTTGATTCTTGAATTGTTTACTACACCTATGAAAGGTGATGAAAAAATCATTAACTTTCTTGCTAAAATTAAGAATATTAAATATTAGCTAGATGTACGTAATTGTAATCTAATTCAAGATCAATTTTTATGTTTCAGTATTCATTTAAATATTTATTAAAAAAATTGTAATTTTATTTCAATTTAAAATATTAAACAAAGCATGATATCTCTGACCTCACCACCATGTCAGCGCTTTTAATTTAAGAAGATCAAGTAATGTCTAATTTTAATTCTAAAGATAATGCCACTAAGGTACTTCTTGTTCTCAATTATATTTTTGAGAATAATATAAATTATAAATTTAACACTAATTTTTTAAATGATAAAAATGAGAACAAAAAAATTGGTAATAAAAATTATAAACATAAGTTTAATGAGAATTGTAATATGTATGGTAAATTTGGTCATAGAAGACAAAATTATTATAAAAATAAAGATAGAGTTAATAATAAAACTTCTAAAAATAACAAAGGGAAAAAATCTAATTAAAACCATCAAACAAATCAAAACTATAATTAGAACAAAAATTAAGAACAAAATTCTAATGTTATTATTTTATATGATATCTTATTTGTCTCAAATAAAAATGAATAGATTCTAGATAGTGATGCATCACACCATATGACTTGTTTATCTCATATTTTATTTGATACTAGAGATATTTCTAAAAATATTTACTTAAAAAATAATTTATTTTTAGAATTTACTAAGGAAAGACAAAATTTGTAAATATTGTCATTAATGATATTTTTTATGTAATTAAAAAAATGTTATTTTGTTTTGAACTTACGAATGATAAATTCATTATAACTTTTCTTAAAGGTAATTGGTTCATTATAAATCAATGTGGTTCTTTGATCATTGAAGGTGTTCAAAATAATAGTTTTTTTGCTTCTTCATGTTATTTTTCATCGCATATTAAGAATAAGTATCAATTATGGCATGACATATTAATTTTACATGATATTCATCATAATATTATTGTTGGTCTTCTTTCTATCTCTTCTCATCTTAAAATTTGTAAATATTACTTACATGGTAAGTAGCATACTAATCCCTTTTACAAGAATCATGATGTGAATTCCTCACATCCTCTAAAATTAATTTATAGTGACATTGCAAGACATTTTGAATTTATATCTCTTAATAGATCTTTTTATGTTGTTACATTTATTGATAATCATACTAAGATTATTTGATCATATTTTATTAAAAATAAATCTCAAGTTTTGTCTAAATTAAAAGAATTTAAAGTTGATGAAAATAATTTTATTATTTTTATTAAAATATTAAGATCTGATAATAGTGATGAATGTATTTGTAAAAATTTTGATTCTTTTTCCATTAGTTATAGTATTCAAACAAAACTAACAACTCCCTATTCTCTATAGTAAAATGGTATTGATGAAAAGAAAAATTGCACCATTATAAAAATGGTTAGAACAATGTTACATTCTAAAAATGTTCCTAAGTTTTTATGGGTTGAAACCATAAATATTTTTTTGCATATTCTGAATAAAGTCCTTACTAAATCTTTGTATCCCTCTACCCATTTACAAATATGGTCTAATAATAAACCTAGTGTGGTTCATCTTAGGATCTTTGGTAGTCCTACTTTGACCTTTGTTCTTCAAGTAAAAAGAAATAAATTTGATCTTACCTCATTATTTTATATTTTTGTATCTTATCAAGGTAAAACTAAAGGATTAAGATTGTGTCACTTGTCTAAAAAACAAATCATTGAGAATAATAATGTTCTTATTCTTGAGAAAAAAAATTGTGAACCCTTTGGGGAGCCTACTCAATATTCTTATTTTGATGAACTTGGCTCTCATGTTTCTCCTTATGAAGAAATAAATTACCTAGAGTAATTTGATCCATCTTTGAATAACTTAGAGTCAGAGGAATCCCCTAAAATTCATGTTTAATTTAAAAGAGTTAAATGGGTAGAATCCCTGTTCCAGTCTTATAGTCTTGATAATCTTAATAAATTAACTAGAATTCAACACTCTTATCATATTTTAATGACTATGTATGTGATGCAAATTCCATCAACATACTCTGCACAATCCAACTCTAATACTTTAAATTCCACTGATGCATTCAAACTTGATTACTCTTAATGTGTTAGTCAACTTTTGACATCGTTCTTTAATTCTTTCAATAGGCCATAATTTGAGGTTATCTTAACTATCTTCTAGATTCCAATGCATTGATTATATTTATTAGGGTCTCATTGACCTCTCAATCCTTTATCAACACTTTTATTAGCATTTCCCTATCCATTTAATTCCTACCTTGTTTCTTTAAGGATCTAATTGCCTTTTATTTGTTAAATTTCCTTATGTACGGATGTGTACAGACTCTAAATGGGAAACAAATGAGTGAATAAGATACCCTCTTTCACCCTCCTACCCTATATCAAGTTTCATGCCTTGTTCCTTCATTTATACCCTTTTTGTAACTCACTACTCAGTGTATGTTTAGGCCTTTTATGCCACTATCTACTCTTTTTACACACAGCCGATTGTGGGGGTACAGATACATACACTACCATCCTACAACTTCAAAAATGTTTTATTACATTCTACCCCATAATTAAAAACCAATTATGGCTTTTTTAACCATAGGAACCTTTAGATATACAAGGATTTACTTTGAAACCCTATGAGCAGGGTTGATACAGTCTATAGGTGCCGAGAGGATTAATTCTTGTTTTAGAAGACCTTAAAATGGTTTCAAAGACCTATAAAATATTTATTCACTTTAAATAGATATATTTAGGTTTATAATGTGTCAAATGACCTCCTAAAACCAACATCCACATATATAAACTTCTTTATACCATATTTGTATTCAAAGTTTTATACCACTATAAGCTGGGCATAGTTCGATACAAAAAATGCAAAGTTCAATATTTATTTTCCAAGAAACGTGCTTAAAAAGTTGAGAACCTAATAAAAAACCTTAACAACACATATTTATAATTATAAAGACATTTCAGACAATCTTACTTTCAGTTCTTTCTTGAAACATGGAGTGCACATAATTATCCCCACATAGGAAACAAGGTTTAATCCTCTTTCTACAACTTAAAATTAATCACCTAACAATATTTGAAAATAATATTATCTAGGCTTATATCATATACTAAAGCATGTATAACTATTCACTACTAGAAACTTAGACACATAACACACCTTGTATCAATAATCTCGTTCACATTTTATTTCATAGTCCATATCTTTCTTCACACAAAGAAGGCAGAGTCTGCATTTTCAACATTAAAGAGGAGGTGTATTCTTGAATCTTTCTTTCTCTTAAAATTTTTCCTACTCATACCATATGCTTCCCCCTCATTACATAAAACAATATATACATTTACCAACATTTTTAAACTTATAACTACCTTAACCAACTAGTAACTCCCTTAATTACATTGAGGAGAGTCTCACTAACACCACCACTAACACATTGTGAAAATGACTACTAAATTCCTTAAACATGTACTTAAGATTACATAGACCCTTTCAAGATTCCCAAGAAACTGGACTATAGTTGGAACTCTTTTACAAAGGATAAAGTATCCAAACTTGTTATAATAATTTCAAATTTTCAAACTTGCAAAATGGTGGTAAAATCCCTTGTTAACCATAATTCAAATCCTAAACACACTATCTAAGACTTATACTAATTATGATAGCCAAAATGGAAGTCCTTTTGGAGATACCCCTGAATCATACTACCAAAGGGAAAAGAAAAACTTTCCCTAAAAGTTATAAACAATGTTTGCATGATGTGGTGCACTTATAGTCTTTTGGTCTCCATTACTTGGCCTCCTCGATCCCAAGGCCTCTTTGAAACATACAAGCCTTTTGTATGCTTGTTCATGATGGCTCCTCTCTATTTATTCTTTCACTTGTTCTTCCTCTTAAATTAATTCTTCAATTTGTTCATGGGCAGTTGTTTATTTCTTTGATTCCAATAACCTATACATGGAACAAACATGTTAATTAAAATCACATCCTAATTACTCTCTTGGATTTATCCTTATTCTCTGGCTTCCATCACTTCTTCTTTCCTCAATATTGTCTCCAATGCGAACTCAGTATCCATGATGTTATTCTTTTCTCTTATGAGACTTATATCATCATATTATCCCATTATTTTCTACCATAGCTTCTCTTCTTCTATTGTAAACTTATCCACTTCACTTTTGTCTTCCATTCATTCCCAAGAAAGTAATCTATCCTATTACAATTTAGTTCTTTCAAGCACTTCAATTTGTGTTTCCTCTTCATTCTCTATTATTTCCACCTCACATGTGTCAAACACCTCATGTGGTATTGTTGTACCTTCCTTTCTTTCCAATAATACATTCATTAGTCTCATTGTATGTGCATACAATTCATCTTTAGACTTGTTCTCATTAACATACTCATCAAACATAACATGAAAATAATTACCTTGAGCTTCTTGTTTATCTTCTATGCTTACTCGACTGAAACTTGCTTCCTTTTCACTTGTCATGAGGCATGGTACTACTGCAACCTTTCTCTCTTCTTCATTATCTAATGGCTCACCTTCTTTAGGGTAACATATGATTGTGTCTCCATAGTCAACTTTCCAATTAATTGGCTCATCCATTTTATCATACTTCTTATTATTTTCATCATATTCACTTGTATACAAATACTCAATAAAATCATTAGTTATAATCTTGTGAGGCTTGTTTGCTTCCTTGCATCTTTCTCTAAACTACCTTGTTAACTTCTTCACCTTTTATATTTTTCTCTTCTCCACTAATTACTTGAGAGACCATCCAATTTTATTCTTTATGCACACATATAATCTTGGTCTCAACTCTTCCAATATCTTCTCTATCCTTGTCATTGCTTCCTTTATCTCAGCTATCTCTTTCTCTCTCTCTAGTCATCTTTGTTTTGCTTCCATCCTCTTATTTTCTATCTTATTCCTATGGGATTCCTCACACATCAAGCCCTTCATCATTCTCACTATCTCTTCTCTTATTGACAAGTTTTCTATCTTGTCTTTTTGACCATTCATTTGGTATCTCACTCGAATCTCTCTCTCTTGGAGTCAATCTCTTTTTATCCTCACCTAGGACTCTTATCTTCTTATTTTGTCCTACCTATAGGACTCTCTTTCAAGATCACCTATGAACTTCTTTCCTTAAGCTCTCACTAGATCTTATCCTTCTTTAAGCCTTATTAGATGAGGCATATGCCACCTATCTTCTCTCTCACTTTTTTTTCACATATACTTCTACCTCTCTATACCTACAGCCTCTTTACCTCATCACTGCAACTTGCATTAACTTCTCACAACAACATGTAAAAAATCTTAATACAATGTACAAACTGAATCAACAATCTTTAAACATACCTTGCCATAAAATCTTCCCACTCTGATACCACATGATGCAAATCCCATCAACATCATCTACACAATCCAACTCTAATACTTAAAATTTCATTGATGTATTCAAACTTGATTACTCTTAATGTGTTAGTCAACTTTTGACATCATTCTTTAACTCTTTTAACAGGGCATAATTTGATGTTCTCTTGACTATCTTCTAGATTCTAATGCATTGATCATATTTATTAGGGTCTCATTGACCTCTCAATCCTTTATCAACACTTTTCTTAGTATTTCCCTATCTATTTAACTCCTACCATGTTTCTTTATGTGTCTATTAGTCTTTTATTTATTAAATTTCCTTATGTAAGAATGCGTATGGACTCCAAATGGGAAACAAATGAGTGATTAAGATACCCTCTTTCACCCCCTACCCTCTATCAAGTTTCATTATTTTTCCCTTCCTTTATACCCTTTTTTAACTTGCTACTTAGTCCCTATTTAGGTCTTTTAGGCCACTATCTACTCTTTTTACACATAGTCAGTTGTGGGGGTATGTATACATACACTACCAGTATAAAACTTTCAAAATGTTTTAGTACATTATTTCCCCTAACTAAAAACCAACTTATGGCTTGTTTCACTATAGGAACCTTTAGATATATAAGGATTTACTTTAAAACCCTATGAGTAGCATTGATACAGTCTATAGGTGCCGAGAGGGATAATTCTTATTTTAGAAGACCCTCAAATGGTTTAAAATACCTATGAAATATTTTTTAGCTGTTTTTTTACCCTTCATCCCTTATAAAATCAAATAAACATCACCTTCATACCTCTGCTCATGTTTTCAAATGAATCTTTAGTCTTTGTGTGCATATATAGTCACCAAAACAGGGTCTACAAGTATGTTATTAGGGTTTTTTGATCTTCACAAGATTATATTCACTTTACATAGACTTATTTAGGTTTATAATGTGTTAAATGACCTCCTAAAACCAACCTCCACATATATAAACCTCTATCTACTATATTTTTATTCAAGGTTTTATACCATTGTGAATTGGACACAGTCTAATACAAAAAACACAAGGTTCAATATTTATTTTCCAAGAAACATGCTCAAATAGTTTATAACCTTATATAAAACCTTAAAAACACATATTTTCAATTTTAAGGACATTTCAAATAATCTTTATTTCAGTTCTTTCTTGAAACATGGAGTGCATGTAATTATCCCCACATAGGATATAGGGTTTTATCCTCTTTCTGTAACTTAAAATCAATCGCCTAAAAGTATTTGAAAATCATATGATCCAATATTATATCATATACTATAGCATGTATAACTATTCACTACTATCAACTTAACCACATAACACACCTTGTATCAATATTCTCTTTCACATTTTATTGCACAGTCCATATCTTTCTTCACACAAAGGAGGTAGAGTCTACATTTTCAACATTAAAGAGGAGGTGTATTCTTGAATATTTCTTTCTCTTAAAATTTTTCCTACTTATACCATATGCTTCCCCCTCATTGCATAAAACAATATATACTTTTACCAACATTTTGAAACCTATAACTACCTTAACCAACTAGTAACTCCCTCAAGTACATTAAGGAGAGTCTCACTAACACCACCACTAACACATTGTTACAATGAATAATAAATGACTTAAACATGTACTTAAGATGACATAGACCCTTTAAATATTCTCAAGAAACTAGACTATAGTTGGAACTCTTTTACAAATGATAAAGGATCCAAACTTGTTACAAGAATTTCAAATTTTCAAAATTACAAAATAGTGGGAAAATCCTTTTTAACCATAATTCAAATCCCAATGACTTATAAACCTCCTAGATATGATAAACACACTTTTTAAGACTTATACTAACTATGACAACCAAAATTTAAGGCCTTTTGGAGATGCCCTACATCAATATGAATATGAACCTTAATATTTTGAGCAATTCATTCAAGATGATAAATAGAAAGTTGTTATGCAAGTTAAATATAATACCTTAATTAAAAATTAGACTTGAGAGCTTGTCCCACCTTCACCTAAAATACATATTATTGGTTTTATGTGATTTTATAAAATTAAATATAATTTAATTAGTAAAATTGACAAATTTAAAGCAATATTAACTACTCATAGTCTTACTCAAAAACCTAGGATTAACTATGTTGAAATATTTACTCTTGTAATAAAAATAAGTATTGTTAGATTACTCATTTCTCTTTTAACTCAAAATTATTGGATTATACATCAAATATATGTCAAAAATTTATTCTTGAGTGGTGATTTATAATAATAAATCTATATGACTCAACTTAAAAGTTTCACTGACCCTAATAAAGAATATTATGTTTGTAAGTTAAAGAAATCTCTATATAGTTTAAAACAAATTCCTTGAGCTTGGTATTCTAAAATCACTAGTTACTTTAAATATTTAGGTTTCTCTAACTATTATTTAGATAATGATCTCTTTGTTAAAATTTAAAATGGTCATTTAATCTTAATTATTTTATATGTGAATGATCTTATAATTATTGATGATCTAATTAGTTTAATTCATGAGTTTAAGCATAAACTAAGTCAACTATTTAAAATAGTGATTTAGAAGAAGAAATATATATGACTTAACCTAAAGGTTTCACTGACCCTAACAAATAATATTATGTTTGCAAGTTAAATAAATCTTTATATGGTTTAAAACTAACTTCTCAATCTTGGTATTCTAAAATCACTAGCTACTTTAAAGAGCTAGGTTTCTCTAATTATTATTCTACTAATGATATATTTGTTAAAGTTAAAAACAATCATTTAATATTAATTATTCTATATGTTGATGATCTTCTAATTACTAGTGATTAAATTAGTTTAATTCATCAGGATAAACCAAGTCAAATATTTGAAATGAGTAATTTAAGCAAACTACATCATTTTCTAGAAATGGTTATATATTTCAAGATAAAAATTTAATTATTGTATCACAATCTCAATATCCATATAATATTCTTGTTAATTTTAATATGTTTGATTGTAAGCCTACATCTACTCCTGTTGAAGTTGGTGTTAAGCTTGATCCAAAACCTGCATGTGAAAAAGCTAATGATACTCTTTATAGATAGCTTGTTGGTATTTTGATTTATTCAACCAATACTAGGCTAGATATTTCATTTATTGTAGGTGTTACTTTTAGATTCATGTCAGGTCCATAGTTAAATCATTCGAAATTAGTAAAATATATACTTTGTTATATGAAAATACTTGTAAATTTTGATTTATTTTATTATTCCATTCATAATGTTAAATTATATGGTTATTGTGATGTTGACCATGCTAATGATACTACAAATCACAAATCTACTTCTAGATATATATTTAAGTTTGGTATAGATGTTGTCACATAGAGCAATAAAAATCAACCCACTATCCCTATCTCTTCTATTGAATCAAAGTACATAAGTGTTAGAAGAGTTGTTAAATAAGCCATGTAGTTGTGAAGGTTGTTAGGATAAATTTATTTATATGTTCTTCATAATACCACCCTTCTATATGATAACTAAAGTTTTATAGATCTAGTAAAAAATATAGTACAACAGCAAAGAACTAAACATAGTGAAGTTCATGTGCATTTATTTCGAGAGAAAGTCCTCAATAGTGATATTGGTCTATAGTTATATCCTACAAATGAACAAGTGATAGATTTCTTCATAAAACTACTTGATATTACCAAGCTTTATCAGTTTAATTTAATGATGGACCTTTTAGATTTACCATTGATGGGGGAGTGTACATGACAATATCACTTCCTCACAACCATGTTTTTTTTCTTCTTCTCTATTATTCTTCTCATTGTAAAGCATTGTAACAAGTCCTTGTCTATGATTTTTGTAAACTTCATAATTTTTGAGTTTATAGTGTGTCCCATACATAAAAGCATACTTTGTAATGGAAGTCTTTATGTTATAAGAGGTTTGAAATATGTTTAGTTGATTATTCATGAGATGTTGTGAGATGTAGTCGCATGATCGTGTTAGTGTAGACTTACTTTAAAAAGTATTTTAGGGATTATAATTCTTTTTGTTTTAAAAATTTATGTTTGGCATGATGAAGGTTTTTAAATCCTTCAATTTGTACATGGTATAATTTCTTTAATAAGGTGACTATGGCATTTATTCTCACTTAGCATTAAGGGGGAGTGTTAGAACATTTAATGTCTATGTGGTGTTATTATAGACCCTTAGTACATTTTAAGGTGATTAGATAATAATGATTTATTATTTATTAATTTAGGTTTAAAAACCTTATGTAAATAAATAATAAAACATATTTATTTTATCTACCATTATTTAAAATATTCTTAGGAAACGTTGGACCCATTGGTTACAACAGTCACCTCTTCTCATTTCAATATAAATAGGGTGTTTACCCCTATTATTATTCACTTGATACATTTGATAAATTTTGTATTTGATACAATTTAATATTTATGTGTGGCAAATATATTACAATGGTTTTGTGAAAGCTTGTTGAGAAGAAGGGAGTTGAAGAAGATTGTATTGGGCAAATAAGTTTCTCATTTATGAATTCATCACTTTGTGAGTTTTTTACCTCACTTGATATTTTTCCACGTTAAATTTATGTCAATCTGCATCATTTACTAATTGATTATGTATCTAAATATATCATGTGTATATTATTTATATTTCATTTATTACATGAACTTTTTCATAAGTCATCTTAAAAAATATCCTTCTTCTTCACCAAATCTAAAATAGCAATTTAGAAAATTATATGAAACCTTTATTGTCTTTCGTAAGGATTTTTGGTATTTCCTCATCTTGACCAAAGCTAACAATCAAGATACAAGGGATAAGATGGAGTGATCCATTCTCAAAGAGTTAAGAAATGAAATTTTAGACCCTTTTTAAGGTCACACTTTCCATAAAATGTAAGTCAACTTGAAAATTGATTTGAGTTGTGACTTAGAGTGTGAACTGGGCCCTATGATTGGTTGGAATCATTTGAGGTCCTTATTGCACCCATTGAGAGTTAGCACAAATTATTTAAACCAGTGGTCACTTGAACAAACATATTTTGGTCGAGTATCCATTATAGACCTTTGAGGCCCACTAGATTTTATTAGATATTTTTAGTATGGTTTAAGAGCCTATGGGATTATTAGAGAAAGTGGGGATTACGTGGTCACATAATGACTATGTGGCCACTTTCACAATGTTTTCCATGTTATTTAGGTATCTAAATTTTTTTAATGTAATGCATGTCTCATGCCACGAAGATGGCTAGTCAATGGGAAATGAAGTAGTGTAGAATATGCATTGTACATTTTTTTTAAATGTATTTTTTATATGGTTTAAAACATATAAAATATTGGGCATGACACTAAGGGAATCTCATTTCATAGGTCACATTGTTACAAGTTATGTTTTTCTATAACCTTTCAATTTATCATGTTAAGCTATATTGATTGCTTACACATGTCTTGCTCTTACTTAGTTTCTTTACAATGTTATATTTCATGGATATGTTACTTTTCTATATTGTGATATTGACATAAATTGATCATCTAGACAAGTTTCACTTGTTCTATATTTCATTTAAGTTAATTTATTTTCAATAAACTAGTCATTTATTATGGTTGGTTACTACTTATTTAGTACATGACATTGCGTGATTGAGTGTTTCAATGTATGCCTCTTTCTTTGTCCCTTGGCCTTCTTCCATGGTCTTTGCTTGATTGAGTTATCATTACATTAATTTTTCTTGGTCTTTGATTTCTTTTACAACTATTACTCATTGAAATTTATATTTTATGAATTTTCTTTGTGTGTGGCCCTTGTCTTTGTGTGGATTTGAGTGTTATTGTGTGTGTTTTATGGCCATAACATTATATGCTTATGAGTGGATAAATATAAGATTGTTTATTAAACATTTTGAATTTCCTATGTTTGTGATGTTGTGTTACATATCACACACCTCCTTGTTTTTGTGATTGTCATGATTCACATCATGCAGCTTCCTACATAGTTCATTAATTAGCACTTATATCATTGATGGTTACTATTGTGTTCTAAATTTTTATATATATCTTGACATGACACTTGTATGCCTTGAACTAAATGTCTTGTGTATGCTTTGACAACTTATTCACTACTATGATGGCATATTCTCCACATGTTAGTGTTTAACCTTTTTTTGAATTAAGGGCAGGGTGAATAGCATAATCAACAATGGAATAAACTATTCTAAAAGTATGTTAATTAAATGAATTAATATTTATAATATTTTGATAAATATGTTATATATAATAATATGCTAAATATAAACAATTACAATTCCAAACAATATTCTAAAAAATGTAATATGAAAGAGAAATAATACTTAGCTTATTCAATGATGCACAGGCAGATCTAACATGTATAGTTTCAAAATAAGACAATTTCATGTTCTACCTTGATTCATCATATTCTATAAAATAGAATTATATCAACATGGACATTACCATCAAGATCTGGACACTACTATCAACATTTTTGTCATGGTTTTGATATTTCTATCAGCTAAAGATACAAACTCTTTTTTCAAACAACCACTTGTGCCTATTAGGGTTCACTGTCACCTTAAAGTTTATCAACTTATATTGTACACAAGTTCTCAAAATTAGTCTTTTTCTAAAAATTTAGGTCCTCCAACTTGACATGTCACCTTGAAAAATAAGGGTTAGTGGGTTCGAGTGAAGTTAAGCTAACCTCAAAGACCCATTTATCAATGAGCATTGCTTATATATCTGTATACACATAAGAGGGCCTCAGAATGATGTAGTTCTCTCTTTTATGTAGACTTATTTGTGAATAATCATGCAATATGTTATATGTGAGTGCATCTAGTGATCTATTATGTAACTTGAAAAATACTTCTCACTGGTTGCTCCTTGAGTACTTCAAACTTGTAAGAAGATTATTTTTATGATTGTTTTGAAATATGGAAGAATAGGATGGTATAGCTCGATTGTGCAAGTGATTTTCAGTAGTGTATTTTGAGCTTGCTTGATTATTGATAGATTTTTTTAATTAATGGTATATCACTTGTATTTATACCATATATTTTAAAATTATCTCAAGGGATGGTCAAAATAATACCATAAGTCAACCCATACATCTCTAAATATTTATAAATTTTATTATTTGGAAGGTAAGGACACTAGCATCAGAGTTGTGATATTAACATCAATGTTAGTTTCATGTAGTATATATAACTTTTGAGGATATATAAGTGTTTGTCTATGATAAAAATCAAGTCTTATGCAAACTAAAGGTTACAGGTGATCTGTGTAATCATAATGTTAAGGTTGTACTATGAGATAACCAATTAGGCACAATGAGATGGTGAACACAATCCTTTTAGTAGCATAAAGGTCACAAAATAAAGGGTTGAGCCATGATTGGTATTTGTCAAGTGTACAAGAATAGCATGTCATATAAAATCAAATATTAGTATCTACATTTACCACATACTTTTATATGATTACATCTTCTTACATAACATGATATGGTTAACTTTTTTATTTTTAGATGAGTGATTTTTGATATGCATCTTCACCTCAAAATGAGGGAATATTAGTGGAATTTTCATAGAGATTCAAGTCTCCATAAATAGAAAATTTAGATTTAGAAAGTCCAAAGTGGTTCAAAATTTTAGTTTAATTCAAAATTTTGGCACAAATTATAGGATTCAAATATTTTAGAGTGGTTCAAATTAGCATTTTGGTTTAGATATGGGATAAAAAAAATTATATTCAAACACATTTTATAGAAATAAATTTATAGGTTTTTAGATACTTACTAATTCAGACAGATTTGGGGGTATGTGCAAACATTTTGCAAGAGGATTACTTACAAGTATTTAGATATGGGACAAATAAGATATAGATGTGTAGCACTTTATATCATGTTAGTATTGATTGGATCATATATATGTGCATGAACATTGTTCATGCACATACACCATTACATTTTTCTATTATTGGTATCGATGGTACCTAGAAGTGAGCATTTGAATCTATAATTTTATCTACAATAATTGATTTAGTTAAATGAGTAATGTGGTTAAGGTTCAGCAATGCTCAATGGTCTAGGAATTAATTTAATGATCCAAATATGTAGCTCCCACATTTCATCTTAGGGTTTATGATCAATTACATGATTAATGTGGTTGAGGTTCAGCAACACTTAATGGCCTAGGTGTTTAATCAAAATTTAAAAATTAGGTGATAATAGATCTTAATTAGATAAATTGTTGCATAAAATTTTAATTTTATAGATCTGTAATAAATTACATAAACTAATTTAAAAAAATTTAAATTTATAAATATATTAAAAGGGGAAGTACCAAACAAATAGAACTTGGCTAAAAAATTTGGAATGCATCACTAAAACTAACTGTGTGGTTGTGTTTACTAACTGTGGATCTAAAATAAGGTTTTTTTGGATATTTGAATAAGTTCCTTGGATATACATAGGGGAACAATGCATTGGTTTCTTTAGGGAGCATCAGTGTCTTGTAGGTTTTAGATTTCTAAAAATATTATGACATGTTTATCTTCACCTGTATTTTGTTTGATTGTGTGGGAGCCTTCGATCTATCATGAAGACTATTTTGTGCTTTATTCTTCACTAAAACTTTAGCTCAGTAACTAAGAGGATAAATACAATCATAGAGTAAAATTTTGTTACTGTATTAATTTGTGTTTGACCTCAACACCCCATGTGTTGATTTTTACCTTCATATCAATACTTCAAAGAGGGATCAAACTCCATGTACTTTTACCATGTTATGGTGTGTGTGACAATACTGGTGAAAATTTATAAATGTTGGTGTAATCCTAGTGTGATATTATATGTGTATATAGACATATCTCAAAGATACTTAGTTTATGTGGACACTGTATTTGGAAAAAATAGGTGTTTTTCTCTTAATGTGCAGTTAGATGTTCTAGTGTTTTTCTAGATGTGACCCTCTTATTGGCAAGATGGTTTAAAATGTAGATTCATAGTGATATTTTGGGTATTCCTATAAATTGTAATATTTAAACTTTCATAAAACCCATCATATAAATTTAAATTTGAGTAACTATTCGTTATTTAATGTGCAGATGTGGTTGGAAAAATTGGACACTATCGAGGAGTGGGATTGTCCAAATAGGGTGATCTTATCCAAGGATAAAGAACATCAATATTAAAAGTGGGGATTAGTCCCAAGGTGAATTTAATTTATTTATAATTTTGGATAAAACTATTTTGAGATCATTATTTTCATGTGGGAATTGGTCATTTGTAATAGGAATGAAAGAAGGGCAGTTAAGGATAGTGGATTGAGGCATAAGCTAAGTGCATATAAGGAATGGTCACAAGTGTGTTGTTTTAGTAATGAATGTTAATTTATGTGTCTAAATTTTCATCCCCTTTATTCTATTAATACATCAAATAAAAATCACTAGAGTAAAAGGAAAAGTGCATACCTGAACATAACTCCGAAGAACAATCTTGAATGTAGGCCACAATGCTAAAATGTGGTTCATAAAAACTTGCAATGAAACATGTATAAATCACTCTTTACTTTAAGATGGAAATCTA
Source organism: Torreya grandis (assembly GCA_037957365.1). NCBI lineage: Eukaryota > Viridiplantae > Streptophyta > Pinopsida > Cupressales > Taxaceae > Torreya > Torreya grandis. Next base: position 1,537,845 of record JARHVA010003141.1, on the reverse strand, counting down.
AAAGTAAAATACAAAAAACTCATAAATCTAATAATAATAAATGAATATACTTAATTGGGTATGCGAACCATTGTGTTTTTTTAGTGCAAAATTTAGTGACTATAGAGGGTAAGACCCTTACATATTTTATTTTCATTGAAAAGCTTGGATTTAACTATGCATGCCGCAATCCTAATTGATAGGAAGAGTGTGTTTAAGAACTCAAAGTGTGCTTGAATCCATCATTGCATACCCAAAGTAGAAGCATATATTGGAATCCATGTATGAATTCTAATGAATCATTCTTATGCAAAAACTGGTAGAAAATTAGTGCAAAAAGGTGAATCAATGGTTGTAGATAGAATAATATTCATTTCTAATGAAAATTTGGTGAAAAAATTAGTACATATATGTTTAGTGTATACAAAAAGGATAATGACAAGCATTTACATTCTATCTATGAAACTAGTACAAAACTAATCAAGGAGTTAGGCATATGCCATGCAAATGCCCTAAATATGATATTTGGGGATATATGGATATTGAGACTAAGTAATATCATGTGATTTTTTGAGTAAAACATTTATGCATACTATAGAACACATGTCATACATGATGACCCCATTCTAAGAAAAATATGAGATAAATCTTAGTGTTTTTCTAAAAATTATGATTGGGTACCTGTCAAAAACTATTCTAAACTGAATAAACTTCTAAAAAAATTTGAAAATTATTGTTTTATTCCTATTGGGACAATAATGCACTATTTTAGACATAGTCAGCATGCACCCTTATCTGAATGGAATGTTGTTTTCTAAAACTAACTTATAGGATATTTCTAAGTATGAAACATGATCAAGTGTGTAAGATCTACAAATTTAAGCCTATGAATTGGGTTGTTGAAACTTATTCTCTTAGATTGGCCACTGTGTATGTTCCCTCTTTTGAGGTGAGTTGTGAAGCCTATACAATAACTTAACTTTAAAATAAAAAGTTATCGAATATATGTTATGAAAAATATGTAAATATAAGTAGTAATGATAACATGGAGGAGTATGTATGTCAGGCACCTAGAACAACAACATGCTCTGATACCACTTGTTAGGCACCTAGAACAACAAACATGCTCTGATACCACTTCGTTAGGATCTTGCTCCTCAATAAGAACACAATATGATTACCTTGTATAAGCAACTAATCACAAAATTAAACTAGAATTAACAAGTAACTAGAATTCACAAATGACATAGAATATGAGAGACAATACACAATGTTGTATTAATACTCATGCCAGAAGGAAATACAATGAAGATGCCACAATCTTCCACACCTCTCAGATGTATAGATCTCTTTCCCTCAAGAGTTCACTCTCTTACCAAAAATTGTCCCAACACACAACTCAAACACAGAGTTGGTGTTCACCTCCAACCAGTCAATAATAACCCTGCCAGTACACAAGTACTCAAAGTACTTCAAGTAGATCTCCCATGAACCTGCAATAACCTGCAACTCAAATGATCTTACTTACCATGTAGAACTTCTCCCTAATCTTGTTTCCACCTGTAGATCAACTATTCTTACAATTGGAAGGATCTCTTCCTTGCCTTAATCCTTGATCCTTCTAATTACAATATATGTTAATGAGTCTATAAATAGATCCCATACTAAACTTAGACTTCTAACTTATAATAATTAGACATGCAAATCAAGACCAAAAATAGCCTTTACATGTAAACAATTGGTTCAACAAATTAATTTTTTATGCAATGAGCAGTTCTAGAACCGTATAAGCGACTGACATCGGTCCCTATCTGCCTAGAGGTGATTGACGTTGGCCGACACTTGCTGACATCAGTTGCCCTTCTATTCACCACTAACCGACGTCAGTTGAGCTGTCAATGCTGGTATACCTGGAACTCAGCAACCTCCTCCATGTTTGCAAATAGTGAAGCTTTTAGCTCCACAACCTAACAATCTCCCACTTGGAGATAAACAGTTACACTTGTACCTGTACTTATACATCATCTAGTTTGTTTCCTTGGCTTTGTATCCCTCTTCAAGACCACTCTTAAAGACCAACCACCACAAATCTTGTGGTACACCTCCTGTCATCCAAATCACCTACCACATCTGCATCTACAAACCCATGTAGAAAAAAACTTGACCCTGTATAGCATGTACACCTACTGCTGGTCCCTCTCAGATATCTGAGAATCCACTGAACTGCCCTCCAATGCTTCTTTCCTAGACTAACCCTAAACTTGCTGACAACTCCCACTGCTTGGGAAATCTCAGGTCTAATACATACCATGCACTTAACCTCATTATGTGAATCAAGACACTATCATCCATAAAATTGTCCAACCATCAGCGTGTTAACCGATTTCACACAATCATCTGAAGACAAAGTCAACCTGTGACCTTCCATGTCCCTAAAACACACTCATGCCAAAGAATCTTGTTGCTCCTAGATTCTTCATGACACACCTCTAAACTAAATTTACCTTTAGTTCAGCAATTCTCTATATGTGTAACCCTACAACAAGCACATAATACAATAACAAGATAATGTAGCTAATATTATCCTACCTGATAAAGAGAAACACAATGGTCAAACTTCCATTGCCCTCCAGCTAACACAAGACCATATACCCTGGCCTTCCATCTCACGTGTCCATTCCCACTCTTCTTTATCCTGAACATCCATTTGTCTCTCAGTGCTTTCTTTCAGCTGGCAACTCCACCCAGAAAACTCTCATTTGGTTCTTCTCCAAGGAATCACATCCTTCATCCATGCCAAGCTCCCACTGTTTCCTAGATCTACCTGCTCTACTTTTTTAATAACTTCCTAGTTCTTGACCATCAATGAGCAACAAGTAGTGTAAAGAAGGGAAATGATGAATTTGAGGCTTACTTACCCTTTAAGTCCTCTATATGGGCACTTGAGACTCCTTGACAGCTTGCTATCTGCCCAAAATCTATCTCAGTGACCGATACTGATCACATCTCAGTCTGCACCCGATCGATGTCAGTTCTTGTGACTGCCTCATCACTGATGTCAGTTCCCCCTGACTGACGCTGGTGTTTATCTATCTTGAGTCACTGACATCAGGCTGCACATAGCTGACGTCGATCCCTGTCTAGATGTCGACGCTAGTTTTCTAACCAACATCAGTCTCTGTGTTTTACTTGTGAGCAATGACATCTACCCGTGAGCTCCTTTTAGATCAAACCCTTGTCCATATCAACCTTGCTCTACTCAAAATTATTTAGCCCCTTCCACTGATCTCTATCCATCATCTTCTTGAAAACCAAAGCTTTCCTGTTCTTGTCACGAATATCAAATTCCTCAAGAAACGTCACTTTCTTCCTTTGCTTACAAAAATCTTGATCCATGCTTTTCAAATCTGAAAGCATCCCCTTTGACTCAAGAACATGCATCCCCTTCTTATTCATGTGACCAAGCCTATTAAGCCACATCTTCGAATATACAGCTAAAGTAGATAAACAAGGAGAATCAGTAATACAAGTAGATAGATAAAGTGTACCTACTTTCTTACCTCTTGCTATAACAAGTGCACCCTTGGTAACCTTCCATGAGTCTACTGTGAGAGTTACTGTGCAACCCTCATCACCCAACTTCCCAACAAAAATCAAATTCTGCTTCAGGACTGGGACATGCATGACCTCCTTCAACACCCATGTGTTGCCCATCTACAATTTCAGCTTCACTTTCCCTTTGCCAACCATTTGACAAGGCTTACCATCCCCTAAATAAATTTCTCCAAAGTCTCCATGGACATACTCATGAAAAAATTTCCTATTTGGGGATGCGTGGAAAGAGGCACCAGAATCTAAAACCCAAGATTCTACTTTATCCAAAGAACATACCAGAGCATCTTGTGCAACAATACCTGTAACATTTGCTTCATTAGTTCCTTCTTGTTGATCTTCAACCAACCAACAATCTCTCTTTACATGCCCTTTCTTTCCACATTTCTAGCAGGTTATTCTGCCATCCCTGGACTTGGATCTCTTGCCTATCTTTGACCTTGATCTTCCATGCTCGATCTTCTCTCTTTGCCTTCCCCTACTTTCAACACTCAAAGCATTCCCTGATGATTCACCTTTGTTTTTCCTGTGAATTTATTCATTCAATATTACACTCACAACATCATCCACTTTTAAGATTTTAGAAGCAGACATAGTATTACTAACTGCCATTACCAAACTCTCCCAACTTTCAGGTAATGAGCATAAGATTAAGAGAGCCTTAATTTCATCATCAAAAACAATATTGACTAAATTTAACTAGTTTACCAAACCATGGAAATCACTAAGATCACTATGTACAGATCCACCTTCCAACATTTGCAAATTAAATAATTGCTTCATAAGAAATACCTTATTTGAAGCTAAGGGTTTTTTATATAAATTTGCCAAAGATTCCATCAACTCTACCATTGTCTTAGCCTGTGATAAGTTGGAAATCATTGACAATGCAAGGCTCAACCTTATAGATCCCAGAGCCTTTCGATTAAGAACCTTCCATTCTTCATCCTTCATATCCATGGGCTTGCATGCAACCCCACCCAACGGTAAGTACAAATCTTTTTGATACAGATAATCTTCAATCTGCATCCTCTATAATTGATAGTTCTTGCCATTAAACTTCTCCATTCATAGCTTACTTTCTTCTGCCATTGCTATACTCCCACTCAAATAGAAACCCCTGTGAGTGACCTGTAATCAACAAACACTAACTAGATCTGAAACACTTGTTAGTAACCCAACCAAAAGCTCTGATACCACTTGTCAGGCACCTAGAACAACAAACATGCTCTGATACCACTTGTTAGGCACCTAGAACAACAAACATGCTCTGATACCACTTTGTCAGGATCTTGCTCCTCAATAAGAGCACAATATGATTACCTTGTATAAGCAACTAATCACGGAATTAAACCAAAATTAATAAGTAACTAGAATTCACAAATGACATAGAATATGAGAGATAATACACAATCTTGTATTAATACTCATGCCAGAAGGAAATATAATGAAGATGCCACAATCTTCCACACCTCTCAGATGTACAGATCTCTTTCCCTCAAGAGTTCACTCTCCTACCAAAAATGGTCCCAACACACAACTCAAACACAGAGTTGGTGTTCACCTCCAACCAGTCAGTAATAACCCTGCGAGTACACAAGTACTCAAAGTACTTCAAGTAGATCTCCCATGAACTTGCAACAACCTGCAACTAAAATGATCTTATTTATCATGTAGAACTTCTCCCTAATCTTACTGCCACCTACAGATCAATTGTTCTTACAATTGGAAGGATCTCTTCCTTGCCTTAATCCTTGATCCTTCTAATTAGAATACATGCCAATGAGTCTATAAATAGATCCCATACTAAACTTAGACTTCTAATTTACAATAATTAGACACGCAACTCCAGACCAAAAATAGCCTTTACATGCAAACAATCAGTTCAACAAACTAACTGTTCATGCAACGAGCAGTTCTAGAACCACACAGGTGACCGACGTCAGTCCCTATCTTCCTGGAGGTGACCGACATTGGTTGACTCCTGCCAATGTCGGTTGCCCTTCTATTCACCACTGACCGATGTCAGTTGAGTTGCCAACGTCGATATACCTAAAACTCAGCAACCTCCTCCATGTTTGCAAACAATGAAGCTTTTAGCTCCACAACCTAACAATGTCATCATCTTATCAATAAATAAAATAATATAGTAATATAAGATGCATTTAGAAACAAGAATACATAGTGGCATTTTCAAGATAGATGTTAGCAATTAGACACAAATAAGTGATCATATACTATAAAATAAATTAAGTTGAACTACAACAAATCAAAATAAATGCATGATATCCATCATGGAGTTAAAATTTTGGGAAGATGCATGATCTATCATGGCATCAAAAATTGAGAAAATAAGATCCATGGCCATGACACACACAAATAAAGTGTACACACAAAGTACACAAAGCATGTAATAAAAGGCCAATAGGCTAGATATAAAATATATGTTCAAATTTCACTCACATGCATAGAAACATATAATGAAGGATTTTATCTACACACAATGGCATGTTCAAATTTCCATAATCCAATTAAATAATACACACAAGACATGAATCATAAAATCAAACATGCAAAGTATGCATGAATAAGTAAAGTTGATCAACATTTATAACACTAGCATATTCACAACTTAGGTAGCCAGTAATATATCAATGTTTAAGTGAGAAACATTAATATATTTTTTTTAGTTTAAATTAGTATATTAGGAACAAGAATGGATATCTAAAGAATGATAAAAATTATGTATGAGATGCCCCTAATGAGCTTGTGTTGGTCTGAGATCTAGTGGCCACCTATGTGTCAGACCTTCCAAGTACTCTTCAATATTTAATGAATTGATTCTTGCACTAGCATATAATTCAAGGGAGACCTTATGCACTCACTTAAAGCATAGAGAGTGTAACTAAGGTAGGTTGAGGGTAGTTATGTGTAGTGGTGGTGAAGATATTTAACAGCATGCAACTAGTACTTAAAGCATTTACTATATATCAACTATCTAATAGGGGCAATGTCTAAAAACATTCTACAATCATATCAAGAATAGAAACATCATCCCATTTCTTATCAACTCAATATTACATTGATTAAAACATATTTAAAGTTACTTGAATCAATTGTAAGCTATATACTCCCTCTAGGAATTATGTATCACTTCGTTATCACTTGCCAGCCCCTGTTCTATTCTGGAAGAACTTCATTATTTCTATATGGTCTCTATTTACTCTCCTCAACTACCTATTAACATTATAAACTACACCCTATGAGGAGGTTTTTCAGGCCTACTTCCAAGTTTGGGGTAACATGAGATTAGCCCAAGGTTGTAGGTGACCTATGACTAGGCTAAATCTCTAGTTTATGGGGCTAACTCCCCTAGTGCATCTATTAAGCTCAAAATCACTAAATATACTAATTATTTAGTGAAAATGGATTATAAAATGCATGAAATAAACCTAACCTAATGAGGTGATGCACCAATATTGATTTATCCACTCTAGCTGATCTCCAATCAACACTTTATGAATCAACCAAAGACTAAGGACTGATACAAACTTTCTAATTAACTCATAATAATTATTTCATGTGAATTCTATGTTAAAATTTTTAAACTTTAAGTTAACGGATAAGAGTTCTGCTTAAGTCACTTTTAACCAGCTTACTCTTTAATACAACTACCAACACTTTGGCACATCACATGACCTACATAGAATAGCATTCTAGCAACTAGGTGAAGGAAAGAACCTATAAAAGAGAATGGATATTCATAGTTATATAAATTAATAGACATATAGACACTAATTTTATCAAATAAACTTGAAAATATTCCTTCTTTATTGATTCAAATAGGTTTTCAAGATACAATTTTGGCAAAGTCTTATCATACCTAACTGAGGGATCCATACAATGGCCTAAGAGCCTAAATAAATAGAAGAAGTATAAGGTGATAAAGGTAAATATATCATGTAATTATAATTTATAGGTCATTAATGACCATAATCCAATCACATAGTAGTTACAACATCCCTCATGACTCCCTTTCATGCATTGCCTTCATGGCTGGTGGTCTTCAATGAAGAGTGTGGCATAGAGATGGAGTGTTGGAGGTTTGTTCAAGATTTTTTGACCTCATAGAGATAATTTCCATGTAAATTTTTTCAATCACTCTCCATTTTGGAATTTAAAAATGTGCATTATTCTCCAATTAGCCTCCATGAGTCATTAAGCATCCCACCCTTCTCCTTGCATGTTGACTAGGCTTGGAAACTGACTTTTCCTTCATAATGGCCATGAGAAGTGCCTTAATCACATACATGAGTTATTTAAAATATTTTAATGTCCCTAAAATAACTCATCTAACATCCCCTCTATGCCCAATAACATCTTCTTTATTTGTCCAAGTAGGACTACTAGGCAATTAGGCCTAGTCACTTAGTGCTTGTTATTTTAGGTGGACATGAAACCTAAATCAAACCTTTAAAATGACTGTGTGATCTTATTTCAATCCTAAATAAACATACCATATCAATATCTATTCTTCCCAAGCATCTCACACCTATAACTCTACCTCACTTAGGTGACTAGGTCACCTCCCTTTAGCACATCCAGACTATCTATTTGGCACAAACTTGTAGGGGTATTTACAAGGAGGTTTATGATCATTTTATGATTTTATATGGTTTAATACATATCATACTACCTTATTCCATGATTTTCAACCCTCCATCAAGTTCTACACCCTAAAAATAGCACTAAACCCTACAAAATAATGTTTTTTTGGGGGTCCATATAATTGTCTATACAAACCAATACCATGGATGGGACCCCCTCAGAGTGGATAATGATTTATAGCAGTTTTTATGACCATTAAAATTTATCTATATGTATATATCTCATATTTTTCTCTTTCAAGTCTCTATTAGGGTTTATGCAAGGTTTTAAAGGTCTACTATTTTAACAATGGTTCAAAGACTATAAGTCTCTAATATAAAACCTTTTGCCATTAATATCTATCCCATATACCCCCTCAAATATATTTAATATATCTTAGTCTTTTGCATCTTTTACAGAGAGATATGAGTGAAATTTTTTAGACATCAATCTCTTTGCAAGCATTGTGATCAAGTTCCAGTCTTAGTGATGGTTCATAGAGTTGGGCTCCTAAAACCAACTCTTTCCTCCATGGATGGTAATTTATTATGGATCCCCAATTCCTCCTAATATAACTGACTTTGAGTCCTTTTTCCATGAAATATATGAGTGTTTTAATTAGTATCTCGAGATGGTAGACTAGGAGTAGTGCATCTCGAGAGAGTGTTAAGACCAAATTTGACAATTTCCTACTTTCCTCTATCCAAAACTTCTTCTTCAAGACTTTAAACATCCTCATATGTCTTCTCATGGCCTTAAATTTTATTGGGAGGTTTAGTTATGTCACCAATATAGAGGTGGGGTCTTGAGGCCTTAAGGTTGGTCTTAGGCCTAAATTGAGTTTTAGAACTTTGAGTGACCTGTAGGTGGATTGGAGACCTTAGCATCATCATGTCTCACTTTTACAACCTATTTCCATCCCTTTCACCTAACCTCATCTACCCAAACCACCACCTTTTTACCCTTGTCTTATAGGTCTACCTAATAGTCCACTACCCAACCTAAGTGTTTGACTATAGTATTGGATCCCTATAGTAGGTTCTTCTCTCTCATTATATAGTGATGATGGAGTTTGAAACCCATATTACATGTTATCAGTATTTTTCAATACTCCTTTTACTATACTCCTTTTAATTTTTCTCCCTTTACACTCCTCATACCCTTACAGTTAGGCCTAGGGTTTATGAGTGATTAGGCCTGTATAGCCCTAATGGTTGGGTTAGTGCCTTATTTCCTCCACTTGAAGTTCCCATCACCTTTAAAACCATTTATATGATTTTATTACTTCCCATTAAATTTTTTATAACCCTCAAACACTTTCAAATGTGCACATGTCTCTAACTTTTATGCCTAGTCTATCCTACTTGTTTTCGACCCAATAGGCCTAATTAGGCCTTAAGCTCTTTTATCTATCTTAAAGGAACAAATCACTAAATTTAGACTAAGGGATTAAAGGTAACAAGTCTTATTCCCATATTTTAATCACTTATCAGTCACTTCCATGCACTTTTTAACATACTTTTGCCCTCCTTCTCATGACCCTACCTATAGGTGTATTTGGCTAGTTTGTTGGACTGTGTGTAAGGGGTGAATCTCTTCTTATTTGATGACATTGCCTTATTATCACCATTAAAATTTATATCATTGTTTCTCACTTCTTAATTGAACCTCAAATGACATATCTTAATACAAGATGCATATCCTTTCCTTGTTTCACTTATGAGTCTATAGGTGGCTAGTTGGTCCCTTGACTATGTTGTTAGGTGAGAGGTAAGATTTCTTCCTTCATGGAAAATCTACCCACTCACAAAAATTTATCATCCTATTTATGTGTTTTCCTAACATTAATACATTCTTCTCAACTTGAAGATACCCTTAACAGGTTTGATGTCCAACTTGTTCTCCACCTATAGTCAAGGTTATAGGCACTCAATATTGAGCATGTTATGACTATGTGAGCCTATTTGATGGGTTATTTGGTGTTTCATTGTTATATTAAATTAAAAAAACATTTTTATGACATATTATTTATATTTCTACCCTCTAAATCTCCTCAAACTCATCATACCTTCATTTTTCTTCAATCTCTCCACTACATCCCTATGTGGATGACGTAGGAGTTTTGACTAAATTTATCTCTTTAGGGATTAAGGATGGGTGTTGATCCTTGTTTGACCCTATTTTTAATCTTTCATACTCTTAATATTACCACATTACTCTCCTTGATACTCCTCAATGACTTCAACACCCCTCCCAACCACCAACACTATTTAGTCTACATTTTAGGCATGTAGGTGTTCTCAAGTTTGCTTGGGCTTGTCAAGGTGAATATCATCATCTGCTTGGGTCTAACTCATCTAACCTTATTAAGATATAAATTTTCATGAAAATATGGTATAACTCTTAATATTTTTATTAGGAGTAAGATAAAGGTTTTTTTAGACCTTATAAAACCTTAGAAACTTTGCTTTAGAGAGCTTTAGGCATGTCTGTAGACTTATTGACTTGGGTTAGATTGATTGAATATGAAAAGCCACTTAAGAGGTGAGGTAGACCATAAATTTATGTGTTTTTAGTCTATTGAATCATAAAATTCATTTATTTATTTCCTCAAGGAGGTTTGGAAGATGTTTGAGCCCTAACCAAACCTTTGCAACCACTGGAGACCCTCAAGCATCAAGAATCCACTATTATCAACTTGCAAACTATTCCAAGGAAGGTTTATTATCTCTTATGGCTCACATATTTGAACCAATATTTGGTAAATATGGATATGTATTGTGATGACCCATGGAACACACATACAAATGTAAATTTTCAAAACCATTTCAAGAATGCACTAAAATCGATGCAATTTTGACCCCTACACAAATCAAGGAAAATATAACTACTTAAGTTCTTAATGTTTGTTCATAAATCATAGGCCATGAATTTCCATACTAATTATAATAATTTATATGTCATTATACCCCCTTCCTTTTCCCAAAGTCTTGAATCCTCACCTTCTCTCTCTTGTACGAACTAACCACAACCCTGAATATCTCTCTTGAGTTGCCTAGGAGCTTGATGGAAGAAATGAACTAGGTTTTGATATTTTTGAATTTTGGACTATATATCTCCTCACCTAATGTTCTTACTAATCTTACTCTAAATATTTATTAATTTTTTTCCCCTAACACATTTGTACAGGTCTATATAAGCCTGAAACTCTTACAAAATAGCTTATTGTTTGCATTTTTTCAAGATTCAAACATTGAAATGTCATTGGTGGGTATGAGGATGGAAAATATAAGTCAAATAACATTCAAAAATAATGTGGTATGTGTTGACCAATTTTTCCCAATAGGCAAAATTTCGGTCACCTTCTTCCCCTGTTGTTTAAGGCTAATTCATTTTTTGATTTTGCACAAGTCTAAGAATTTCTACGAACTCTGTAAGGGCCCAGGTTCTTCGGCTTGGTTCAACTAGCTGAGTTCATGTAGAGTTCAATCAAAAAAGTTCAAATGGTTCAGTGGCTTCTAGTTCAATGAAGAGTTCATCACTCAGTTCAGACGCCTCAATTCAGCAATGGCTAAACCATTAAACTGTTGAACCAGTTTCATTTCAATGGCTTGGTTCAACAGGCTTGGTTCAAAGGAAAAGTTTCAAGCATCCAGTTCAACTTAGTTCATCAGCGTGCGTGGTTGAACCATTGAACCATTTTTGGTTCAACGGCTTGGTTCAAGGGTACGCCCTTAGCCGAATGGGAGTCTCCAAGTTCAAAGTACCCTTCTGAAGGGCAGGTGCTTCAAGCAAAGGATCTGGTAAGTTCAGTTCAAAGTTCAAAGTTCAAAGTTCAATTTTGTTCAAATTTAACTAAGTCCTGAATTCCTTCAGACTTTTTGTTCGAAGGAATTCCTATGGACAAAAAGTCTGAAGGAATTTAGGCACAGCTTAAAACAAAAGCCAAGGGCGGACAGAATTTCTATGAACTTTTTGCCAGTGGGAAAATGTCCACAAATAAAAGCCCATGAAATATGCAAGGAAAAAGAGTGCCCAAGAAGGTGCTAAGGAAAAATGAAGCTGCAAAAGAAGCCATATAGACCCGATGACATTGCGATGGGGATGGTGACATCCTGGAGGATGTCAAGTTTAATAGAGCAAGTTAGCTATTGGTTTTCAAACTAATGACGGCCATACAAACGTCAAAGTTAGTGGAATGAAATGGCCATTTGTTTTCAACTAAGAGAGTGCTAACCAAGAGCCCAGAATGAAGTGACCCACTAGAATGTTTGCCCCAAGGGCTGAAGGAGCCAGATAGAGACAAAATTGAGAAAAGACAAGGAGACAAGATAGGAAAGGGATGAAGCAGTCCAAGTGGCAAAGTGAAGGTGATTTATTGCCTGATAATCCCCAAATGGTGCAAACAATGAATGGCATGGCTCATGTATTTAAAAGGGAACAAATCTCAATCTATTTGTAGAAAAAGAGGGTGCAGCCTATGTTTCACATTAATGCTCAAATGCCAAAGTCAAATTTGGCAATTATACAGCATGCTTCTAGCAGGCCTCTTCTAGAAAGATGACATCAGCAACAATGTTTTCCTCTTCCCAATTAGGGGACGCATATTGTCCACTTGTAAAAAAGGAGCACCAAATGAGCCTCCTTGCTTCTCCTATAAATGGTGAACTTGTCATTTTGTAAAAGGATCTTCCACATTTTTACAAGGCACAACCCTGCTAAAATTTCCACCTGAATCTATAAATGCAATTTTTACCTCTTCTTAGATAGTTATTCTATGTATGTCCTGAGTGTTAATTTGTGTTTAGTCATTGTCTTTTGATGCTCTCACAGGTTCAACACCAACACACCAGTTATCTACAAGGTGCCATTTTGTAACTGACAGGAGGAGAGCAATATTTGAGAAGTTTAGAACAGAGGAGATTACTTACAGTGTGCATTTTACAGCACCTTGGTGAAGTCTCTATTTTCTATATTTTCCATTAAATCCTCCCTGCCAGTTTCTAGCAGCCTAGTCCTTCTACCAAGTGTGAAGTTTATGTATGCATTTGTCTGATTTCAAGAGTGGATGTGTGAAGGTCGACTTTATTTTGGTGCATCACCTCTTTAGAGTAGTTTCTTTTCCTGCATCTTTCTCCCTTTTCACCCCCCCATTATATCTATCTATATATGTGTGTTTTGTAATTGCTAGAACAAACATGATGCATCAGAGGGAGCTAGCCCTTATCTAGAGACTCTCCCCTCCAGCTTTGTTAGTCCCAAGGTGAGAGGGGAGTTTCCATATTGTGAGGAGAAGGCAGGAGCTTGACTTCCTGCCAAAGGGTGCAATTTCCTACATCAACAGTTTGGGCACACCTGGTGGGACCATAGTTTTACAACGCAGTAAGGTTTCAGGATTGATGATGGTCCTGTTATAGCAAATCAAAGTTTTTAGCATCTGGCGACTCTGAGTTAATCTGTTGGTTAAGCAACCTAGTGCCATCAGAAATCATTTCTTGTATGTATATTTCCTTTGCTCAAAATCATGGGTCTAGTTTTCCTTCATGTGATTTCGATCAGACTCAAAAATTTTAGAGAATCGCCTCAAGTAGCTCTCCTAGTTACCCTGCAACTATAAAAGATATGGCACTAGAATTGGAGATTAACAGGCTGGAAGAGCAGTATAGATATCAGCATGAGCTGATGTATAAAGAGGACTATTTGTTTAGGAAATCTCAGCCCTTGCAACCCATGAAAGTGGAGGTATAAAAATGGAGAAATTCATCTATGAGCAGAAGTCAGCCTTGTGCGCCCCCTCCTATTCTAAAAAAATCCCCCTCTTTTGCACCAAATCCTTTCTATCAGATAGCACTTGCTCTTTCTAGATTATCAAATACATCTTCCCCCAATCTCATGTACCTAGGTTTCCCGCACCAGAAGACATCAGAACAACCTCCCATGGAGATGAACCTTCTAAACTCCTTAGATCATGAATCTTCTATTGAGGGAAGTACCACCAGCCAGCACATCCCTCTTCTAGAGACTCTTACAGTGCATCAACAGTCTCTTCCTTGCATTCTTCAACCTCCCCAAGTTCTTCAGCATGATTTGCAAATTCCAAGTTGGAAGAAGGATTGCCAGGAACCAGCTCAGAGCTCTGAAGAGGATAATGCTGGTGACCTCCAAGAAAGACTCCTTCCAAATAATCTAACCAAGTGAATTAAAGATTTAGAGGCTAGGATGAAGCTACTTCTTGAAAGAGAGTTAAAAAATTTAGACCTTGTAGAGGAGCCCCAGGACCTTGGAGAAAACAAAGTTGTTGCCTGTTCACAAGAGCAAAATTCAAATTTTGAGATCCTAAACTGGGGGAAAACAATAGAATCATGGGGCAGCAAGGAGGAGAAGCAAGGTTTTTCTTAAAACCTTGAGGAAGCTGAGGCTGCTCCTACTGATTATGATGTTGGAGACCTCTAGGAAAGGCTTTTCCAAGAAGATCTAGCCAAGAGAATTACAAATTTGGAATCTAGAGGAAATTTCCTCAACCAATGTGTGATGGATGGCTCAAACCAAATAGCACATTCCATGTCTGAACACACCCCACCTACACATTTCCAAGAGATTTATCAAGCCATACCTGATATTGATGAAGTGTTGATCAAATGGAAGGAGGAGAATCATTCAATTCTAGCTCAAGGACTACCTCATCTTCCACATGTTTTCTCCACTTCACCTCTTCTCAAGGAAGAACTTGTTATGCAGGAGGCAAGTGAGGAGCAGAAAATCCAAGCTACAATTCTTCAAGAGGCTATCATGAGCGACAATGAAGGTGAAATAATCATTGATGTTCCTTGTGAAGACCTTATCAGTAATGGAGAAGATGTAGGGCTTGCACATATGTAGATGTTCCAGCAATACGAGGAGGAACAAAAGCATGGTGAGCTCTCTTCCCCTCTATTTGATGAACTTCCTTGTTGTTTTGATGAAGAGGATGACTACACTGAGGACCCTAAGAAAGAGGAGGATCAGGAGGATATTTTTGAAAATCTAGAGATCCTGATCAGCAAAGAGGAAAAAGAAAGGTCTGTCTTCCTTGAGGAAAACCTTGAAGAAGAGAGTTTCAAACTAAGAGGCAATGTTCTATGGGATGAACAATTAGTTTGTGATTCCATTTCAGACATCACAATAGTCACCCTTCTTCAAGAAGACCAAGAGGAGGCAGAGGAAGAGTCTGGTAGAATCTTCAATGAGGCAAAAGGAAACGGGTCGGACCATGATACATTATGGAGGGAATGTGCAGATCAAAGGGATTTTGGTGATGAGCCAACAGCCATTGACTTCTTGGTGAAGAGCACCAATATGAAGGATCAACATTCAATAAGCTTCCAAGGACAAGCAGAGTACATATATGTCAGAAGCATGTTCTATTTTGATCCACTCAGGTACAAGCCAACTCAGGTGATGGGCAAGAGGAGCAGGTCACCAACTCTCTTTTTCATTCAGCTACTTGCTTGGCACCATAAGTCTTCTTGCCAAGAAGGGGAATTAAGAAATTTTCCCTTTGATCCAGGAGGGAGGTGAGAATACCTGGTTAGCTGTATATAGTAGCTTGTTTTTAGTTCTTTTTTTGCTTTCCCTAAGTGCAGTTTGCACAGGTAGTGTTTTTTTAACCTTGTGTGTTTCCCTTTGCGTGTGGGATAAAAGCTTCATGTTTGATTCTCGGATCTTTTGGGGTTGTCACTAACTCTTTCATAGCTGCAATCTAACTCTGTGCCCAATGGATTTTAAGGCAACTGGCTTCTAAGCATAGCAGGCATGCTTCCCTTATGAGTCACCAATTTATTGACCAATTTTTCCCAACAGGCAAAATTTTGGTCACCTTCTTCCCCTGATGTTTAAGGCCAATTCATTTTTTGATTTTGCACAAGTCCAAGAATTTCTACAGACTCTGCAGGGGCTTGGTTCAATCTCCAGGTTCTTTGGCTTGGTTTAACTAGCTGAGTTCATGCAGAGTTCAATCGGCAAAGTTCAAATGGTTTAGTGGCTTCTAGTTCAACAAAGAGTTCATCACTCAGTTTAGATGCCTCAATTCAGCAATGGTTGAACCATTGAATCATTGAACCAATTTCAGTTTAATGGCTTGGTTCAACGGGCTTGGTTTAAAGGAAAAGGTTCAAGCGCCCAGTTCAACTTAGTTCATCAGCGCGCATGGTTGAACCCTTGAACCGTTGAACCATTTTTGGTTCAACGGCTTGGTTCAAGGGTATTCCCTTAGCCGAAGGGGAGTCTCCAAGTTTAAAGCACCCTTTCAAAGGGTAGGGGCTTCAAGCAAAGGATCGGGTAAGTTCAGTTCAAAGTTCAAAGTTTAGAGTTTAATTTTGTTAAAATTTAACTAAGTCTCAAATTCCTTCGGAATTTTTATCTGAAGGAATTCCTTTGAACAAAAAGTCTGAAGGAATTCAGGCATAGCTTAAAATAAAAGCCAAGGACGAACAGAATTTTTGTAGACTTTTTATCTGTGAGAAAATGTCCATGGACAAAAGCCCGTGAAATATGTAAGGCAAAAGAGTGCCCAGGAAGGTGCTAAGGAAAAAAAAGCCACAGAAGAAGCCATATAGACCCGATGACGTTGTGACGGGGACGGTGACATCTTGAAGGACATCAAGTTTAACGGAGCAAGTTAGCCATTGGTTTTCAAACCAATGTCGGCTATACGAATGTCAAAGTTAGCGGAATGAAATGGCCATTTGTTTTCAACTAAGAGAGTGCTAACCAAGAGCCCAAAATGAAGCGACCCACCAGAATGTTTGCCCCAAGGGTCGAAGGAGCCAGATAGAGACAAAATTAAGAAAAGATAAGGAGACAAGATAAGAAAGGGATGAAGCAGTCCAAGTGGCAAAGTGAAGGCAATTTATTGCCTGATAATCCCCAAATGGCGCAAACAGCGAATGGCATGGCTCATGTATTTAAAAAGGGAAAAGTCTCAATCTATTTGTAGAAAAAGAGGGTGTAGCCTGTGTTTCATATTAATGCTCGAATGCCAAAGTCAAATTTGGTGATTATACAGCATGGTTCTAGTAGGCCTCTTCTAGAAAGATGACATCGGCAATAGTGTTTTCCTCTTCCCAATGAGGGGACATGAATTGTCCACTTTTAAAAAAGGAGTGCCAAATGAGCCTCCTTGCTTCTCCTATAGATGGCGAACTTGTCATTTTGTAAAAGGATCTTCCACATTTTTACAAGGTGTAGCCCTGCTAAAATTTCCACCTGAATCTATAAACACAGTTTTTACCTCTTCTTGGATAGTTATTCTGTGTATGTCCTGAGTGTTAATTTGTGTTTAGTCATTGTCTTTTGATGCTCTCACAAGTTCAACACCAACACACCAGTTATCTACAAGGTGTCATTTTGCAGCTGATAGGAGGAGAGCAATATTTGAGAAGTTCAGAACAAAGGAGATTACTTACAGTGTGCATTTTACAGCACCTTGGTGAAGTCTTTATTTTTTGTATTTTCCATTAAAGCTTCCCTGCTAGTTTCTAGCAGCCTAGTCCTTCTGCCAAGTGTGAAGTGTATGTATGCATTTGTCTGATTTCAAGAGTGGATGTGTGAAGGTCAACTTTATTTTATTGCATCACCTCTTTAGAGTAGTTTCTTTTCCTGCATCTTTCTCCCTTTTCACCCCCCCCCCATTATATCCATCTATATGTGTGTGTGTGTGTGTGTGTGTGTGTGTGTGTGTGTGTGTGTGTGTGTGTGTGTGTGTGTGTGTTTTACAATTGTTGGAACAAACATGATGCATCAGAGGGAGCTAGCCCTTATCTAGAGACTCTCCCCTCCAGCTTTGCCAGTCCCACAGGTGAGAGGGGAGTTTCCATGTTGTGAGGAGAAGGCAAGAGCTCGACTTCCTGCCAAAGGGTGCAATTTCCTGCGTCAACAATATGGTTTATAAAGTTGAAAGGGCATATTTCCACATATGTGGGACCCATTTGGTGGACTAAATATGGGTTTAGTTTCTAAAATGGGCCCTTTTAAGTATTAAAACATCTTATTATCACTATAGGATGGAAATAAAACCCCTTTTAATACCCATTAAAATACAATGTGACATTAAAACATACCCCTTTCCAAAGTTTTACAATGCAAGTTGACTTATATGAGAGTTTGAAAGGTCAATTGGTGACTTTAGGGGTTTATGAAGGCTTGAAATAGGTTTGAATGGGTATATCATATAAAATGACCTTAGATACATCCTAGACCTCATGTCATGATTCAAAATAGGCTTTTACATGCCTATATCATGCTTGCAAATCCCCTGTCATAAGACGTGGCTTAAAACAAGTGTAAAACCATGAGAACTAGCAACCTTAACCTCCCCAAATTACCTTAACTTCTGCTAGGAAACCTTAACTTTGTCAAACAATGCTTAGATCACCCCCTAGACTAAAAAATAACTTTGTAACTCTTCCACTCATTTTATGATGACTATGACCATTTAGTACATCAACCAAAGACCTCAAAATAGGCTATGACATATGATGATCTCTACAACTAATGTCTAGTACATATTAAGAGTTTGAACAATGTTAAAAGGCTCAAAAATCACCAAAGAATACATCATAATGCATGAATATCACCTTGTATATGCTTTAAGGTAGCTCATGATAAAGTTTTTGATTGTAGGAGTTGATGTTTGGTATAGGAGGCCAAACTATCAATATCTTTGGCAAGTCACAGGGGATGACCAGTCTGTCGATCAAGAGAACCCATTATCCATGCATGATGGCACAAGACTCAATTGAGATAACCTCCTCACTTAAAGTGTAGAGAGTGGAACTGAGCTAGGTTGAGGGTAGTTATGTGTATTGGTGGTGAAGACATTTAATAGCATGCATGCTAGTACTTAAAGCATTTATTATATATCATATAGCCAATAGGGGAAATGTCTAATAACATTATACAATCGTATTGAGAATAGCAACATCATCCCATTACTTATCAACTCAATATTACATTTATTAAAACATGCTCAAAGGTACTTGAATCTATTGTAAGATATATACTCCCTCTAGGAATTATGTATCACTTTGTTATCACTTACCAACCCCTGCTCTATTCTAGCGGCACTTAATTATTTCTCTATGATCTCTCTTTACTCTCCTCAAGTACCTTATTTATATAGGCTTCCAACCAAACTTGTGTGTCATGTGAGAACTCATCTATTGTTAATGATCACCATTTTCCACCTAACAATTAATGTGCCATTCTTTTAGATGTTAACTACTACACTATTATTTCCTAGTTATTTGTCACTATCAAGATGCTATTCATAACTTCTACCATTTGCCTCCCATAAATCATGTTGACTCTGATAGCTCTATCATTTTCATGTTGTTATTTTCACCAACTTTATTATTGTCATGTTATGCTCATGCATATCTTGCTTCGAATACTTTTCTAAGGTGTGAGCACATGTGATGGCTTGGTTTGCACACGCCATGCTCTCTTGTTATCTTGGTTGGGTGCACTGCATATATGAATTGGTCTTGGTTACAATTTTCCTGTGCATGCCTTGATGCCTTTGTCTCATGTGCACTTTGGATGCACGTGGGGGTTAACATTACCCCACACTAATCATGTTTTCCATCATCAAATAACCTATTCATTTATTCCCATCTAGTGCCTTACTTTGTCTTCTTGATTTAAATGACTCTAAGAGTTGGGCAACCCTTCCTATTGCCTTAGGTTCATCTATGTGATCACATTCACTTCAGCTCCTAGAGCTAAAAATTTTAAAACTAATGATGTTATCTTGCATGACTTTAATTTTGGCATGACCTTCACCTTACTTCAAGTTCTTACATTCCTAGGTGTTACATCATTCTAGAACACTTCCTTGTCCTGTGCCCCTTTTTCCATGTATCTAGATACTTGTGTTCCTGGGCACTGCACTATGTAGTGTGCTTCTTTGACCCATAATATATGTCATTTTTTTTTGGGTGATACACACCATCGGTGCACTTCCTTGTCCCATAAATTTCCATTTATCTTTTGGTTGGTCTCCTTCAAGCACATCCAATTTTGGACTCCATTTAAACTATCTTGCATTATCCTTCTAATCAGTATTCATGTCCTTCACCAGTGTGTTTCTTAAGAATTTTCACTAGGGTAAAAATTTGCTACCTTCAAGCTACCTAGCCTAGTAAGTTGTCATTCACTAAGAGAGAGGCTAAAAAAATCATGTGATAGAATTCACCCAAAAACTTAGACATCTTGCATGGGGATTTCAAAATAAACCTAAATGTACTTATGAGGTGTGCACGTATTATTGCATCGAAAATGCATAATTATTATGTTAAACAACTACCCTGTACTACTCTAACCTACAAAATAAGAAATGTTAAAAAAAATGTCATACACCTTATTACATCAATGGTCAAATCCTTATTATATAAGAACCTCATGCACAAGCATGTGTTTCATGTAGAAATGAAAATGGGCATTCCTTTGGTAGTCTCTTCCCAAATGTCATATACCTTGAGTGCATCATATTTAGCTTTTGGAGTTCTCTTTAACTCAATTAAACATATTTATATATCAAAAGAGCACACATCCTTTCTAAAATATTCTCCCTCATTTCATCCTTATACTACATGGGTTTTTGTGACACTTACAAATTCAGACTCTTCCCTCTACCTAGGGTCCTTTTTGGCCATCATTATTTGTCGAGTATCAATATTTTCATGCCTACTAAGCTCATGTTCATCTGGTCTACCATGATAAAAGTTGTATCCCCCTCTGTCTCTCAAAATCCATGCCTATTTTACCTTCTACCCTCCATGCCACTCATATGCATGGGTACTTAGTCAACAACATTGGCATATTCTCAAATCCAATGTCTACCAATACAGTAAAACAAATTGACGTTTCCTATCAATAGAACCATAATATTGGGCTACATTCTAGTGGCCACCAGCACAACAATCCTTCCAAGATCCCTTCAACATTTAAAAATTCAACTCCTATGGTGGCATATCATGTAAAGGAGACCTTTCATGCTCACTCAAAGCATAGAGAGGGGAACTAATGTAGGTCAAGGGTAATTATGTACAATAGTGGTGAAGGCATTATCTCACACACCATTAGGTGTGTGCATTGGTAATTACAGCATTTACTATATAATCCAACCAATAAGGGAAGTATCTAAAAACATTATAAAGTCATGTCAAGGATAGAAACATCATGATGTTACTTATCAACTCAATATTACATGGACTAAAACATGCTCAAAGGTGTAGACACCTAAAATTGGCCATCGATAATCATTAATCAGTCTTTTTACTAATTTTCACCAAATTGCATAATTTGGCTTAAAAACACTAAAACATATTAAAAGCTTTGAAATTTATATATTCAAGTGTAAATTTTGGCCAAAGTACCACTAAATGGGGTAATGTAATTTATGGGCTAGCTAACTTTGATCAGATCATTTCGAGTCAAAATGCCAATTTTGCACTTAGGTGCTTTGGATTGCTCTTTTCTATAAAATTTATTATACGAGACACGTGACTTTGTTATTTTGTGTTGACAACATCCTAAATGGGATAACAAATCTAATGCATCTAACATCACATCCTAATTCTAATCCAGTCAAATTTTGGGCCAATAACAAAACATTCTGACCAATTTGAGTAATTTGTGCACAAAGAGCCAAGGTTTGCATCAAAATGACTAATCATGGTTAAGAGATAATTAAACCAAATCATAAGCCTAATTAATAATTCCATGGATCTTTTTGAATTTCTTTTTAGAAATTAATATTGAATATTTGCATCATCAAGTGACATCATTTCTTGGGAAGACATCCCTAGGCCATAAATGCATAAAATATCAAGGTTAACCCCTCCCATGCCTCATTAAGACCCTCCATGCCTAGTTAATGCCCCTCTATACCAAATATTTATGAGCATATTTATGAATTTTAATTACATAATTGAATTAATCCTTAGCCACACATCTTCATCTTGAGATAGATGGTTTAGGTTGATTCTAAACCATTCCAAAAATCTATAAATAAGAGGCCTTGCCTATTTAATTTTAAGATCTCATATGCCAAAGTTATAATGTTAAATTGATTCCAAAGCTTCATGCAAATTAGTTTTATAATGCCCAAATATTGATCCAAGCCAAAGCCACACATGGTGCCAAGGAGAGATAGAGGTAGACACACTTCATTGATGCAGATTTCATGAGCACAAAGCCAAGAAAGTCACTACAACAAGCATTTTGGAGCATTCAAGGAAGGTGAAGAAAGGTTTTCTTTGAATTTTAGTTGTTTTTTTCATATGTATGTTTGTTACTAATCTCTCCCTAGTGTTTAGGCCTAGATATGTTATGCTAGTTAGTGTGTTTCTTTCATTTTGTTTTCATTTTGGAACTAACACGATACTAACCATCCTCTCTTGAGTCAAATTCCTAGTTCAAAAAAGGCACTTGAATCAATTATAATTTATCTACTCCCTCTAGGAATTATATAATACTTTATTATCACTTATTATCCCTCACTCTATTTTTTATCTTTAGTCTCTCTTTTCTCTCCTCATGTACCTTATTTATATAGCCTTCCAACTAGCCTTACATGTCATCTATAAACTCAACTACAGTTAATGTTCACCATTTATAGCCAAATAATTAATGTGGCATTTTGTTCAATGTCAACTACTATGCCATTGTTTCCCAATTGTATATTAGGGTCAAACCATCAGTCATAGTTTCTATCATTCACCTCTCATAAATTACATTAACTCTAATAAGTCTATTACTATCAAGTTATCATTTTCACCAACTTTATAACTGTCATGTTAGGTTTGTGCATGCCTTATCGATAAACTATGTTGTAGTGTGAGTAGTGTGATGGCTTGGTTAACATGTGCCATGCTATTTTTATATCTTGGTCAGTCATGTTTCATGTATGAACTAATCTTAGTTACAACTATTTAGTGCACATCTTGATACTTTTATCTTGTGCAAACCTTGGATGTACATGGGGGTCAATTACTTGATGATGTATAAACAAGATATAAGAGGCCTATGTCTTGTTTTCATCTAAGAATGGAAATCATGTGCTCACTAGAACAAGTTTGATAGAATATGACAAGGGTACAGTGCACTACTATCTGAATAGGGTGCTTTTATCTGCTTATGTTTTATGAGACTGAGATAGTATCACCTTATGTAATGGTAGCTAGAAATGATAACATTTGGTGTTTTGCATTAACTCGTGTATACTTGTGAAGCATATATGATATGAAACTGGATAGAAATAAGTACTTAATAAGTGAGCACAAATTAATTAATGTAAATGAACTAAAATAAGCATGCAAAGGTCCTGATTTTTTTTTTGAATGGATTATTTGATTTTTTTATATTTTTATATTATTATTTTATTTTTTAAATATATGAACCAATCATGATAATATAAAAATTAAACAACACAATGATTTGGAGATTTTAAAGGTGTATCTCATGTTAGATCATCAAGTGTTGGGTATTGAATCTTCTCAAACCCCATAGATCATCATCATTATGGTCATCATACCAATCATGATATATAATTTTAGCCTAATATTTGGTGTTTTTATGGATCCTATGCATCTATAAGGCATACTTATATATTTTTTAAGAAGCCTCATGCATTTTTTGGATAGACCAAATTTGAGCCTTGTCTCTCATTTCTAAACCTATGATTGTCTTCCATACCATCATGAAGAATGTCAATTTTACCATTTTCAAATTTGAATGTAAGACACTTATGTGATTAATCAATTGTATCTTCCATTGCATGTATCCATTTTTATCCCAATTGATCACTAATTTGATTGCATGTTTTCATAACAAAAAGTAGTGTGTCCATAACTTTGGGACCACATGTGATTGGTAGTGTGATATGACCAATTAAACCTTGGCAATAGATAGTTTTTTGTGATTCATATGGTTCATGACCTATGTGTTGAATAAATTACAGTGTACATACATTTGGCTATGTGTCCTCATCTACTTCTACATGTTGTATGTATTCATTCTCAATAAAAATTTGAATAGTCAATGGATTCCTTCTACAGTGTTTATGATTTATGTGCATACAACCTTGTGGTTGAGCCTTGGTAAGTTACGTTATGGGTTTTATAATATAAATAGTTCCTTTAGCCTTATATTTTTTAATTTTCTATTGTAATGTCATACAAGTATATGTGGCATGCCCTGTAATTTTTTGAAAGTGACGAAAAGGTTTTCCCTCTTGTTTTGATAATTTATTGGTGGATCTATGTTGTACTATTGGTAAAGCAATGAATTTCCAATCAAGTAACATTTTTAAAATCATGTGGTCTATCTTGTGTATTGTTATCTTGGATTATAATAATTGGTTCTATGTCCATGAATTCTACATTATTTATTGAATTTGTAAATGGTGGCTTGTTGGTACCCATAGTGCATTGATCTATGTATTGTTCCTCCTATTCTCTGTAAAGGCAATTGTTCATGTTATCCTTGAAAAAGTAGTGTTTGGTGTAGTAATTATATTGTAAAAAATATTATTTCTTTTTCCAATATATGAAATCATTGCTTATCTTTTATCTATATTCATCAGAATGATGGCCTTTGAATCATCTCAATATTCCCCTAGACCAATTGGGGTGAAATTCAACCCATGTAGATAGTCATCAATGTTCGTTGGTATTACATTGGTATTATTGTCAAAAGTAGCATCATAATCATCATCGACATATTTTATGGATATGAAGTTTGGATCCTGAGAATTGATTAGTATAGGTAACTTCTCTACATCCTCCTCTTGGTCTACCTTTTAGGTGAAAGTGGTGGAGTTTGAGGATTTAGAGAATGTAATTGTGGACTTGATGTACAAGATTCACCAACCCCATATGTGTGCATCTAATCTATAGGGATAATTTATGGAGGTGGTATTATATTAGATGGATGTACCCCCACTGTGATTAATTTTTAGTAGTAGACTCTACAATCTTATAGTATCTAAATGGTTTATTCTCTACATGCATGTATATAAATATCCATCATGAGGGAATTTTACATACCTATGTAAAGTGGAAGTTATAGCTTTCATTGCATGTATTCATGGCCTACCCAATATTAGATTATAATGTATATGGTTTGGCATTACTTGGAATTGAGTAGATAATGTCTTAGGCCCTAACATGATATCCAAAGTGATAGAACCCAAAGTTTGGCAATGCACATCTTCAAATCTTTTGATATTCTTATATGAATTTTGAAGAGAAGCCATGTTGACACCCAATGTTTGTAAGAATGTAAGATTGTGAATGTTTAAATATGAGCCATTATCAATTAAAATATATATATTATTATACTTTTTATTTAAACTTGTATAAACAAAGGTATATTATGATCAATAGTAGACAAATCCTCATTTTTAAAAGATATGGCATCCTCAATATCTTTCAAATTATTCATAACAGATGCAAAATAAGAAGGCTCTATGTCACAAGGCATATGTATCTGATTCAATGTTTGATATCAAATGTCCTTGAAGATAATAGCTTTCTGAAGTAACTCTAACATAGATATATTAGCTAGTGTATTCCTTAATTGATAAATGATATTATACCCTTTAGACTAATCAAATGATCCCATTGGGTTAAATTAGGGACGGGGAGAAATTGCTTGAGGGTGTTCCTCTTGTCTATCCTGATGAGGCACATGAACTCATTTAGTGACAACAGCTTGAACCACAAGATCTACTATAATCCTAGGGTAAATAGTAAAGGCAGGATATGAACTGAAGTACTTGAGAGGTTGAAGGATAGGAGGAACAAAAGGGACCATTTGATCCCTTTGTCTTATAATGGTAACATGTGGTAATTTGAATTGGGCCATGCAACAATAATCATCGTAGAATTGTTCCTTGTTAAGGTCTTGAGTAATTTGGGATCTTAGATTTTCTTTGACATTTTGTATCCATGGATTTATATATAGTTTTTAAAAATTGCATAATAAAGGCAAGTTACATGCAAATGAAATTAAGAAGCTTGGAATCAATAAATAATTGATAGATTTAATCATTATTGTCATGATTGTTATGAAAATCAAAAAATTGATAATTTGAAACCCTAACAAGGAAGCTAAGGTGCAAGGAGGAACCTAAGATTGTTAGGGTTTGGGAAATGTTTAACAATAAGTGGATTCACAAATATCTATTATCAATATTGGGAAACTAAGTGATGTTAGATCCTAATTAGACAAATTATTGCATAAAACTAGAATGCTACAAATATGAAATAAATGACATAAATTAATTTGGAACTTGCTAAGTGCTAAAGGAATACAACTTAGCTGAAAAAGTTAGAATGCAACATTGAAACTGACTATGGGGTTGTGTTGACTGACTGTGGATTTGAAAGAGGGTTTAGCTAGATCTCCAAACAAGGTCATTGGATCTAGATAGGGGCATAGTGCATTGGTGTCCTTAGGGAGTGTCAACATCTTGTAGGTGTTATATTTTTTAACCCATTGTAATAGGGTCACTTTTGCCTATGTGTTTTATTTACTACGTGAGAGCCTTCCATCATGAAAACCACTATGTGCCTTATTCTTCACTAAAACCCTAGCTCAATAACCAAGAGGACAAGTACAATGACGGGGTAAAAAGGGTTGGTGGTTGAAGTTGTGTTTGACCTCAACACCCCTTGTATTGAGCACTACCTACATCCCATTACTCTAAAGAGGGATCAAACTCCATATAGTTCTCCCATCATACAATGGTGTGTGTGATAATACTAGTGCAAAATGCTAAATGTTGGTACAATTCTTGTGTGATTAAGTGTTTTGATAGTGACTTATGACCTTGGAGGTGCATGTAGACTTAGCTCAAGTCTATTTGGGTTGTGTGGACACTAAATTGGGGAAAATATGTGTTTTTATATTAATGTAAAGTTAGATGTTCTAGTGTTTTTGCATATGTGAGCCTCTTGTATGCAAAATAGTTTGAAATGTGGCTTTATAGTGATATTTTGGGAATTATGTTGGATGGATCTAGGTAAACTTGTGGGACAACCTGATACATGAATTTAAATTTAAGCAACTAATCATTATTTGGTGGGAGCACATGATTGACATAACTAGACATTGTCAGGGAGAAGGATTGTCCAAATATGATGGCTTTGTCTAGGGAGCAAGAATAGTAAAAACTAAAAGTGGGGATCATTCTCAAAGTGAATTTAGGTTACTTATAAATTTGGATATATCTATTTTGAGATCATTAGTTGCTTATGGGAATGGGTCATCATAAATAGGAGTGAAGGAATGGCAATCAAGGACTGTGGAATGAGGCATGAGCTAAGTGTGTATAATGAGTGGTCACAAGTGCATTGTTTTAGCAATAAATATTAATTTATGTGTTTACACTAGGCACTACTCCCACTTCAAAGAGGTTTGGACCATTTATCTTCTAAAAACATGGCTCTGCCTTAGTACATAAATTTGGAGCATGATCACTCCCAAATGCTTCAACAAGGAAGCATAATTATCCATTACTACAATAAAGAAGCATCATCTCCAATGGCATGACACAAGGCAACATGGTTCACCCACTCACATGTGTATTCTTTAATTTTTAAGTTTTAAAGGTTTCAATCTCATTTCAGATTTTAGATTTCATATAGGGACATTGATTGATGCATATTCATTGCAGGTTACATGGAGCAAGCTACACATTTAGAGCCTCTTCCCAAAGATAGTGTGTTGTATACGCTCAAGTTCATTCCTTTATCTTTTTACTCTAGTATTATATCTTATTTTAATACTAGAATAAAGTGAGAGCATTTCTATATACTAAAATCTAGTTTTAAGTACTTGTAAATGTTAATTTTGATCTAGTTTCACCTTACATGAATTGTGTATACACATATGACTCTTATTTGTAATTTTCACACATCTACATGTTTTCCATGGGTCTAACATTCAATGATTTGTTATTAGTCACATATAAAAATTCCCTATTATATGTCCATCATATTAAAAATCATCATATTAGTATTCATACCTTTTGGATAAATCCATCAAACAGAGACTATTTTAGATTTCTAGACTCGTCCAAACCTGATAGACTTATCTCACACCAAGAAACACTCACTTTTCAAATTTGAATCTATTTTTTGGGTTATCCCATATGTTTCACATGTTGTTGGTGTGATAAAGTATCCAAGGAGTCCCATAAAAGTACACAATAGGTCTAAGCTTATTCCTATCTACAATTTATCAAGCAAGCTTACTATACCCATCTAAAAATTTAAAGGGAATGAACTATTTTTTCTAATTCAGATATTAGTCACAAATAACTTGTCATATTCAAGTATGAAGCACCTCAAATACAAACTAAAGTTTTCATTTTCCAAGTATCAAAATCTAGATCCTAAGTTGCATTCATTGAAGGAGCACTATTGCACACATACACCTAATAGGAAAAAATACATGTGGTTTAATTTTCCTCTTTCAAGTATTGGATATGTATGCAACGCTTAGCCCTTCATTGGGGAGTTTTTGGGGTCAGCTCAACCCATATTTTTTACCATTTTTTAGTCCTAACTCTAATGTCAAAAGTGGACCTAGGGTTTCAAAGAGGATACCAATTTTTGGAATCTAGAATTGTGCACATAGCTAGCCCTTAAGATCTTACAAACAGGTGTAGCACTTTGTACATAAATAGAGTAGTAAACTCCCCTTAGATGAATCCATTAGGTTCAAATGTTAATTTTAATCAATATCATCCAGAAGTTGACAGGTATGTCCAGGCATATACAGAGTCAATTCCTAATCTGAGTGACTTTTGATCCAATTTCACTCCTTTTCTGCCACCTACAATTAATCTCAAACCTGCATAGTAAAAAAAATGCCAAGTATCTTATCTCTTGAGGTCTTTTCTATTTATAGTAAGTGTAATTAGTAAAATTAAATTCTGTGTTTTACATTCAGATTTGTATTTATTATCATATTTCATATAATCAAAATTAGTTCAAAGCTCTATCTTATAAGATCATATAAATCAAAAATAAGGTAAATCACAATGATCAAGCAATGTCATAATGATCAACATAAAAGAGGCATGGAGCAAGAAATGTTAGTCTACATAATCAATTAATGTCACCATCTACTAAAGCAAAGTATGATATCCATACAAAATAGCACTCTAAAATTATAAACAATAGCAATTCATGTATAAATAGTCTGAGTAGCTAAATACAATCAAGGGAATTGCATAGAAAGATATAACCTAAAAAGTGAACCAAGATACCCCAAGCATGGGCATGGCCCAAATGTGGAAAGGTTGCATGTAGATGTGATAAATGCCATTCATCTATATTTTTATGTCTCATGTGTAACATGTGTGTCCTACATCTAACTCATTTATCTTATGAAAAGCATGTGCATATAAAATGGATATATAAATCACCATGTATATGACAAATGACATCAACAAAAATAATGTACCATCAAAGCAAGCCATGTACAGATCTTGATTTTGTATTTTGAATATTTGAATGGTTTTTACTTTTTTAGAATATTTGAATTTTTTTACACTTTTTGAAATATCCAATTGAACAAGTACTTAATAGATGAAACAAGGCCAAGGGGAAAGGTTGGTTAATAGAAGAATAAAAGTGATTCGAACATTCTATGGCATATGTCAACTCATAGTGTGCATCAAATGTAGTGGTAAAGTAATCTTGAAGAAAGCAAGTGATATTCTTTTGTTGTATGGTAAAAAGTCATGTCTCAAAGAATTTTTTGGAAATAAAAAAGGCACATGCCCCTAGTGGGGAAGATTCAATGTGTAAATGTAAGCATAGAATATATATGATTGTGTAATCTCGATGTGTGTCATTGCAAAAGCAAGCATAGATAGTCAATATGGAGAAGTGTAAAAATAGTATGTCAGATCGTGGTGTAGCATGCCTCAAAGAATGGAAACTAAAAGCAAAGTGTTGTAAAGTATGTATACTTATACGTCATCATCAAATAGCTAACGTGAATGTCTATATTAGAATAATCAATCAAGATGCAAGGGCCAACAACACATGATAATCAAATGAAAAATAAGGGCTATAAGAATGATCAAAGCAACCACATATGTACAAGTCAATATAGAAGAATGGATAAATCAATAAGTCAATTCAAAAGAAGGTGATCAAGCAAGCAAATAATAAGTTATGTATAGTAAACCATGTTGAATCTAACTTATGATATCATTGAGTGGGTGTTGTAATGGTCTTGGATTACCCAACATAGTGCCTACCTCTCGATATAATATTACATCAAATGTCCATGTGTCATCATCACTAGATTCGTTGTACTTGGGTACCTCCTCTACCTTTTTTATGTCTCTTGTAAGTGTTTATGCTCAACCATTGTGTCCCTTTCAATATTACTTGTAAGTCCCAGTGTTACCTCATTATGTGGCTTAATTTTGTTTGCCATCAGATTATTAACTTGTTATCTATCAATTTTGTGTCCTTGTGGCATTTTTATCATGTTATTTTCAAATTCAAATGTAATGCATTAATTATACTTATCAATGATAGCTTGCATTTGCTCTAACCATTATTGTCCAAACATACCCTGAAACTTTTCTATAGTGGGCATTACAAATATTAATGTGTCCACAACTTTGGGCCCACAAGCAACTGGTAATGTAATATGACCAAGTGATCCTTCGTAATATAGATTATGTTGTAGTTCTTTTGTTGTGTGACCTAATTGTTCTAGAAATTGGATATATATATATATATATATATATATATATATATATATATATATATATATATATATATATATATATATATATATATATATATTAGCCCCTTCTTTGTCAATCTCAACTTCTTTCCTAAAGGCATCCTCTATGAATACTCAGATACCAAGTCCCAGTGTTACCTCATTATGTGGCTTAATTTTGTTTGCCATCAAATTATTAACTTGTTATCTATCAATTTTGTGTCCTTGTGGCATTTTTATCATGTTATTTTCCAATTCAAATGTAATGCATTAATTATACTTATCAATGATAGCTTGCATTTGCTCTAACCATTATTGTCCAAACATACCCTGAAACTTTCCTATAGTGGGCATTAGAAATATTAATGTGTCCACAAGTTTGGGCCCACAAGTAACTGGTAATGTAATATGACCAAGTGATCCTTCGTAATATAGATTATGTTGTAGTTCTTTTGTTGTGTGACCTAATTGTTCTAGAAATTGGATATATATATATATATATATATATATATATATATATATATATATATATATATATATATATATATATATATATATATATGAGGTATTATAGGATAAGTAGACATGGTATCAATAATTGTGAAGCATTGCATAAAAATATTGAAGAACTTAATAATCGAGGCATTATTACAATTAAAAAAATAGAGACAAAGGTACCTACAATGAACACCCCACCTACAACATCAAGAAATATACAAGATAAAAGGTCATACATGCACAAATGTCGACGAAAGGACCCAATGACTATCTGAGTATTCATAGAGGATGCTTTTAGGAAAGAAGTTGAGATTGACAAAGAAGGGGCTTATATATATATATATATATATATATATATATATATATATATATATATATATATATATATATATATATATATATACTATGAATACTCAGATAGTCATTGGGTCCTTTCGTCGACATTTGTGCATGTATGACCTTTTATCTTGTATATTTCTTGATGTTGTAGGTGGGGTGTTCATTGTAGGTACCTTTGTCTCTATTTTTTTAATTGTAATAATGCCTCGATTATTAAGTTCTTCAATATTTTTATGCAATGCTTCACAATTATTGATACCATGTCTACTTATCCTATAATACCTCCAATATGATCTCGCTTTTTGATGTGATAAACATGCTACGAGTCGATGCCTAATTGATGGTAAAGTGACAAAACTCTTGTCAATCAACATTTGTAATATAGCACTTGGTTGACTTTGTCAATTAGGGACTTGTAATATTGTATCGAGGGTCAAGGAAGGCTATCTGGAGGTGGATGATGATGACATATGAACCTTACTTGCATTGCACGATAAGGTACTTGGGCTAACATTATTGTGCAACCATTGTCTAATTTGTTCAAGATTATCTAATTCTTTTTGCATGTGTTGGATATCCCAAGTGGTGTTGATGTCATTAGATGGATTTTTTGTGTTTGTTAGAGTACATGTGTGGAAATATTCTAGTGCTTCATCCAAAGAAAAATTATCATTATTTGAATTAGTTTTGTCACTATCAACATGCTCTTGAATAGTATTTTCATTGTCATGGTGATAAGGGGCATGACAAAAATTGTCTGCCAACATGTCTATCTCATAAGTCTTTTTAGAGATCGTGCAATATGTCTTATCAAGGGAAACTAAGAAGTCTCTATGTATAGTATCATTTCTAGTTCCTTTGTGTTTTGACTCATCAATATTCCTTGTCCTATCAAATGCATGGTACAATCAATGAAGGAAATACACAATTGTCACTACCATGTTTACAAGTACTAGATATAAACAATTTTGACCCATGGGAAATCAGAAACTAAATCTGAAATAAGACCCTAATAAGAGAGAAATCTAAAAATTTCAAAAAAAATTTGAAACCCTAATGTAGAAGGAAACCTAGGGTTTTCACATTTAAAGTAATGGTCAAGGCACCAAACAATATTTTTCTTATTTTACACCTAAGAGATATAAAATATGTAAATTATTGCAATAATTCAGATTATGTAAAATATGGCATTAAACACATTGATTTGAATTGAAACGGATTGCTAGTTATTGAACTTAATTCAGAAAGGAAAAAATAAGAGAGGGATGATGTACTTAGCTAATTCTTTATGTTTGTTCCTCAGAAGATTTGTCACTAAATTTGGAAATGCTTTGTATGTGCTTCGTTAATTGCTCATATCAGAAACAAGAACTGAAAACTTACCTGGATGTTGCTAGCAAAATTAGACACCTGTGGCAACCAAAACTATCATGGTTTATCAACACTGTCCCTATGTATAATGGGGGTCTGATATCTCAATGAGCCTTGTGCATGCACCTGTAATGTGAGTATGTGTGTACATCTCTTTGATCTTGCATTGAAATGCATAAATTGCATCTCTTTTATCCACACCCTAATTGTGTTTTTTGACCACAAGATGCCCTTAAAAATGTGTTAGTATTTTGGATTGGACCAACCACTCCCCGATGAATCGGTAAGCGTTGCCTACATTCCATTACTCTAACGAGGGCTCAAACCGCATGTATTTCTCCCACTTATATGTGGGTGTGTATAACATCTTAAACAATCTAAAATGCAATGTTATCTTTTGATATTTGATACTTGGCACCATGCAACTTTTGACTTCATGTATTCATATTTTGCTCTAGGGCTACTCCTTGAAGGTTTGAGACATGTATACATTTTTTTATAATATTTCAACATAGTGCTAGGTGTTTGCCCAATGATATTCAAGTGTGCCAAATGAATAATAACCTTAAGGGTGATTTGTATTTATAGACGACTCTTTGTTAATTGTTGTTATGACCAACCTATGAAACGTGTCAGAATGATCGACCTATGAAACGTGTCTACGACAACCTAATGGAGACTTTCCAATTTGAAAATTAGTTGTTAAGGGCTCTTGGACACTGTTGAGAGAGGGTGACACCTATAATAACTGACACTATATGGGATTACCAGTGCTATTTTGGGAATGTAAAACAAGGGTTTGATACATGGAGACAAACTGTCAGGGTTACAGAAGGTCTCTGTATAGACTCAACTGACTCTAAATTAATGTATCTAATGAAAAAAAGTGGTTAAAATAGTAGATGGGTCGATAGATAGTGAGAGAGTGCTCAAGAGTCAAATATAAGAACAATATCCAAATGTGTCAAAATTGGTGTTGCAGAAGTGCCAAAGACCAAATTTAAATGTCTACAATAACTTAATAATAAAAACTAAAACAAGGTTTTGATACATGGAGACAAACTGTCTAGGATTACAAAAGGTCCCTATACAGAGTCAACTGACTCTAAATTAATGTATCTAATGAAAAAAAATGGTTAAAATAATAGATAAGTTCACAGATAGAGAGAGTGCTCAAGAGTCAAATATAAGAACAGTATCCAAATGTGTCAAAATATGTCAAAGTTGATGTTGTGAAAGTGCCAAAGACCAAATGTAAATGTCTACAATAACTAAATAATAAAAACTAAAACTAAAACATTTCTTTTTAAATTAATTTTTAACGTATTTTTAAGAATTAACTTTGGATAATAATATTTTATATTAGTAATTTTATATTTGAATAGAATTATAAATATTAATTATCATAAATAAATTTAGTTAAAAATAATAATTTAAAAATAGTTATTTTTTAATTTTATTTTAATTTTTTAACATAATAAAAAATGTTGAGCAATTAAACATTAAACAATTAAGAGTTATTAATTTTTTAATATAATTTAATTTTTAAAATAAAAATATGTTTTTTAAAAGAAATTGTTTGTTTTTTTTTTTTTTTTTTTAACAATTTTTTTCCCAGAATGTTCAATTTTTTTACATTGTAATTTGTTTTTATAAAAAAAAAAATTTAATAATAACATTATATCTTATAGATAAGATTTTTTATAATTTCATATCAAAATATCATAGATACTAATTTTTAATAGTAATGAAAAAATGAAAATATAAATTTTTAAAATAATTACTTTCAAATATAATTTTTTTTTTTTTTTTTTAAATGTTTTAAAAGACATTTTCATAATATATAAAAGTTTGATATTATTTTATTCATAATCTTTATCAACATTGTTATTTTTAAAACTCGTACTACTAAACTCTTATTTAGATAACTCCTAGTTAGAAAAATGTAAATTATTTTGTAAAATATTATTTTATGAAAATTTACTTAAAATGATAATTTTTCTTTGTTTTTTAAGTGTAATGAAATCAAATAAAGTGTATGCATAAAATATGCCCAACTCAAATTAAGCATCATAATTAAAAAAAAATTAGTATAATTGAACATGAGGAGATATAGAACTCATAGCTTGTTTATATTATGTCATTGCAATCTAGGCTTGTCCAAATCTGATATTGTTTGACTCATAAATTTGAACAAAGGGGCATTGCTAAGACTCTACGAATATTCCTAACCAACTTTCAATACTATACTATGGTCCTGGTCAAGACTTGCAAACTGTGGAAAAAAAACATCTTGCTCACCAGTGGTCGTCATATGCCCTAATTGCGCAATTCAACTTTTCCTTCTTATAAATAAATAAATCCTTCAAGACTGAAATAAATAAGGTTTTGGTTTTGTTGTATGTGTAGATAGGATAAATTCAATGCTTCCGATTTGCTAAACCCCTCAAATTGAATGAAGCATTGTTGGATAACAAAATACATTTCTCATGTTTCCAATATGCACTCGTGTTGGGTATGTATCCAATGAGTTAATTCACTTGTCTATTTTTAGATGACTGAATTCAAACTTTGAAGAGCTTGGCATAGATGACCAACTTTCAACAGCTAGGACCATAAAAGGTGTTTGCATCGAACAGGGGCAATTGATTTTAGAAGGGACCTCAGAAAATTTCCAAGACCGCACAGACATTCTTGGCATGAGACAAGAATAACATAAAATGGAGATGGGTGTTGCAAGAGGATGCACAATGAAAGTCTCAAAGTTCGGAAGTCACCATAACAGTTCAATAACACCAAAAATTATAACATTCGACGATTCAGAATAAAGTACATAAAACATATTTTAATAATCCAAAATAAACACCCAAGGGGGAATTTTTGAGTGTCTACATAAAAAAATGTTTTTATAATATTTATGCCTATTTCACAGCCTCAACAAAAAATATTTTTTTTTTTCAATGTTTTTCATTCCAGTTTACATCTCATCTTTAATTTTTTAAATAATTTGAAATTGTCTTTTTATAAGAGCATCCATTGCACAAAACCATATTAAAAAAAATTACTAGATATATCACTCTTTATCGTTTTATATGCCTACGGAAAATTGTGTGACATTTGATATTTGCAAATTGTGTGACATTTGATATTTGCAAAAATAACAAGGAAAAATAAAGACATAATTACAGGTTCGAAGTCAAACCCTTTTAGGTATATATCAAAATGAGTGATGTGTGTGACAGAATTTTTTATGATTTAAACTGATAATGTATCCAAATGATGACATTTTTTTTTCTTTCGACATTTATTGGGAAAACCCTCTAAATCGGAGTGCAATTTGAAGGTTATATAAAAGCAAATTGTCAAAGCAAGGCAATTAAATCTTGCTCTTGTCAAATGTTCATTGATATAAATTAGCTCTTATTAAATAGTTAATTTGAAGAGAATCTTAATTTTGTTGCATGACTGGATTGTTTAATGTTTTGTAAATACAAAATTCCTGCCTTAAAAAAAGGCGGGATCAACAAAAGGTGCATTCGATTGATGACACAAACCCTTAAAAGATTCAAATCCACAAATTCCCTTCATAAAGAATGTGAAAACATCTTCTCTCCAAACTGCACGACATTGCTTACTCTCCTTTTTCCAGAAACATGCTCACAATCACAAATAACACAGTGATACAAACAATTACAAAAGAATGAGGAACTCCCTGAAATTTGCAGGTTTCCTGAAAACTATACACCTACTTTATTCCAATGATTGAATTTGGGATACAGGCATATGCATTTACCCTGTAGAAAACCATTAAACGTAAATCTCTGAACCTGGTATGTTTAAAGCATTACTTAATGAGAATGTCAACAGCCAGCAGCTTTGAGAAAATTGTCATAAGGGCTTGATGGTGGTAGCCTGAAAGATTGACAAGATTGCTGATGTTCACGAGGCAAAAGCATTGTGCCAGGAGAAATGTTAAACCACACTGGCTTGCCAGCATTCATAATAGGTTTCTCCTCAACAAGTGAATCGTTTTTTATCTGCAAACACCTCTGGCACTAGTTATTAAAGAGCCTTCTGAATGAACTCAAACTTATCATGCTGTTAGAAAGCCCAAGCAAGGACAAAAATGGCAACAGAGAACAAATGTATTTGACCAACTCACCTTATTGAGTCCTTGAATGGATTCATGCATAGTGGGTCTACTTGAATCATTGTTGTCTGGTAGTGCAAGCAATGGTTCTGTGTTTCTCTTGAAGCTCATGAGAATTGACATCTTCTTTTGCTTGCCTATTACTAGAGCCTCACACTGGCTTGCCATTTCACTATAAGGTACAGGAGTAGTTGAAATAGAGATACTTGCAACATGGCGTGCAGTGTCAAGAACCTGCCAACAGACCCCATTCATCACAGTTGTGGTCGTAGAAACTCGTAATATTTTACATCTTAATTGCCATAGTTGCATTAAATCAACTCAGAAACAACCCCACCCCCCCCATAGTTGCATTAATTGTCATCCATTTTTTTTGCCTGCATCAGTAGTCCCTTCAGTATAGGACATGTTCATTAATGGCTGGCAAATGTTTGACGAGTCAAACTATTTTAAGATCAGAGATTTTAGGCTTGCACAGTCCATAACTTTAGAACATGAGATTCTGGGAGAAAACTGTGTCAATTCCAACATTAGGCTACATATATCCTTTCATAAGAATGCTTTTGAAAAAATATTGTCTGTTCTGTTTCATGTGTAGCTGGTTGTCTGTAATATTGCCACTTCTTGCTTAAGTACAAAGGTCAAATTGTAAGCTTGTGGTTCCTTGACACCAATATTTCAAATGTGAGGTTCCAATGATATTTTCCAGTCAAACATAATTGCCACTGGTAGAGTTACAGATAGATATAAGGTAAACCCCAAATTTGAATAAAAAAATCAAATCATGAATTTGAACATGATTTTATTGAATGGGGGTCGCTTTTCAGGTGTAAACACCAGTTTCTGTATTCGTATTTATTTATTGCAAATATGAGAAAATATATGCACACACAGCAAATTTGTCATACATTAAACTACAGTGCTTTCATTTAAACAAAAAATAGACAAATTGTGACCTGAATAACTACAAAGATATGGAGCATACCGATTCTAGTAGTTGATTAACACTGAGTAAATTTTTACCATCCATTGAAACACGATTTGTAGCATTAACTTGAGTTCCCAATGGTTCATTAACTGGATCTTCCTCCCCCATGAATGTTGATGGTGCTAGCTGATTACACCCAGATCCACATGACAAAGTGTTAGAATTTTTTAAATGATATGTTTCAAACAACAAAAGTAAAGTTTGTTTCAAAAGAATCTTATATAGAGTGCACCATAAAGAATGGTGACCCACCTCATGAAATGATGAATTTTCGACTGACTTGAATGGCGAACATGGCCAAGGTGTTTCCATGTATAGTTGGGCTCCTAGAGCAAATGCATCATCGGGTGAAAAGGTCTGTAGCAATTCTTTCCTCATACTAGAAGAGTCTGCCTGTAGAACTAATGTTTCATCAGTGCAAATTGATTTAGCCCACATGGGTGCACTCCAACTATATAAAGGTTTATGGGACCGTTCCATATTGCATACTGTCTGAAAAACATAAGTAATCAAACAGAAATGCGTGCCAAATGCCATGGCAAATCTGAGTGAGTTGCAAACATTCTCACCTCTGATAGTTTTCCTAGATTGCTGATGATCAAGGATACTAAGAATTCTCTTGACTGATCTTCATTCAAATTTACTGCTGAAAGGGACTTCAATGCTGAAGCATTATCCTCGTGTGAACCATATACAACTTTCTCTTCACTGAGAGTGGAATCAGCCCGGAGCCTATAATCATCAATTAGTTGTAGAAAAGGATCCATCTGGTTTGCAATAAAACAAAGCAGGAACACATCAACCAAATTGCTCAAGTGAAGCCATGGTTGAGATGATTGTCTCCATCATTTTGCTAGATCGGTAGAACTTCAGCATTGTCATGTATATAGTAGTTCAAAATGATGTAAAAGATCAAGCAATTAAGGATATCTACATGCAATTCAGTTTTGAACAAAGTATCTCCTTATATGAAATGAAACACTCTTGCACCACAGTTTCGACGTGGACTGCAAAATACTAGAGTTTACCCAGCAAACTTGCAAATTGGGTGTGACAAATAAATTTCTTTCAAACAAAGAAAAGCATTTTGTAAAATAATACTAACTGTTTTATCTCTGAGTGTTGCCTTTACACATGTAAGAAGAGATGGGCAATTGTAGGTCTTGGCTGCAAAAACGAGCATTGAAGTTGCCACTGTAAAAAGAGATCTGCGGCAACATGGTTGTAAATAACCTGAAGAAATGGCATAACAACCATAAGTATTCCGCCCAAAAAAAAAAATCTAACATGTTTGCTGCATAAGTAAAAATTAGATCTGTCCATCTGTAGTAATATCATCCAACAAATCAGTCCTGATTTACTTTTTTGAAAACTTGATAATAATTTCACGAAATCCAAAGGTATAGAAAATCATTTCATTTAGCAAGACATCATAATCACATTCAAATCTAAGGCCCCACAAAACTGATTTTCCACATCACTTTCCCAGTAAAGTCTCCAAAGCATTTCCTAGATGTCTATCACCTATATTATCAATAACAATATATGCTCCTGTTCCAATAACTGGATCCTTGGTTGCTGCCAAAAAACTAAATTAATTAGTACATATCTATCTAGAATAAGCAATTCATGGCAACCCCCGCAGCTACATGCACAAGAAACTAATCCTAATGAATGGATATGAGATAAGACAGTTTAATGATACTGTACGCTTGAA
Source organism: Torreya grandis (assembly GCA_037957365.1). Lineage (NCBI taxonomy): Eukaryota > Viridiplantae > Streptophyta > Pinopsida > Cupressales > Taxaceae > Torreya > Torreya grandis. The sequence goes on along the minus strand of JARHVA010003141.1, from coordinate 1,497,744 downwards.
GAACCAAGATCTCAAAACATTGTGATTCGTGCACGTGAATTTTTTTTTTGAGTAAAAAATATACATATTTACCAAAAATCCCTTTTGTCATGTATTGAAGATTGGCATTTAAGACAAAACAAAGCTGCAGCTCCAAATATGGACATAATTCTTCATGAGTTCTAAGAATTTAAGTCTAGATTCTTAGCGATACAGAATACAAGTGATGTAATGTCATCCAAAGCAGGTTTTGTGATGCACCTAATCCTTATTCATTACTCTCCTACTAGTACATCTTCTCTACTCTTATTTCATTCTTCTACTTAGGGTTCTCTCAACCCATACCCAAATCTCCTTACCATATTTAAATGTAAGATAGCCGTACCCTTATTCATATAATCATGTAGCCTATTTCAAAATGGCATTCCCATACCCATCCTTACACCCATATCCCACATCTCTAGGTGAATATACTCTATGGGCTCGAGTACAGAATGGCATCCAATGCAGTTTTGTTATGCACAACAAACTAATCCCACTAAATAAAATAGATAAGACATGTGAATAATATTTTAAGCTCAAAAAACCGAGGTCTCAAGAAATTGCAGTTGGTGCATGTGAAGTTGTTTGTGTTAAAAATGTGCATATTTGCCAAAGTTCTCTTTTTTCCCGTATCAAAGCTTGGCACTTGAGACAAAACAAAGCTACAATTCCTAATATGGAGCAATTCTTCATGGGTCCTAAGAATTTTAGTCTAAATTCTAAGCACTACAGAAATCAAATGATAGAATGGCATCCAATGCAGGCTTTGTAATGCCCATAATCTTTATTCATTACTCTCCCACTAGTTCATCTTCTTCTCTCCCCTTCTTCCATTCTTCTACTTAGGGTTCTCTCTACATTGTCAACACAAAACTTGAGTTGAGGGCCCTATACCCACATCTCTTGGTGACTATATTTCTGTGAAATATAGCTTTAACCTTACTCATATATTTCAATACCCTGATTGAAAATGAAGTCCATCTACTTACTCTCCTACTAGTTCATCTTCTTTTCTCCCCTTCTTCCATTCTTCAACTCAGGGATCTCTCCACACAATCACCGTGAAACTTGAGTTCAGAGCCCTGTACCCATATCTCCTAGCAACTTTATTTATTTGCCATATAATTGTACCCTTATTCATATATTCTCATATACTATTTGAAAATGAAGTACCTCTAGCCATGATGAGATCACAGCTAGGGGGTCCAATGAAGGACAACCTTAGACCATGTCGTCTGGACTTACCTTCACAAATGGACACACGTGCACAAACAACATAGTCAGACATTGAACTCAAACCACACACTTTATTGCATTCATATGACAATGTTACAAAGGTTATACAATCCACGCAATCTCACTCACTTGCCTTACAAGCTTATTGAGACATCACATAAAGAAGGTACACCCATACATAGTCTATCGTGGATTGGTTCACTCTCCCACACTGACTTCTTTCCTTGGAGAACTAACTCCCAAGTTATCTCTCTCTCTTGTGCCTTGAAGCTTACTTGACCCATATTGGATCTTTCTTTAACTTCCTCTGACTCTTGGAGTGCCACTTCACCTTCCTTAACATCTTAGTAATGCTCAAGAACTAACAATTCATCATTCTAGTCCGTTGCTTTCATTTTGCTTTCCACGAGGGTGAAACTGCCGATTCATGCAATCTGGTGGTTTTAGAACCGCCACTTAATACATACTAGTGGTTTTGAAACAACCACAGCAGTGGCAATTTGGCCACTATGCAAAGTCTGCCAACTTCCAAAGGCCATATCTTTTGGATACGGGCTTGAAACAAGATGTTTTTTGAAAATGAATAACTTTATGAAAAAAATCCAAATATGCAACGCATTCAGATTTTGGAATGTCCTTGATGCCCAGTTCTTGGATTGTACCAATGGTTGAAAAACTCAACCAACTCACTTGGAATCATGTAGCTTCTTGAAATTGATCCTTCTCTGATGTATTTGATGCCACTGAAGTGTTTGAGTATTGATGCTTCCTCTTGGATCAACTTCATCGTGCCAAAACAAAAACCAAACAAACAAGACCACACAAACACACAACTACTATTTTTGTTTGATGCAAGATTGCTTGTACCCTTGGATGCTCTTGCATCAGATACCCGAGGTTTTAGATTTTTGATCTCCATATCACAATGGTAGGGTGAATGATAGAACCATTATCTTGGCCAACTAACTTGACTGCAATGTCCCCTTCCTCCTTGTTAAGTACCTATGAAGTTTATCTTTTTGTTTCTTTTTTCTTTTTCCAGCTACTTGTAGCATAAACTGTCCTCCTCTACCTAGCTTTGATTACCCCTTCTCTTCCCCTTGCCCATTGCTTGAGCATATTCCGACCACCACCTCCAACTAGCTTTCTTTTTCCTCCTCAACTCTCTTGTAGGCTTGTACCCACCACTATCCATCCACCACCACTAAATGTCTTCAACACCTTTGCTATTCCAACCTTCATTGGCTTCAAGCCAACCACGTAAATATAGAGCTCAACTCCTCTCTTATCTTTAATATCATATCTAAAGAAGCATGCAAGTCATGCTCTACTTCTTCCTTCCTACCTTGCTTGTCAAAGAACTCGGCATACCTTTTGGCATCAAAATGATCACCCATATCCTCCAATGCTATCTCCAAGATATAGTCTTCATGTCCTCTTCTCTTGGTGCCCTCATTGCTATGTCAAATAAATCCACTATCTCTGCTGCAACATCTTCTTCTCTAATTTCAGTCTTCAATGTGTCTTCAAAAAGATCATCCATCTCGTTTTGGAATGCTGTCCCAACTAGCCTCTCGTCATCCTCTTCATCTTCTTCACCATGTGCTTCTAACGCTTGTAGAAGCATCCCCTCAGTCTCATCATCTTCCAATCACATCTCTGCTGCAACCTCACACTCTAAACATGCTTGCGCTAATAACAAACTCAGCTGCTCCACCTCATCCTTGTCTTTTTTCATTCTCATCCTCTTTGCATCAGCTCTAGGCTGATTGCAATCTCTTTCCTTCATTTTCTTTGATATCACATCCATGCCATGTGCAAAGAACCTAGTAATCCTTTTTGATATATGAATACAATACATACCTTGAATCATAAGAATCTCTTCTCCAATACCTATGCAGGCTGCTCCCACATGTGTGCCACCTTTTTCATCATTCAATATTCTTGGTAGAAACATATCCACCATCTCTAGCTCCTCATTTTCCTCTATGCCACATGTTTGACACTCTTCCTCCCTCCTTGTCCAAAGGCTCCCCGGATCAACCAAAAAATTCTGAACTTTGTCTTCTACCATCTATCTTTCTTCGCGTGTATAATGCTTGCAGAAGCATGTCTTCAATCTCTCTTGCCTCTTCATCTGAAAACTTAGCCGCATCATGAACTGCAATTTCCCATTCCTTTTCCACCTTTGCTAGAGCTTCTTTTCATTTATTCAATAAGACCAAAAGACTTTGGTTCTTCTGAAATCCATTCTCTTCCTTCAATGAAAGTAGATTCAACTTCTCTCCATTCTTCTCAACAGAAACTACATTATTCCTGCCATCATACTTAGTTTTATTGTCAAATTACCATGGTCTCCCCAACACATTATCGCATGCTTCCGTAGGCAAAACATCAAACTACTTTATTATGATATAAACCTACTTTCACATCCACTTCACATTGTTCCCATACTGTAATTTCATGCCCTTCCAACAATCAAAACACCCTATATGGCTTGGGGTGTGGTGAACACTTCAATTTCAACTTCTCTATGACCTCAATGGATACTAGATTATCCGTACTCACACTATCAACTATAACATTACAGCATTTACCTCTTGTTTTGCACGTCATTTTAAAAATATGACTTCTTTGCCATCACTACGCTTGCTTCCTTGGTTTCTTCAAGCTCTCTCTCTTCACCATCAAACTCACTCCTTGGTTCTTGGCTGCAACTGAACCTTTTGAAGGTCCTTTGCTCATCCTCTTCCCACGCATATCCTTCCCACTCATCCATTGCTGATTGGTAACATGACAGCCCTATTGTCTGTTGGCTTTCACTCTCGTTACTTGTTTCATCCTTTCTTTGAGGACACTCAAATGCCCTATGTCCACACACTCAGCATTCATAACAATCTCCATGAATTATCCATGCATCCTCTTGAACTTCAACACATTCACTTTACCATGAGGTTTCAAACTCCTCATATTCCTCTTCATTTTCTACATATAGAGAAGAGCTGTCCTCCTTGCATTTCTCTATCCTCCATCACACTACTATCAACCTTTTCTATTTTTAGTTTCCTTCCTGACAACCTCTTTTCCGCCTTCAATGCCCATTGATAGGCTCCCTCTACAAACTGCAACATATCCATCCCAAACTCATCTTGTATGTTCACCCTCAAGCCATTTACATACCTTGCTATCTTCTCTTGATCATCTTCAACATGACCTGCCTGGATTGTAAACTTGTCGAACTCCTCCATATACTCTATTACACTCATATCCCTTTGCTTGAAATTCTGCAGTTTCTTGAACAAACTTAACCTATAATCAGAAGGTAAAACCTTACCTTTCAACTTTGCAACCATTCCTCCCCAGGGCTTGATTTTAACTTTTCCTCTTCTCTTCCTTTCCAACTGCACACGATCCCACCATAAGAATTCATGTCCCTTCAACTTTGTGAAAGCAAACTTCATCCTCTTAGGGTCTTTCATCTCCTTATAGTCAAAGAACTTCTCCATCTCCAAAAACCAATCAATTGAACCTTCAGGTCACAAACTCCCTAAATAGATAGGGGTGTCCAACCTTGGCTTGTTTCCCATCTTTGCAATAGCCTTCAATAATCGCTTTTGCAATTCATGTATGAAATCTTCAAACTAAACTTCTTGGGTTCCTCCTCCATCTTCACTCACATCTGCAATACCAATAGTTCCTCTACATCGTGCAATCTCCATTGCATCCAATCTCACATGAATTCCTCTTACCATCTCTGCCATGTGTGCTCTTGATGCTCTCCCTCCTCATCCAAGAGGTACTCCTCTATATGCCATTTCTACTCCTCACACAACCATATACATTTGTATGACTTCTCTCACATCTGCAACAAACTCTCACTAGAGCCTCACATACTCAACCTAACAAGGAAATATCTTGCTCTAATACCAATTGATGTAGTGACAATTAGGGGGTCCAATGAAGGACAACCTTAGATTGTGCAGTCTAGATTTACCCTCACAAATGTACACACTTGCTCAGACAACATACTCGGACATTGAAATCAAACCACATTATTGCATTAATATGACAATGTTACAAAGGTTATGCAATACACACACTCTTGCTCACTTGCCTTACAGGTTTATTAAGACATTACGTAAAGAAGGTACACCCATACAAAGTCTCTTATGGACTGGTTTACGCTCCCACACTCACTTCTCTCCTTAGAGAACTAACTCCCAAGTTATCTCTCTCTCTTGCGCGTTGAAGCTTACTCCTCTGCCCATTTCAAATATCTCTAACTTCCTCCAATTCTTGGAGTGCCTCTTCACCTTCCTTAGCATCTTAGGAGCACTCAAGAATTGACGAATCATCATTTTGGGCCGTTACTTTCATTTAGCATGGTGGTTTCAAAGCCATCGCCATTGTTACAAAACCACCACTTAATGCAAAATGGTGGTTGCAAAACTGTTGGGGCAATTTTGAAACCACCATTTAAGCTTGCAAAACTGTCATGGCAGCAGCATTTTTGCCACTGTGCAAAGTCTACCAACTTCCAAAAGCCATATCTTTTGCATACAAACTCGAAACGAGATGCCACTTTTTTTTGAAGTGCATAACTTTTCGAGGGGAATCCAAATATGCACTCACATTCATGTTTAGGGATGTGCTTGATGTCCTTTTTGCCTCTGCCCCACGATCTATTCGTTTTAGGTTTTTAGACCTTCAACGTATGTGACCACTTCCCAAATTGTACCGATAGTTGAGAAAATCAGCCAACTCACTTGGAATCACGTAGCTTCTTGAAGATGATCCTTTTCTGATGTATTTTATGCCACTAAAGTGTTGGAGTATTGATGCTTCCCCTAAGATCAGCTTCACAATGCCAAAACAACTACCAAAACAACAAGACCACACAAACACACAACTATTGTTTTTGTTTGATGCAACATTGCTTGTAACCTTGAATGCCCCTGCATCAACTCATATCCCACGCCCCCAAATGGCTATGCTCTATAGGCTCACAATTAGAATGGCATCCAGTGCAGGTTTTGTCATGCACCTAATCCTTATTCACACAATTATCTTCCTTACTCTTTTAGTAATGCCTTCTCTCCCCATATTTCATTCTTCTAAGTAGGGTTCTCTCTTTAGTCTCAAGGGTTCCCACACTCCTACACATAGCAGCAGAAGGATAGCATGGGAATGCATAACCCTATTTCTTCTTTTGTATGGTATTGCTCTATTATAATTGGGATGTTTCCCCTACAAAGTGGCATAGTAAGAATAAGATGATGTTGCACTACCACTTGAATCCAAAAGGTAATCACCTCCCAAAAGTTAACATATATATGTTCAACAGCAGTAAGGTTTATGACTTGGGTTAGAAAATTGGAGTAGTATTCTTCTCGCATCAAATTCTTCAAGAGCAGAAAGGTGACCGTAGCTTTGCTGTATTTTGAGATTGAACCCCTCCAATGGTAACAATGGATAACAAAGACGAGGCCCTATGGACCCATTTACACTTGACATATGTTGTGGTGATATATGATAATCTGTGGGGAGCAAGGTTGGTAACCCTGTCGCTCGATATGATAATGTATGCAAGCAAGAATATTTTAGCTATTGCCCAAACTCAGACAGTCTAGGTCAGTGATGGGATATAAATCACTAGAGTTAAGGGATTGGGGGAATATAGCTTTTGCACTACGTTGCAGAGGTACGCCCTCCCCCCCCCGACACCTCCGGCACAGGGACGTCCCGAGCACTCCCGAAGGCGTCCGTGGCCATGCCAGAAACTTCCAGCACGGCCACGAACGCCTCCGGGAGTGCCCGGGACGTCTCCGGGCGTACCCGAGGGATTCCGACAGAAAAATGGTGAAAAACTTTTTAAAAAAAAAACACAAAAAATCCTTTTAAAAAAAACCCTAAAAACTAAGCAACCCTAAATGCCGCTGATGGCTTATAAAAGCAGCCCTTCCCTCTTAAAAAATTTAAGTATGGCGAAACAATGGAAGTGAACAAAAAAATTTAAAAAATGCAAATCCAATCTGAACCCAACAGTATATAAATAAAATAAACATTTAAGTATAAGAAGACATTTAGTTTCTTATACTTTAAGTTATATTTTATTTATATACTTTCAGGTTGTTTGAGAGGGGTTTCAGACCGCTAGGAGCTATAATGCAAATTCTAGGTTTTGGAGGATCCTATCATATTTCAAAGTTAGTCAGATTCTAGGGTTTCGGACTTAGCCATATTTCAGGGTTTCAAGATTTCAAGGAAACATCATAGGAAGTATGAAGGCTGCATGAAGGGATGTATGCGTGATAGAATAGTATGAGAATATCTCTCGCAAAGTGCCACAAGCCAATCCCACCCCATTCCCTGTGCACCCCTTAAGGCATGCACTCTGTGAGATTCAATGCACCGATGAGCCCTTGTGAGAGAAAGTGTCAGTAAATGATAAACTTGAAAAATAATGGGAGTGGCATTCATGATTTTGTGGGCAATCGAGATGATTTATTCTAGATTTGAATGTACATCTTGTCTTTGAAGTAATGAATGAATGAATATTATATATTTTTAAGTGTTTTATCATTTATAGACAAATATTTTCATACTATGTAGTTTCAAGTGTTTTACTAAAAAAATGAGTAATATATATATATATATATATATATATATATATATATATATATATATATATATATATATATATATATATGTACCCACAACGTATCCAAATCAAGGTTTTTGAAAAATGACGTACCCGCGTACCCGAGACGTACCTGTATTTGTACCCGTACCCGTACCCAAACAACATAGCTTTTGGAGATCTATATGGGTGGCCTCAAAGATGTAATTCAACGATTTTTGTATACAATGACCAGCTAATTTAACTTTATCCATCAAGATGACCCACCAAATCAAAGACAAGCATATAGCTACACGCAGGTCTCTCATAAAAACCATGGCAAGAAGCAAGGATTGAAATGTTTTGAATAGCACAACAGTGCCCCTGCCCACCAGAATTACACCAAAAAGATAAAATAAAGACAAACCAAAGAACTTTTCTATGGGTGTGACACCAAACAGTCCAACAGGCTTGGCAGAGAGAGAGCATCATGGGGAGAGGGACATCAGGCGCAGGTGGTGGCTAACAGGGGAACTATGCAAACACGATTGCACAATTTGTTGGCACATTTAATGCTTGAATTGTACCCTCTTGAGTGCATGTATGTATCATTTGCATGAGTAGGAGTTTGTTGCACAGTGCAACATTATGTATTGCTTGCAATATAATTCTTTGCTTGGAAGTACTTGATGTCATTAATAGTCGTCACTATGCATGTGTCATCGTTTGACTTATTTGACTTTAGAGTTTCACTGGGTGACACAGTGGTCATAGAGAGATTTTAAAATGAAGCTTCATATTCTATCCTTGTTTGGCGGTGTCACAATGCATTTTAGCTACCGACATGTCCTATGTTATTCAAGCCAAAACTTTTTGCTTTCATGCAAAGTGTCAATGTGTTGAGTTATGCCTTCTTGATGTTTGACCCAAATTCAGTTGGTGTTATTTGTGAATGTATAATGGTGTATTCTAATGTGCTTTAGACCGTAATGGTTGTTATTTTGGTATGTGATGTTTAATGGCATTGTGGAATGACTTACAAGTAAAGAGGTTATTGTCCTTTATGAACTCTTGAATATATTAATGCCTTGCCTTGGGCTAAGGCCATACTTTTGCAATAATTAAAATACCCATGCCCTTCTAGGTAAGATGTGACTACGTTATGGTACTTTTTCCTTTGCTATTATTGTTATTTTTTAGGAAGTTGACTCAAACTCCTCTTGACAGTTTTACGAACACATTGTTATGGTTATGCTTCGTTTTCAGTTGGTGTTGGAGGGCTACTGAGAGCCGGAAGGCTAAGAATGGAGGGGTGGGGTGGCTTGTGGGGGGCCAGAAATGTCCAACCCAAGCGTAATGATGGTGTTGTGTATAATGGCTTGTAGGTGCGGTAACAGCCCATGGGTTACCATTTGAATCTCTTTCAAAGAGGCTTGTTAAATGTTTTTGGTGTGGGGGTGGAAATTTTGGTTGGTTGCATGAGGAGAAAATGAACAAGCTTGCGTTGGAGAAGGAAGAGAGCTGGAAGGCTGGAAGCTCAAGACCGAGACTTGTCTGCTCTTGCTCACTATGTTTATATCCAGGTCAGACCATGTTTTATTGTTTGAGTTTTAATAAAATAGGAACTTATAAGCTACGAATGTGCAGACATTGGAATCTTGTCTGTTGATTTTTTCTGTGGTATTCAATCTTGTGTAGCTTACAAAGATATTGAAGGGCTCTGCCCTTATTATCCTTGCAAATAAATTGTAAATATGGCTATGGGCTCTGCCCTTGTTATACTTGCAAATGCTTGTGGAAATGGCTATGGGCTCTGATCTTGTATTTACTTTCAAATGACTCTGAATATAAATTGGGGTCTGCCCTTATTATGCATTCGAATGACTATTAATTGATATAGTTTTTTCCCTGGCTTAGTTTGAGAATGGTAATAACAATGGTCTAAGGGTTCTGACCTTTCTATGGAAATATGGCTGTGATTATATGAATGTGGGCCTTGTCCTCGTAGTATAATTTGATGGTAGTTTTGGCATAGAAACCTATTTTGTTATTATAGGATTGTATGTTGTTAAATACCAAATCTGGGTGAGACTAAGAACCAGGTCTCTCGCATCATTTCGATGACCCTAAGGATTGGCAACATTACCTTGGTATGTGTGTTTTTGACGTGTTGGGTACTACATTGTGCCCTACTTAGATAAGATCTAGAGAGAGACAGCTAACATAAATTTATGGAGGATTAAACCTTGAAACTTAGTATGGCATGAGATCTATATGTTGATGTTTGTAAACTTCTTATGAGATATCTAAATGAGGTAGACCTAGCTGGAAAGTTTGAACGAGTTTAGAGGTATGGTAACAGGGGTTTGGAAGCACAGCCTCACCCTTCCTTTCATGCTTATGCTAATGACGTCGTGACCTCTGATAACTTTTTTACTTTTTAGTATGAATGATGAGATATTTGTTCTTAGATCATGTTTAGCTCCTACGGAGCAGGGGAGGTTAAGAATGTTTAAGCAGGTTTAAACTCAAACATCTGTCTTTATTATTTACTTGAAATAAAGGGGGTAGTGTAAGTACCACTCTCTACGGTACTACTATAGAAATTTGTCCTCCTTTAAGACTCTTTCTAGAGTGATCTTAAACCACTTGTGTTTGGTGCTATACCCAACCAAGATTATAAGTCAACGATGAGGTGTGGCAGGCTTGTTTTTGTTAGCCCTTGGTGTCCAGTGACCGCTGATAAAATGGCAGGTGTAGTTGGCACACCATACTTGGAAGAAAAAATTCTTGAACTCTGATTGATAGTGCCTTTTGATGTGGGTTATCAGTTACCTATTGAAGGTTACAGCACTTATTTTATTCTTGTCTTGAGTTGATATAACTTAAAATGCTCTCTTGTGGGTATGGTTTGTGTCTGCTCGCATTACTGATTATTTTGAATGATAAATGATGGTAATCTGTTGTTCGGCTGAGTATGAAAATAAATCTCTAAAACTATGAGATAACTGCCTTTTTCAGAATGCAATAAATCCATGAATATATGCAACTAGTTTGTGTAAGGCTTGGGTAAATGTTGGTTTAGCCCTTGTCACTTGACCCAGATGTAGGGCAATGTCATGTGTACAATATTATCGATCTTCTATCAAGACTTATAGTAGTCTACTTGAGTTTGCATGAAAATAACAAGAAGATATATGGGTGTACTTATACTTCTCGAAGATTGAAAATAAATGGCAGAAACTCCACAAGTTCAAGGATATTGATTATTAGGTTCCATTGAAGCCTTTGGCCAAATAATTTCAACAAATTATTGTTATTGTTCTTTACTATTCATGTCGACTGCCTAGTTGCATACTTGTTTGTCGTATGCCTAAGAAATTGTCTTTAATCACTCCGTTCTTTGTTGTCAGCTCTTGCTCCTAACAACTTCGTGAAGGGTATGCCCACATCCAAGTGTAGATTGTGGGGGGGCGGCGAGGGGGCGGAGGGGAAGGAGGGAGTCTGTTGGCTTGGTGATGCTTTCATTATCTCTCTACTATTCTGTGGCAGGGCCTTTACCAAGAAAACATAGTTATTAAGACAGTGCAACATTCCTATAGCTTATAACTAGTTGTTGCAATAATTGTTAGGTTGTGGTGCTAAAAGCTTCACTGATGCAAACAGAGGAGGTTGCTGAGTTGCAGAGCAACCGACGTCGGTCTTATTCAGTGTGCAGAGTAACCGACATCGGATAGGGGTCGATCGGCATCGGTCAAACAGGAACCGACATTGGCAACCTGTGTGTGTGTGCGTTTGCATGCGCTTCCAGAACTGGTCTAATTTTAAACGGACAGTCAGTTTGCACGTAAAAGACTAATTTTAGTCTTGAGTCTGCGTTTCTAATTATTGTAATTGAAAAGTCTAATTATTGTTTGTATGGGATCTATTTAAGAGACCCATGGGGCTGTATTGTAAGTTGTAGAATCATAAGGACTTGCAAATGCAAGGACAAGGGTTCTTCCAAAGTATGTAAGATCTAGGTTTGCAGGTGTGCAAGACCAGATTGATTTGCAGGTGTGCAAGATCAGGAAGAAGATCTACATGGTAAGTAAGGTCACTTGATCTGCAAAGGTGTGTGTGAACAAAGTCAAAGGAAATATGCAAGGTAGCAAGGTCAAAGGAGATCTGCAACACAAAGAGCAAGATCAGGGAGATCTACTTCGAGTACTTTGAGTACTTGGTACTGGAAGTAGGCAACAACGGTTGAGTTGATTGTCACTGGTTGGTGTATTGGCAGTATTGTTACTGACTAGTTGAAACAACTGTGTTTGAGTTGATTTTGTTTGTAATTGAGAGAGAGAACTCTTGAGGGAGAATTACTGGTACGCCCAAGAGGTGTGGAAAGAGTGATTTCTTCATTGTATTTTCTTCTGGAAGAGTGTTAATACAAGATTGTATTGTCTCTCATATTTTGTGTTGTTTCTGAATTCTAGTTACATATTACTTCTGGTTAAATTCCGTGTTTAGTTGCTTATACAAAGGTAATCAATTGTACTCTTAAGGAGTAGGGATCCTGACAATTGGTATCAGAGCTAGGATCACCAAGTGATACCACTGACAATTGGTATCAGAGCTTGGTTAAGTACACTAACAGGTGGTCAGAGCGTGTTAAGTGTTTGTTGATTACAGGTCACTCTCAAGAGTTTTTGATTGAGTGGGAGTAAAGCAATGGCAGAAAAAAGTACACTAAGAATGGAGGAATTCAATGGCAAGAATGATCAATTACTGAATTATGAAAAGAAAGGGCAAAGAAAAAAATTGTTGGTTGGTAAAAGATCAGCATGAAGGAAATGAAAAAGATGTTGCAGGTATTGTTACACAGGATGCTCTTGTATGTTCCTTGGATAAAGTAGAATCTTGGGTTTTAGATTCTATTGCCTCTTTCCATGCAACCCCAAATAGAGTATTTTTTCATGATTATGTCCATGGAAACTTTGGAAAGATTTATTTAAGGATTGGTGAGCCTTGTCAAATTGTTAGCAAAAAAAAAATGCGACTGAAATTGCAAACGGGCAACACAGGTGTTGAAGGATGTCATGCATGTCCCAGTCCTGAAGAGGAGTCTAATTTCTACAGAAAAGTTGGGTGATGAGAGTTGCACAGTTACTCTCATAGCGAAATCTTGAAAAGTTTCCAAGGGTGCACTTGAATTAGCATGTGGTAAGAAAGTAAGTACTCTTTATCTATCTACTTGTATTACTGATTCTCCTTCTGGTTTATCTACTTCAGAAGTAGATGCAAAGATGTGGCTCTGTAGGCTTGGTCACATGAGTAAGAAGGAAATGCATGTTCTTAAGAGGAAGTCTGATGTCTTTGACAAACTTAAGAACTGAAAAGCCTTGATTTTCATGGAGAAAATGATGAACAGAGATCAGCTCAAGGAGCTGAATAATTCTGAGCAGGGCAGTTTGGACAAAGTTATCCAAAGTGAGCTCGCGGATAAAAGTCATCACTCACAGGAAAACACAGTTACCGACGTCGATCAGGTGAGAACCGACGTCGAATAGGAAGGTACCGACGTCGGTCATGTGCAGACCAGAGTCGGTGGTGTCGCGCAGGTGGAGACCGACGTCGATCAGGGAACCGACGTCGACGACCAGGTGGACACCGACGTCGGTCAAAGAACCAGCGTCGGCGATCAGGTGGAATCGACATCGGTCGGGTGCAAACCAGGGTCGATCAGAGAACAAATTTTGGGCAGACAGCAAGCTGTCAAAGAGTCTCAAACGCCCATATGGAGGACTGAAAGGGTAAGTAAGCCTCAAATTCGTTATTCCCCTTTTTTATACTACTTGAACTTGTTGCTCGCTGATGGTCAAGAACCAGGAAGTTTTGAAGAGGCAATGCAAGTAGAATGTAGGAAACAGTGGGAGCATGGCATGAATGAGGAGATTGATTCCTTGAGAAAGAACTAAACGAGAGATTTGGTAGAGTTGCCAGTTGAGATGAAAGCACTGAAAGACGAATGGATTCTTAGGTTAAAGAAAAGAGAGAATGGACACGTGAGACAGAAGGCCAGGATATATGGTCTTGAGCAAGCTCCAGGACAGTGGTACAGGTTTGACAGGTGTATGACAAAGCATGGCTTTAGTCAAAGTCAATGTAACCATTGTGTTTATTTTACCAGGTTGGATAATAGTCGCAACATTATCCTAATACTGTATGTGGATGATATGCTTGTTGCAAGTTCATACATGCAAGAATTTGCTGAGCTAAGGGTAAAATTAGTTCAGAAGTGTCACAGGAAGGATTTAGAAGCGAAAATCCTTGGCATGATTATTTCTAGAGACAGAAAAAATCACAAGTTGATTTTGTCTCCAGATGATTATGTGAATAAGGTAGTGGAGAGGTTCAATATGTAGGATGCAGAACCGGTTAGCACACCTATGGATGGACAGTTCACAGAACAGTGTCCCAAATCACATGATGAGATTGAGTACATGAGCACTAGACCTGATATTACCCAAGCAGTGGAAGTTGTCAGCAAGTTTATGGCCAATTTGAGAAAGGAGCACTGGAAAGCAGTTCAGTGGATTCTCAGGTATCTGGGAGGGACCAACAGCAAGGATTCATGCTATGCAGGGTCAAGCACTTCTCTACATGAGTATGTAGATTCGGATATGGCAGGTTATTTGGATGACAGGGGAAGCACCACAGGATATGTGGTGGTTGGTCTTCAAGACTGAACTTGAAGAGAGATACAAGCCAGAAAACAAAATTAGACGATGTACAAGTACTAATACAGGTGCAGCTGTTTATCTCTAAGTGGGAGATTGTTAGGTTGTGGAGCTAAAAGCTTCACTGATGCAAACGGAGGAGGTTGCTGAGTTGCAGAGCAACCGACGTCGGTCAGGCCAACCGACGTCGGTCCTATTCAGTGTGCAGAGTAACCGACATCGGTTAGGGGTCGACCGGCATCGATCAGACAGGAACCGACGTCGGCAACCTGTGTGTGCGTGCGTTTGCATGCGCTTCCGAAACTGGTCTAATTTTAGACGGACAGTCAGTTTGCATGTAAAAGACTAATTTTAGTCTTGAGTCTGCGTTTCTAATTATTGTAATTAGAAAGTCTAATTATTGTTTGTATGGGATCTATTTAAAAGACCCATGGGGCTGTATTGTAAGTTGTAGAATCATAAGGACTTGCAAAGACAAAGACAAGGGTTCTTCCAAGGTATGTAAGATCTAAGTTTGTAAGTGTACAAGACCAGGTTGATCTGTAGGTGTGCAAGATCAGAAAGAAGATCTACATGGTAAGTAAGGTCAGTTGATCTGCAGGTGTGTGTGTGAGCAAGGTCAAAAGAGATCTGCGGGGTAACAAGGTCAAAGGAGATTTGCAACACAACAAAGAGCAAGATCAGGGAGATCTACTTCGAGTACTTTGAGTACTTGGTACTGGAAGTAGGCAACAACGGTTGAGTTGTTTGTCACTTACTGGTTGGTGTATTGGCAGTATTGTTACTGACTGGTTGAAACAACTCTGTGTTTGAGTTGATTTTGTTTATAATTGAGAGAGAGAACTCTTGAGAGAGAATTACTGGTACGCCCAAGAGGTGTGGGAAGAGTGATTTCTTCATTGTATTTCCTTCTGGAAGAGTGTTAATACAAGATTGTATTGTCTCTCATATTTTGTGTTGTTTCTGAATTCTAGTTACATATTACTTCTGGTTAAATTCCGTGTTTAGTTGCTTATACAAAAGTAATCAATTGTACTCTTAAGGAGTAGGGATCCTGACAATAATTGTCTATGATGAATCCCATAAACTTATAATGAAATGTTACATATTGGCAGAATGTTGTGAAAACATGTAATTCCAATTTATAGGCGAGTCTATGACTCAAGAGAACAGCATATGTAAACCACAATATTATTTGTATTAGTTTGGTCATTGACCCATATGGGCTTGTACATTGATTATGTTGACATCACTACCCTTGTTTTGTCCATTTTAGCAATTCATGACTTTTATATTTAATTATACCTTAATTATATTTGTGTTGATATGACCCCATGGTTAGTAGATTATAGATCCTATCTTATTTTCAAAAGAGATTCCTATTACCCTCCTTGTTGGCAATTGGGTACCATATGGTTTATGAAAGTAGAATGATATATGATCTTAGTTTGGACTATGCATTAAAAAATTATATAATGCATGTGAGTCATAAATTAAAGTGATTTGAAACATATAACCAATTGGTTATTCAAATTCCTCAAATTTCTGTCTCGTTCAAATTGGAACTCATACAAAATGACATTCTAGTATGTAAGTTTCATTAACCTTGTATCACAAGGCAAAACTCTCGTGGTCTCGAGGAATTGAGTTAGGTCAAACAGATATATGAGACAAGAAAATTGTTCCAAAAGAATCACTGATTATGGAACATAGTTAGGTATGCTAGAATATATCCTTCTAATAAGACAAGAACATCTAGGCATCGTCTATTTCATCCCGAAAAGTATTGGGGTTGTAATGTAACAACTTCCTATCTCCATTGTGAGATAATTAGCAAGGTAACACTATGATGTGGAATGATAATGGCAAACTTAAATCCCTTAGTGTTCTTATGACAAGTGAACGTGCCTTGTACTATGGAACTAGCATGGGTTTCTGGATTTGCAAATCTTGGTGGTGTAACCTTGGTGAAGGCCTACACCAGAATTGAGATGTATGTTGTTGAATGATCAGTGCATTCTTAATTAGACTTGTTTGGTCGCGATTCAAATTTGATAAAGATATCATTAAAATCACTTCAAAAAAAAATTGAAACCTACTTTAGGATTTTGGATTGGGTTATCACGAATTATCCATTAAACTTCAAGAAGCAGTACATGGGAAAGTATAGCCTATTTATTTGAAACCTATTTGTAATTTCATGCATTTGCTACGTCTGAAAAGGGACAGAAGTGCTTGCAGGCCATGAGAGTGGACTAACTGTGTGGTTTGCCATGAGATCAGTTAGCTCAACAACTCTTTTTTTTCCCAAGTATGTCAAGCAAGCACGCTTTTAATTTAGGTTTTGATGGTATCCTGTCAACTGCATTAATGATAGAGAATAAGGTAGTAATGCATTTTCACCTTATATCTTTTTGCACAGAGCAAGAAATAAATAGAAGTGTTCAAACTTCAAACCAAGATGGCAAGAAGAGAACAAGTGAGCAGCAAACAGAGACATCACCGTGCGTGTTTTCACAATGTATATAGCATAGATAACAATCCTTTTCTGTTTTCAAGATCAAGCAAACAGCAAAAATTTCTTCTACCTATGGCTTTCATATACACATGAAAAGGAAGAGTTAATGACATCATAACTACATTTTTATCACAACTTTTTGACAGATGTCTAATAATGGTGTTTCTCAAATTAAATAATCCAAGCCACAAACAAAACAATCCATCATCAGACAAGAAAAGAATCGGTGCTCATAAAAGACATGCATACAAAATGTCAAAACCTGTAGAACAATTTTACATTGAAATATTAAAAAGGAAAACATGAATTAAACAGAATAAGGACTATATTGGTGCAAATTTGCAATGATCAAACACAATGAATCATATTTCCTAGTTCTACTGCTTAAACACAAAAGATTTCTCACCCAGGGGCTAAACACAACCTTGAGGTACCCATTTGAATGTGACCACAAGAAATATTATATAGATGGATCGTACATGTATTTAGTGTTGCATACTGTTGCTAAACAGTAAATATTTGGATGGCATAATTCTAGTTAGACATGCAAATTGTATCATGGATATGATTTGCAACAATTAGCTCTGCTGACAATGGGATACATTTCCGGTTAAGCAGAAGGTCCTCAAATAACTCGAGCAATTGGGAAATAAATACTTACTTTCATGATCAAGGGCAATGCTCCTCAATGTGAAAGCAAGCTGGAAACTTCGAATAAGTGTACTGTGATTTGAGCTCTGCAAGCATGTATATCCAAATCTGAATTAGTGTGCTGTAACACAAGCCTTGTCGATGAGATGCAGCAGCAATATTGACAATCAATTAATTGTGCCTTCTTCAAAAACAGTTCTTCGTACATCCACACCTCGTTAAGCAAATACAGATGCCTTTGCATTTGTGAAAGCAGACAGTTCAAACTAACATTCAACAAAGGTTAACTGAAATCAGTTCAGAAAGATTAACCATAATGTAATAATCTTATTTCAGCACTTCAATACGTTAATGGATGAGGTAGTATGCCAAGGAGTGAATATGTCTGAACAATTTTTAGTCAACACATGACATAAAAATGAAAACACTGATTGATGAATCCAGCCCATTGTAATGGTTCTCAGGCATTTACAATTTAACATAGATTAGAATATGAAAAATAGATATTCATTGCTAAGGTTTAACTAAGTTAAATCTGCCTGTAAAAGGATGTAACCATGTAACTCCTTCCAACAACATTTTCATAAATATTGATCTCATTGCAGGCAAGTTTTCCATTATCTGATTTGGTATGTCCAGTTGAAGCACTGTGCATTATTTAATGCGATCCTCAGGCACTGACTTGCCAAGGAAAACATGAGAGTTTGTAAAAAATATTTTTCCTCAGACAAAGTGCCGATGCAGATAAATAGCAGCATGTTAGACATATAACTTTGAAAAAAGCTTACTTTGACACGAGAGAAAAGTAATGCAAGACTATAAGTATTGGCAACTGCCTCAAAATTTGCTGGTGTGTTTTCAGGGGATATCGCCTGAGTACACAGCGAGGAAAGCAAAAGTGCCATTTGATGTCCACTCAATCTGAGAGAACTCATTTCCTGACATTTTCAGAAGAAAAATTATTTTGTCAATCCCAAAGTTGAAATTTCTGCTACACAATACAACTACAAGTGAGCATAACAAAGGCTTTTCAAAAAGATGTGGAAACAAGTTTAAACATAGGGAACACAAATTATACTTACTGCATTCCTCGTGGTCTCCCTGGAAATATTTCCATCGGTTATAGCACACACTGCAGGAAGCTTCAAGCCATGGGTTTGAGTGGGTATTGGATAAATTGTACAGTGCTTAACATCAGCATCCCCTTTTGGTCCACCTTCCTCTCGGAGCACATACCCTGTTTTCTGCATTTTTGGAATATCTTTTACATTATTTTCTTGAGCATTATCTTTACTTCTTTCTCCATGCAAGGATCTCTTTTCCTTTCTTAGCTTTTCAAATAAGGAAGACGCAGAAGAAAACACTGAAGCAGTTCTTGACAATGTCCTCTTCAGGCCATGCACTCTTGGCGAATCTGGAGGAGACTCAGACCGAGGACTCCCAGAAGATGGCACAAGGACAACTGAAAGAATTCGATGAGCTCCGACCCTTGTTTCATTATCTGGATGTGCCATAGCTTGCAATAACTGATGAAATAGAGCCTCCGGAAAAGCCTAAACAAGAGAGACCTTATATGCTAAGAAATCCATGCAAAAGCCCAAAAAATTAAGCAATTATCTAGTGATGCCAGGGACAACTGAGTAGAAAGGAACAAAAACATGCCTTATTATAATATGAACGATTTGGCACAGATGAAATGATATGTGCTATGAGATACATTGCTGCAATTGTTGTTCTAGCTACAACAGTGGTTGTAGAAAGATTCTCCAATGAGACAGCAATCATGTCAAGAACTGGACCAGCATCACCAACCTGAAAATCCAAAAGTGTATCAACGGCATCATGGTAGGTTCCTCTAGAAGAAAAATTGTAGAGGGATTATTGCAATGAAAATCCTTTATTATCTACGTTTAATATTTCTAAAAAGAAGTCACTAAGGTTAATGTATGCTAAAATATATTGTCCTTCAATTCTTACTCAAAAGCATGTGTAACCTATATGCCTAGTTTTAGTTTCTTCCATTATGTTGCAGGGTGAGAATCCTGTGACTTTTGAACTTCTGTAGGTTGGACATTCTTTGATTTAAAATCATTGATTGGGTTTATGCTTTAGTGTACTAGATGAATTTCTCTAGTCCAGATCCCACAGACAGAATAATATCACTAGTTTCATGGTCTCCTCCAGGAGATCTTCAACCTTGGATGGTAGGAGAAAAGATGGCAGCCTACAAACCTCCAAGGAATCTTCACTAGCCCCTCCCAGCCAAGGCTAGTCCTTTGGTGACATTCTCAGGTCCTGCATTTGGGAATATTTGGTGACAAGGATCCAAAAAACTCTCTTGCTGCTATTTATAGTCTTGACTAGTGCTGCCTTTGCATCCTTCTTGGGGGTTTTGTAGCCTGGGTTGTATTCTGCTGTCATCAACAGCTATCAGGTTTCTAAAGTTTTTAGGATTACCTTTTATTTTCCTGGTAAACACTCAACTTTTCTTGTCTATATATTTTCTTGGCTCCCCTTTACTGTCGTATCTTAATTGGTTGCACTTTGCAGTTCCACTGACCATCTCTGGGTAGTCATGGACATTGATGTATTCTTTCGCTTTTTTTTTCTTCCTTCCTTTTTAATGGTACACAATTTTAAAAAACAAAAAGTACAGTTAATTCCTAATCACCTTTTTTGCAAATTGTAACAGACACTCTTCAATGGCAGCCTGAAAGGATATGTTCCAGTTGTTTATATCATCTCTGAGATTTGAAGCTTCATATGTACAATGCATGCTCTTGCGCAAATGCCTCACCAGATCAGACATGGCACCAACTATTGCTACAGAAGCTTGTGATTTTGACTGATGTGCCAGTATAGCAGCAATTTCAATGATATTAACCTGCATTTGAGGTTGCTGCAGCACGTTCTTGTGATCAAGATGTTTAATAAGCATGGATAAGAGCAAATGAGTAGAATGGCCTGGAAATCAACAAAAAAAATGTGTGAATTATCATATTAAAAATTTAAATTTGGTATTTGGAAACAGTAACTGAAATATTTCCAAATGACGCCTGGTAGTAGTAGTCTAATCTATGCAAATATGAATTTGACATTCAAATGAGTAGTTATGATATATAAACCATACAATTGTAGCGAGTGAAGTAGTTTGTTTCTTTAAAGGCTACGTTTCTCAACATGGATTATAATTTGTGATAGTATCAATATTACCTGATTTCTCCATTAAGTGTTGCATGTCATATAGAACACAAAGAGCAAGTCCATTCTGAGGAGACCAGTGTTTCTGGTTATCAAAAAAATGAAACATAGGTTCCAGTACACGCCGTACTGTAGTGGCTTCCTTCGCTAATTTTGCCATGTTTTGAAGACAAATTTTTGACCAAACTTTAGGGTCCTCTGCTTCCTCCCTGTGATATTATTCAACATAGCACCACATTAAAAATAAGTACTGAGAATAGTTAACTGTTAAAAGAATGCAGAAAGGCAGGAAACATGATGTATGCATACCTTGTAAAATTAATTTCACCCTTGAAGTTTAAGACCTCCCTCCATGATGGAACTCTTGTAAGAGCATCTGCCATAGCTACAACACGACCTTCACCTCTGAGTACTTCCTGTACCCAATGGCCATGGGAATTACCATTGACTTGATCCATATTCTCCACATGCAATGGAAAAAAATCATAATTATCCAATGTCACTGCAACAATCTGAAAAATAAACCAAATAAAGAAGTGCTAGAAATTTATCATAGACAATAACAATCAGAATATAATAATATCATATGTCTCAAGCTAAATATGCGGTACGTAGTAACATCTAATATAAAAATTATATATCTTAAACATCATATAAGTTACAAATATAAAGACATGGTTACAAACATGAATGTTATTATGTTAAGATTAAGGAGTCTTACATCATCAAAATCCATTGAAATATGTGAATGTTCTCCCATGAACCACACCTGCATATTAAAAAAGCACATAAGAATGTCGGAAGGAAAAAATGTGAAGAACCTTAAATTAGCCATGAAATCCCAATTGAACACCCAATTACTTTTCATTTTATGTTAAACAAGCATAAACCAGAGTGTCAACTGAATAGCAAGAAAACATAAAAATAAAACACATTTTTTGTTAAATCCTGTGAAAGGGGATATCAATTTGAGCCATCATTGCATTAAATTGCATCACATGAGGTGCAACAAACTGCATGGGAAGACCAGTAATGTGGCAAAGCAAAAGCAATATCAACTGTAATGGGAAGTATGCAACTTTAGTTGCCAAATCTTTGAAATCTCGTAGAGTAATAGATACGCACGTCAACATGCTTCTAGGAAGGTTGGTGGTGTATGCACAAGAATACTACAGTTTGCTTCTGTTAAATTGGCCGTACGTTATTTTTCAGTAACATGTATTCTGTCTGTAACTTCATTATCAATACACTTTCATGTATGAAAAGGTTGGACCCCTATTTCCAGGAGCATCAACTGCTTTAATTCAATCATCCTAAGTTGTTTGTAATCAATAATGGGCTTCTCATGCAAACCTAGTCCAATCAGCTATAACTGCCTCAACTAACAAGACTAGGTATGGAAAATAAAGTATCATTCAAATTATAATAAATTATGTTGCAACAGCTCCCTGCTGAGTCTCTGCTAGGCATGACACATTGACAAATTCTTTTAGTTGTGTGTGTGTGCACGCATGTGTATGTGTAAGTGTCATTCAAATTATAATAAATCAAGTTGCAACACCTCCCTGCTGGTCCTCTGCTAGATATGACACATCGACCAATTTGTGTGTGTGTGTGTGTGTGCATGTGACCATGCATGTGTGTGCATGCGGTGCACAGCACGTGCACGCGCTCAGTGAGTCAGATAGTAATTAATATTATTCATCGCATTCAACATTGCAAATTAATTGATATAGCAATATTTTAAAATCATTTGGAAGTTTGTTCCAAGTGTTCTATTACTTATAATAAAGGCAGTCTCATCTCAAAAGTCAATTAAGTTTCCAGTTCAAGTTTGAGAATTATTATAAGGGTAAAGCAGACAAATTTAAGAAGCAGTGGAGATCAATCCAAAAGAAGCCTCAGATTTGCATAGACAGATATAAAACAATGAAGACGCCAAAATCCCAAATTAATCAAATAATGAAATCATACCATAGCTGATAGAGCCTGAAGTCCACCAGAACGCAAACGGCAATGCCTTCTTTCCTCTCCCAATTCCTTAGCAAGTCCGCATAGTCTGGGGATAAGACCTTCCAAGTTGAACATATAAGTGCTATCCATCTGTTTTCAAGCATTTAAATACTTCTAGATCAAAAATTTGAAGGGTTTAAAAGACACACGACACAATTAGAGGGTTTAAGCAGTCCTTCTAAAGAAACTTGAAGAGAACAATGAAAACGAATCAGATAAAGTACCTGGCAGTTAACAAAATCAGCAAGTGTTTGACATCCTAAGATACGAATTTCGTCCTGTCGCATTTGGTCCAATAGAGTACGGATAATAGTCAGCAAACTACTGGCAAATAGTGGCCTGCAAGCAGTTAGAGCATGCAAAATGAGAAACCTATCAGATCAAACTCGCCACACTAAAGATTCTTTGTAAAATCAGTTATATACAGATTCTTATTGCATTGAGTGCAGATTATATTTTAATGAGTATTGGATATGTAATGCCCAGGTTTTACATCTCAGACACACACAAAACCCCACATTTTTTTTTCTTCCTTTGATTAAAACCTTAGAACACTACCACAACGGTACAAAAGAGCAACAACCAGCATATGAAGCTTACAACAAGAGTCTTAAGCATACATGAGCTTTGCTTCATAGTATCATAGATTCATGACAAAAGGACCAACGTACACTGAGTCATGAATCAAGCCCAACTAGGTAGACTGATCTATAAAACTGGCTCCAATGGGCCACAACTCAGCTAAACTGATGAAAAGAACGGTTATTTCTAGATGAATTGAAACACATTCTTCACAAACTCACTAGTACACCAAAAATACTTTAGTCTTGCTTTGATCTCACTAACTCCAATCCACATCAAGAGATAACAAATTTCCAAAAACGGTGGAGAGTTATCAAGGTGGAACTATCTCATTAATTCTGAAAAGGGTGATAAAAAAAAGTTAATTCACAAAGACCCAAACATACAAACAGGACTTCAAGAAGACCTTAGAATAAATATATCGACAATGAAATATTACTCTCTACACCCATGGTACAATTTTGTGTACTAAGAACCTTTCATTTAAGTCATAAAACGAGGTCAAAGCTGAAAGATGCACAAAGCTAAACCACCAAACGAAACAGATCTTGACCGCGAACAACAAGCTTTCTTAAAAAAAAAATTCAGATAACAAGGTTCTAAATGGACTTGCTAAAAATAGTAGACTTCGAAATATAGCAAAACAGGTAGTCCCTGATGCGATATGAATCCAAAAGGATAAGGTTACAAACTTAATCTTCACAAAATCCGATCCCCAACAAATTAAATGATGTTGTTTCTAGAGCGACTCCAAAGGATCAGAAATAGAACAAAGAGAACTTGCATTACATAAGCTCTTCAAAACTGAGCTGGCAACAAGGACAGAAAAGTACTAGATCTCTCCTAACATCAAATATCAATCGTCCTAACCAGAGAGAATTGGTATTGAGGCTCAGTTCTGGCACTGGACAAGTTTTACTATTTTTCAAGGTTATAGATTCTGGAATGAATTTAGTTGAATTTACACAATTCTTAGTTACCAAAATGAAGATTTATATTTCTAAGTTTGGTTAAGAATTACATACTATTTCCATGATATCAAATCTTCAAGACAAGAATTATCATCTTTCTCGATATACTTAGTTAAAGGCATGATGACATAAGCAATGCTTAACTAAAACCTACAACACAAGATAGTCTAACTGCAAGGTTGAATTGTTCTAGAGTCAATCAAAATAACTTTTCCCTCCAAATTCTATAGTGAACACTTCTATTGTAATTTTATTTCCAAGACTATTTCTTTACTACGACTCTAATTCCTATCTTATTCTGAACACAAAGTCATGGTATTTTGTCGCAACTTTTCCTTACACTTGCATTTAGATAATTGTATAACCAAATATTTATTTCCGCCAATATAACTTTAGTAAACTTTTCTGAGCATAAGATCATAACAAGTTCAAATTCGATTTTATTTTAGTATTTAATTGCTAGTCTCTTTTAGAGTTTTGTTCCCATACTCTTGTTATCGTATCATATTTTATCTATTTATTTATTGTGTTTGCAGGGGCCGAAAAGCTTGCCTTGTTAACAGCTATGATAATGCGACAACTAAAGAATGTCAACTTAATTACATGAAGGCTAATTCCTAGCTTGAAAGTCATTAAGGAAATCCAATAGTCTATATATTCTGAAGACCAGATAATTCTGGAAAGAAGTTTACATTAAGAACTTTCTTACTACATCATATTTACACTGTCGCTAAACCATTAACAGTGAAGATAGCATTACCAAAGTGTAAAATAATATCCTATCTATTTAAACCACATTGAATACAACGTCAACACAACATCAAGTAATCTCTTAACTAAGACGCTTCTCAAATACATGACAATACTATTAGTTTCAAATAAACACACAATAGCTATTTTCCTTTAAACAGAGAACACTTTCATCATAAATATATTTTATTTCTAAACTTTATCTACCATTGGTAACTCTTTCTCCTACACTAAAACATAAGCAACGATGGGTCAGCTTACGCTGAGCAAGAGAAACCTTCATCACATTTCATCTCGTTATTCAAAACAGTAAACGTGTTAATAATATATTTCAAGGAATACAAAGATAATTGTAAGAGTTTTAAACACAATTAAAAAAAAAGAATGAGGAAAGGACATCGCACTTAATGAAGAGAAAAGACGAGATTTGTTAAAGTGTAACAACTCAAACTCATCAAATGATTACTACAACACCCTAACAGTGTGGATATCATAACACTAACATCATAAATAATCATTTCAAGACTAATAGGATGCTCATTCTTTCCTGGTTGAAACACCGATAATTTGGCTTTGGAAAAGACCTACGATATAACTTCATATTTCAAAATTCTACTAACATCCCAAATAAAACCGCTAATAGAAAATGCTTGAATCTATTACTCTCAAGAGCATCAAGAGCCTAATCAGTTACATATCAACTAAAGGAATAAAGAAAGATTTTGTTGTTAACATCAAGATCTTTTAATTGCAACCCCTATCATGTCCTCTTTTCAAAATAATTAATAATCTGATAATAATTTATTAAGTTGTCTAAAAGGCACTTTAAGTTATAATTTTGGAAAAAAGACATTAATTATTATTGAATGTGGCCAAAAGTAATTAATATTCATAAGTTGAAAAAAGATGAATATTAAATTTAAAAGGTAATTCTAATTACTTTAGGGTTTGGATGAATTGAAAAGTGAATCTTATATAAAGACAAAAGGGGCAATGAATAATCATTATTGATTATTAAACTTTTGACAATTCACAACTGAATTCCAAATTCATTCAACTTCTGCTTGAGGACAGAAAACTTCATTGCAATCGGATTAGAGGACGAAACCCCTCCAGTCCATTGTGATGGCTCCATACAAGGGTTAAAAATGATTTACACAATTGATTATTCAAATGCAATAAAAAAAAGGGTTTTAGCAAAGTTTTGGAGCAAATAACAATAGTTTTCTCAGCAAAGTGAGGGTTGTCCAACTAAGGTTTGGTCCATTGGCAGCGAACAGTCCTACGTCACACTTGCAGGTCTACCATATCGAAATAAGTACTACAGCACAACAGACAAAGACAATAAGTGATATTTATCATTTGTAATCATTGACATTTGTGCAAATTCAATAGGGTTTGATCCAGTTGATTGTAATCAATAGTAGGTTATTCATATTTGATGTTGCATGTAATATTTAGTATTCAATTGACTAAAATTAAGGAGGGGTGTGGTTGGAAATCCTATTGCATGTATTGTTCTATTCATTTATTATTTGGTTATCTTGGTAGGGGTGTGGTTGGAAATCTTATTGCGTGTATTATTTTATTCATTTATTATTTGGTTATCTTAGTGAAAGAAAAATATTTTGTGCCTCTACTATTACTCGGTCACATTAACAGATTTAACGGGGGTTCTAATTCTTCACAAGGGTTTTGATTTATATTATCCGAGGGTTCTATTATTTGGTTATCTTGGTAGGGGTGTGGTTGGAAATCCTAATGCACGTATTGTTCTATTCATTTATTATTTGGTCATCTTAGTGAAAGAAAAATATTTTGTGCCCCTACTATTACTCGGTCACATTAACAGATTTAACGACGGTTCTAATTTCTTCACAAGGGTTTTGATTTATATTATCCGAGGGTTCTAGTTTCTTCAAGAGGGTGTTGAATTTATTTCTTCTAAGAGAAATCTGAATTATTTAATAAGGGTTTTACGGGAAATCCAGAATTGTTAATATTTATCCAAAAATAGATATTTCAGTGGTATCAGACCCTGTATCGTACCATCTTGTGGAAAAGATTTATTTTGTAGCTTCTACTTCATGCAAGGCAGTGACAGAGAAATCAAATATTACCAAAGAGAAAGAAAAAAAGATCCAAAACAGTCAAAGTATTCGAACAACCAAATCCAACATCACTTGCAAAGAAAGAAAAGGAAGCCATGGGAAACAGAGGTGTTGATGAAATTCACCATGATAGGCTTGTACAAGAACATGTGCATTAAGCAGACATGATGGCTCAATTAGTACACACCATGCAGAATATGAATGTGCAGAGAGCTCAAAATGGTGAAGGAAGTTCTTCAAGAGTGAACAACAACCAACAAACACAGAGGCCAGCCATTAATTCATTTGCCAGGCCTTTCCAACCAACTTTCCTTCTTAGGGAGGAAGTAACAGTTTCAGAGGTGAAAATTCAGCCCACTATGGCGGATGATATTGCTATCGACAATGAAAAATACAGGGTCCTACAAGAGGAAATTAGGAAGGCCATCTCCCTCACTAATTTTATAAATCTAAAGAGGAACAAAGGTGGTCAAAGAGCTGAAACTGGGTGACAAACAAATCAGAGGGACCTCCAACAGACATCAGAGAAGTTTAACACTTCCTACATATGATGGCTCTAGTAAGTGCACAACACACTCATGGACACAAAAATTGGATACAGTTTTATCATTGAGGCCAATGATGGAAGAGAAAGCCATCAAATTTGCCACCCTTCACCTGGAAGGTGTAGCACACAAGTGGTGGTACTATGGATTGATCACTCAAGGGCACAATCACATCCAATCATACATGGAGTTTAGTACTAGGTTAATAAAAAGATTTGATAGAGTTGATCCGAAAATCCATTTTCGGGAGTTAGTTCAACTCTAACAATCCAATTCAGTAGAGGACTTCGTTGCTGATTTGCGATCAGGGGCACAATCACATCCAGTCATACGTGGAGTTTAGTACCAGATTGATAGAGAGATTTGATAGAGTTGATTCGGAAATCCATTTTCAAGAGTTAGCTCAACTCAAACAATCCAATTCAGTAGAGGACTTTGTTGCTGATTTTCAAAAGCTTTCAGTTATGGTCCCTGATGTGACTAAAAAGAGACTTTTTTTTTTGTTTGTTGAGGGTTTAGCTGAACCACTCAAGGGTTTGGTGAAAGCTTTCAACCCTATTTTTCTTCAAGAAGCCATCAAAAAGGCTTTAGATTTGGAGACATCAGCACCTAAAAGTAAAATTCTGCTCTATGAACAGCCAAAAACATCTTATGGACAGCCAAGGACAACATCCTATGGGCACCCAATGACATCAGTTTTTGAGCAACAAGAAGCCATTTCAGCAAGGGGTTTCTCTCCAAAAAGCGCTGCCACAGAAGCCACGCATTGAAATGGAAATACGAAATGAACTCAAAAGAGGTGATATCTGATGATGAGTTAGAAGAAGTACCAGAACCTGAAAGACATGGAGATAGTTCAGGGAGGACCCTTGCCACACTTATTTCAACAAGCACTTATGCCACACTTTATGGTACACCCTGGTATTACCCTTTCAAAATTTGTGGAGTTATGCAGGGACGTAAACTCAGTCTTGATTGATAGTGGGGCAACCCCCAACTTCATTGATGAGGGTTTGGTATCCCAAAGAGGTCTAAAATCAGAAATTTTTCAGGGCTTAAATGTGATTGTAGTTGGTGGTTCGACTATTCCTTGCACCAGAAGGATTCAACAGTTAGAGATCACACTTGATAATCACAGGGTGTGTGTTGACTTCTATGTTGTGAGCATAGGATAAATAGGCTTGGTTTTAGAGGTACAGTGGTTACATTCCCTTAGAGAATTTACACAAAATTACCAGATCTTGGAGCTGAAATTTGAATCTAATGAAAAATGGTTCTACTTCGTGGTACAGCCAATGCAGCCCCTACAGTTGTTACAGTGAATAGAATGGAGGGTGTCACTGTTGGTAGTACCCTCTCTAGATCACAGCGCATTCATGATTTTGTTATCATGGATTCACTCATAGAGTTTGTTGAAGAAGTATCAATAGGTTCAACGCTTCCAATTCCTGATTATATCAAAGTAGTGCAACAGAAGCCATTTACATCACCAAGAAGAATGGTAGAAACAACAAGATTGGTTTGGGACCCTGTTATTGACAGGGATGTTTAGGTATTGCTTGAGGACCAACAATTTGGAAGGGCGAACTATCATGTCCCCTTTCGAAATAATTAATAATCTAATAATAATATATTAAATTGTCCAAAACGTACTTTAAGTTATAACTTTGAAAAAATGACACTTATTAATTATTATTGAGTGAAGCCAAAAGCAATTAATACATACATGGCCAAAAATAATTAATATTTATCAATTGAAAAACTATGAATATTAAATTAAAAAGTAATTCTAATTACTTTAGGGCTTGGGTGAATTGAAAAGTGAATCTTGTATAAGGACAAAAAGGGCAATGAATGATCATTATTGATTATTAAACTTTTGACAATTCACGACTAAATTCCAAATTCATTCAACTTCTTGAAGACAAAAAACTTCATTGCAGGCAGATCAAAGGACAAAACCCCTCCAGTCCATTATGGTAGCTCGATATAGGAGTTGCAAATGATTTACACGGCTGGTTATTCGCATGTAATCAGAAAACGGGGTTTTAGCAAAGTTTTGGAGCAAATAACAACAATTTCCTCAGCAAAGTGAGGGTTGTACAACTAGGGTTTGGTCCATTGGCAGCCAACAATCCCACGTCACCCTTGCAGGTCTACCATATCAGAATAATTACTGCAGCACATCAAATGAAGACAATAAGTGGTATTTATCATTTGTAATCATTGATATTTGTGCAAATTCAGTAGGGTTTGATTCAGTTGATTGTAATAAGTAGTGTGTTATTCGTATTTGATGTTACATGTAATATTTAGTATTCAATTTATTGAAATTAAGGAGGGGTGTGGTTGGAAATCCTATAGCATGTATTGTTCTATTCATTTATTATTTGGTTATCTTGGTGAAGGACAAATATTTTGTGCCTCTACTATTACTCGGTCACATGAACAGATTTAACAGGGGTTCTAATTTCTTCATGAGGGTTTTGATTTATGTTACCCGAGGGTTCTAGTTA
The DNA here is from genome assembly GCA_037957365.1 of Torreya grandis. Lineage (NCBI taxonomy): Eukaryota > Viridiplantae > Streptophyta > Pinopsida > Cupressales > Taxaceae > Torreya > Torreya grandis. The sequence goes on along the minus strand of JARHVA010003141.1, from coordinate 1,467,291 downwards.
TTTCTTCTAAGGGAAATTTATTTCTTCTAAGGGAAATCTGAATTATTTTACAAGGGTTTTACAAGAAATCCATATTTGTTAATATTTATCCAAAAAGGGATATTTCAACCTCAATATTCATAAGGCCAAAACATAACATCTCAATATTAGAGATCAAGTAATAGGTCTAAACAAATATAAACCTGTCAACACAAACCCTAGAAGAGAAGCTACGCCATAGAAGTTGACAAAGAGTGAGAGCATGCTCAGCAAGATCATTCGACCAGAATTATTTCCGATCTAAAATAGAGGTTCATAAACATATTTTTATGACTATCCATATGTGCATATACATATTTACATTTATATAATTATACACACACACACACACACATATATATCTGTTATACCAGCATTCAGGAGGATGGAGGACAAAGGTCCTCAAAACTTCATCCATCTATTCCACCAAAAGAAAGAAAACACATAATGATGCAATAGACAAAAAAACAAATACAACATAATCCCATCTACTATACAAGGAAGACCAATGACATTTAAAGAGAATGGGGCGACCTCCAAAATCATAAACCTGATCAAACTTTCAAATGCCCCCCAAATCAATCAAGGCCACGATAATTCTGCTCTATGGATTTTAAGCCACGTTAAACCAGCTGTACGGGCCAATAAAAGAGTTCTAATTATCTTGTTTCTAAATAACCAATCCAAAAGGACAACCCCTATGCCCAGGTGGCACCACATAAGTTCCAAGCTGTCCAAAGGATTTTTTTTTAAAAACAAATGGCGCTACCGCTGGTAAAAACAACAGTGATAAACAAAATTAAAAAAATCCTCTTTTATTATTTGTCAAAATGGTGCTATAAGGTTTTTTTTATGTCTATCAGGTGAATCAAAAATGGTGCAACAGCTGGATAATCACAAGGATAAAATAATACTAAAAAAACAACCAAAGTGGTACTTCAAGGTTTCATGCTGTCACCTGGTAAATAAAAAGAAATTGGCGCTACAGCAAACTGAAAAACTCAAAATTTCTAAGCTAAATAACCTCCAAGCAAAACTCCCACACCCCAGATCCCCCCTCAACAAGGCGTTTCAATAGATGATGGTAAGTTTTCAAGTAATAAACCATTTCCAGGCAGAAATTGGGTCAAAATGGGACGCTGTACATAAAGTTGCGTGCCCATATAGCTAGATTCTTATCTTATTTTTTTGTTCATTAAAACAGAACAAACAATAATTATCAGAGACTCAAATCAACTGAAATCAATTCCCCACACCTCTAAATGAGACGCCATACAGAGCAACAAAATATTCCCACAATTGAAAATGCATCCCAAAGAAAACAACTACAAATCTAATGGATAACCTGAAACTAGGAGCAACAAGTTTAACACTTTGAATAGCAAGATGAGATCCTTGAAGGGTTCACTTGTCTGAAATTTCCTTCTTGTCTCCTCACCACTGCTCCAGATGTCGCACCCCATTTGCATTGAGCTGCTCCCCAGTTGTTCTTTACTGGCACCCTTCTGCTCCTGCTCCTATTCTCCTTCATTTCTTCCTTCTCCAAACATTCTCCTCCTTTTCTTCTTCTCTGCAAGTTTTTTTTTTTTTTTTTTTTCCAGCAAGAATGTGCTCCTCATTTTCTTCCCTTTCCAAAGCTCCTCCTACTCCTTCATTATCTTTTGTCTCATCTCCAGTTGGTTCCTCTGGTATGGCACCGTAGTACTCCTTTCCTTCCAAAGCAAGGTGCTCTTCCCATCAAGGTGCAAGTTGAAAAGCTATGAAGAAAGCCAAGGTAAATATTCAATTTTGACAGCGAAGGAACAACTACTCCCCATTACTAGGGATGGCGCAAGAGGTTAGGAGGACATATTTTTAGATGATACAAATTTATTCAGATAGAAATTTAAACTTTTTAAATTTGCAAGAGCAAGACCAGATTAATATCTCAAATTTGACCACTTGTTTTCCCCATGCCATTCACCCACCAAAATTTAAATCCACTTTGACCAATGCCTCCCCACGAGATCTACTTGAGTTAATAGCACCATGACAAGATAATAATTATTATAGCATACAAAAATGGTTACATGTAATAAAATTGTTGGCTAATAACGTCAATATTTTTGTTTCCATTGTATAATAATTTGGTGTAGACATAAGGAAGCACTGACAAAGCAAGGCGACCCAAAGTTCTTGAGATCAAAACATACTCACATATATTCGAGCACGGGTCGTAGCCCCAATACATATATTTTAATTTGTCCATTTAAAATGTTATTGGTTTAATGACATATTATTTTTGGAGCACCTATCCTGAATTTCATATAAAACACACTGATTAAACGATGTTATTACTGTCTTCTCCAATTCTTGCGGATCAAAGTCAATGACATCCAACTAAATATACTATTGTCTCACATTCAAAATCCATAGTACGCTAAAAGCAATGTGATTCATATAGTTAAAATAATAATAATAATAATAATAATAATAATAATAATTTCGAACCAAAAACACTGTTCAATGATAGCCAACAAGAAGCATCACACACTAGGCATAAGCTCAACGGAGTCACCAAGTCGATCAAACACAACAAAAGGGCCGCGATCAATAAGGGAGCGATTGCTAAACGAGGCACTACAGGATACATCCAATAAAACAGGAAAAATATAATAATTTCGATATAAATATCCCCACATTGATTAAATGAAGACATGTTAGACTGGGCATTATTCTACACTATGCCATCAGACTCAAGAAACATGGAATCCAACTTGAAGTTCGTCCAAATAATCCTCTCCAAAATCCTTTTAAATAAAAATTATTTTCCTTGTGCACTTGTCTAAACTCAACAAAAGTCGGCACAAAATATCTAAATAGAGGCTGAAGTTAGTTCACATCATCAACATTAAACATCCATTTAAAGTTTAATCAAAATATTCAAAAACACATCTGTATGCAGATTCTAAAGCGAACAGTACTCACATTTGTTCTTTACACGAAAATAGTAGTTTGCTATAAATACGCATGACAACTTTGGCTGATCCAAAATGCTCAGCTCGCAACTCCTTATAGCACCTCTGCTCCAGATATTTTGCAATCTGGTAAATAATACAAAAGCATAAATCCAGGTCAAATCCAGGGACCAACAGAAACAGATACTAAAAGGCCTTGGAAAATTATTTAAAAGCTACATGTTCTATCTCAATAGACATTTTTGCATTTGCATAAATATATGACCTTAGGAATTCGCATTGGGTTTTTAGATGCATATTCACACAACTTGGCAATCTTCCGATCATTTGGTTCCTCATCCTGCCCAGAGAAATTATTAGAAAAGCATATTTGCAGAATCATTAAAAATGTTAATTAAGACAAAACAATTTCCTGATGGAGGGATTCTATGCCTTCTCACAAAATGGTTAGACCTTGTTAGGTCTAACATCCAATTGCATTGCCAATTCTTTCAGAGATTCAATATTTCCACAAGATGATTTCCCTATTATCAGAAAGGCAGGTGGAGTTGTTTACTGCAAAACATATTTACACCATTTAGAGTTATTGCATTGTTATTGTGAAAATTCAGTACCTGTAGATCCCAGAGAAGTTTATTTAGTATTTGTTATTTAAATTTCTATAATTAATGTGGAGGATTCTATTCTTGTAATCTTCGCCCATGAAAATTGGACAAGGCATACTAATTTATCAAGGTGGAAAGCATGAGTATTCAACCTAGCTCACTAACAAATATCTCTTAACCTGGGTCATGAACAAGTCACAGATAACTGGATGTATACTGCATTTATGAAAAATATTGCCTGCACACAACTTTAACCAATAAATATAAAGAAGGATGCTAAAAAGGCATTGAAAATATCAATAAACAGTTAACAGAGCTTTTAGAACTTGCATTTAAGAATTTAATCAATCGAAATGCTAGAATGTGCATTTCAGACACAAGAAAAGAAACTTATAGAACCTGCATTTTGGTTATGGACAAAAAGAACAATAACCGAGCTTTGAAATAATGCATTAAAGCCCAGAAAATTTGGTGGCATCTCTAAACTATTAACTTAGAAGTTAAAACTAAGTCACCGCATCCGTTTGAAGGAAAAGATTAGATTGAAGGGTTTAACAGCAAGTGTAACTCGTTAAGATGCATATTAGAGGATATTCTGAAACAATGCCGGAAATGTAATACAAAAAGTGACAAAATCGCATAAAGTGAACTTTACCTTACGAAAAAATCACAAGCTCCTGCTATGTAAGTAGTAGAACACATTCCAACCAAGAAAATGCATTAAGATTGATCAAATAAACTCACCAGTTGTGCAAACGTCAGGCACTACACATTTCTCTGACATTTGGCTCCTTCATGAGATATAATGTATAGTGAATATATCATGTCTATTAAAATTAGACAGAAAATTGTATGTGGTAGACAAAAAAATATATGCATGGTAACATGCCAAATCAAGAAAAGGGAAGCGAGAGGTGACAGGGTTCGACCATCCTACTTTATTTAATGTACCATACCATGCCAGCATGCTCATACTCACTTATCAATTTGTATAATTGAGCATCTTTCACCATGTATTTGGTTGCGATTGAGTCCCTTCATGGATGAGATGGCTAACATTCAATTTATAGAAAGTATGGTTGTTAAAAATTAAAATAATACAAAATGTAATCTGGGGTAGATAAAAATAATTATGCACAGAAACATGCCAGCATGAATACATTGGAAGAGAAAGGTCAAGGGTCCGAGCAATCTAATTTTTTAGTTGCACCATACAATGCAAGAATACTCAGGCATGGGAAATTAGGCATTTGATAACTAAAAAGGTTTTGGACTTTCATTACTTTCGAGTTTGAGCAAAGATTGGGATTTACAATTGGTTTCGATTTAGAGCTGGGCGAGGTTCAGGTCTCAAATGCTAACACGGGCATATCTGGATACCCACACTCATAAGTTGGCTGCTAAGAAATCATCCAGCAATGGGTAGACCAGAGCTCAATAAAATTGGTGATTCACGCAGAACCACATTGAGGTCAAGATCTCGGTTACAGGAATATCACAGGGGCCTGAAATAATTCATGCTGTTGAAATACTTAACATCACAATTTTTGTAAATCGGCAAAGGAATTAATCGCATGGGAGCATGTTCAGTGATCGGGTTTTCGTTATATAATTTTAGTACATAAACAGGATACCACCTTTCGGTAGGAAAAAAACCCAAAAACTTTTTGAAGATATCACCCATTTATCAAAAACCGAAATTACCTGCTAGATTTCATTAGCTCCTTGGTTTAGGACAGGGAAAATGTCATGTGGCTTTGGGGTCCATTAAAGTCGGTTCATAAATCAAATTGTCTATGAAAATTAACGCAGATTTTGTTTTCTTTAACAAAAGGATGGGTCCATCATAGCAACATTGGCCGATGCTATTCCAACAGCACACCAGAAACATATTTGACATTCCTTTTTGGGTATTAACAAAAATGTTGTAAGACTCAAAAAAGGCCAGACCGTCACTTTATAAAAGAAAAAAAGGTCCCCAAGCATGCTCAATTTTGATATCCAATAATCGAGCAGTGAAACACCACACCCACACCGTTGAGTACCTGTGATTTGGGGAAAACATCTGACAACAGCTTCTTGTATCTCTTAACGGGTTGTCTGGAACGTGCCCTCAATGCAGGGCAGAAAAAACAGAGATTGCCACACATAGGCAATACCCTTCTCGACATAACCCCCATCTTCCCTACTCCCTGCAACCCAAATTCTGGGTATTACGACCCTCTTGCATAGAATGGATTAAACACAGGGCTTATTTCCGAATATTTATTGATTTACCTGTAAATCAAATCGCTATTATGCTACCTCAAAAAGGATTCGAATCCCGATCTTCGTCTAAAAATTTCGAACTCTACCTTTAATAGAGCCCCGTCAAAACAGCTACTTCATCATTTCTCTACCAAAGTAGCCACTAAATTTACGGGCTATGCGGTTATACCCATACGCCATCCCGCCAACGACAAACATTAGCGCCCGATGCGATGCTGTACGAGTGAGGAATTAAAAATTAAAGCGACCGTCTGCTGCACAATTCCCGTCTATACACGGGAGTCCATTATTCAACCCGTCGCGCCACGATGGCATTTAAACTGCTTTGACGATGGCATTTAAACTGCTTTGAAAATATTCGGGAAGCAGCGTCGATGGACACGCAAGTACGGCTGAGATTTGACGCCCGTTCCGAGCAATTTTTATTTTTATTTTTATTTTTGAGTTTTGTTTTACACATAGTTGACACTTGAGCGCATGCATATATGACCTTACCTTTTTGGTGTCATTTCGTCACCGCGAGGAAGAATCTGGGCCTGCTTGGTGCGAGGGAGTACGAGCCCTGTCCTTGTAATGAACCATTAGATGACTGACCCTCGTTGTATAGGTTCCAATGCCCTGCCTGGGATTGAACCCGATGAAGATGGCTCTAGGAAGGCCTTTTCTTTTTGTTTTTGTTTTTGTTTGTGGAAAAAGTTCTTGTTTTGAATGGTTAAGGTAAGGTTAATTCCATAATAAAAAGTTATAGCCCTTTATTTTACACTTTACGGAATCAAATTAGAGAAGTCAAAATAAGATGTTGGTGAGTTGGTACGATGGGATGGTAACCACCATTTCCGGGCATTTCATGGAGTGTATGTCATAATATTCGACATAAAATTATGTATATGATATGTCAAACAACATTTAATGTATCATAGGAATTATTTCAAATTAGATTCATTGCTTTGCCTTCACTCATAGCCCTATTTATATATGGGACTTATATCTCTATTTCTTATATTGATGTCATTAGCCTTATTTGTGCAAGGCATTAGTTTTATTAACATTCATACAATGAAAAAATAATAAATCTTTTTCTATAATTTTATTTTAAAAAATGTTATGTATATGAATGAACCAATATTTATAATAACACTACTTGCCTTAGGTAAACTATATTTTGCACAACTAGATCTACATGTAGATTTTGACTTTAAAACATGGGTCGTCAAATCTCATCCCTCAATTTTGACATCTTATTATATGTCAGAAAATAGTTACTCTCGTTTGTTTTAGGCATTCTCTTCTATTTTAAATGTATATTTTTCAGAGAACTCAAAAACTTAGACATTGTGTTAACGTGAGCTTTATTTCATAAGTCAAACTTATTAACTATTTTGTATAGCAGTTACAACTATTTTTTTAACATATATTTAATAACACTATAAGCAACAAGATTTGTCCAAAATAAAAGTTAATTAAATGTAAGAAATTGTTTCAAACTTTTTTCTTTTATGTAATTGAATTTTAAATAAAAAATTTAATTTATAATTGTAAAAAAAAAAAATTGAACTATTTGGTCATCCTCAAATTTTCCATCAATCGTTGAGTTTGACCATCAAATCTCATCCCCATGATAGGTTTCAGACCAAAACACTACACTATCAACTAATGTGTCATCTTAGGTTGAAATCTCGTGCTGGGAGCAATTGCCCTTATAATTTTGTATAAATGTCGCATTAACACAAATTCACCCCTAAAATCTTGAAACATTGATTGTTTTGCAAATAGATTTCTAGCTTATGTAAGTGGTGGGTGGCACAAACCTTTCACTTTGCACAAAAAATCTTTTCTGCCACATGGCATATTTGCATGACATTTAATATATGTGTGCAATCAAACACTTTAAAATATGAGCATTCATATGTAAAGTAATTCATGGCACTGTTTGAATGGGAACCCAAACAAATTCAGTCGTTGCTACAAAGAAAATGTAAGAACTGCATGGGATCATACATTGTAATAGGCTCCTATAATTTCTTAGCAGTGCCCCCTGAAAGACAATTAACTAGCCCCCAACATGAGACCATTAGGTTAGGAACTTGATTAATAATTTATGGGATGATCAAGGAGAATAAGTTTATTTTGTTACTTTGTTAACTTAGAAAATAATTTGACATTATGTCTATAGTAAAACTCTAGAGTAACATGGAGGAAATTGGAGATACAAATGAGTATATATATATATATATATATATATATATATATATATATATATATATATATATATATATATATATATATACTCATTTGTATATAAGTTTATTTTCTTAGCAGTGCCCCCTGAAAGACAATTAACTAGCCCCCAACATGAGACCATTAGGTTAGGAACTTGATTAATAATTTATGGGATGATCAAGGAGAATAAGTTTATTTTGTTACTTTGTTAACTTAGAAAATAATTTGACATTATGTCTATAGTAAAACTCTAGAGTAACATGGAGGAAATTGGAGATACAAATGAGTATATATATATATATATATATATATATATATATATATATATATATATATATATATATATATATATATATACTCATTTGTATCTCCAATTTCCTCCATGTTACTCTAGAGTTTTACTATAGACATAATGTCAAATTATTTTCGAAGTTATATATATATAGGTTTAATAATCAATTATGGGCAAAAATTATAACATGTAAAGGAATCTCATGGTACTCTAGGAGTGATATTGATGTAAATCGAGATTGCTTGTCATCCCCCACATTGTTTGGGCTATTTATAGATTAACTAGAGGAGTGGATAAACAAAGTTGGTGGAGATGGTGTTCACCTAGTTAGTTATGTAGCAAAGTTACTCCTATATGTGGTGTAAATACTAAAATCTGATTTATATAGTACCTCAATCTTGTACACTTGGCAAATACCTATCATCATTGTACTTTTCAGTTCTAGACCTTCTCGCTGCCAAAAGGCTCACGTTCATTGTCTCTTTGTGACAAATGACTTATCTCTTAGTCTGACCATTGTTATTTTGATGACCCAAGCCTACTATACTATGCAAAAATCTCTAAACCTAGTTATTATCCTTAACTGCCATTTTTGGATGTGATCTAACTTTTTAGGGAGTCTATAAAATGTAAAACCCTAGGTTGTTAAAGTGCTGGAATAAAAAATTAAGGAATAAATATAACAATATCAATAGCAACTGATTTGTACAATGGTTGATTTATCTGATTACTCTATAGATGGTAATGAACTAGAAAAGGTGTACTTGGCTAGAAAACAAATTGAGACAGACAAGTGGCAGGCTGGAAACTGGTGTAGGAACAATGTAAGGTGTCACTAACAAGAAACAAGTGTTAAAAACCCTCCTAGATAGTAGCGTATTCCTATAGTCAATAGTGCACCATGCTAATGTCTCCTATGTTGCGCTATGTCCCTGTACAGTAGAGACAGTGAGTTCTTGGGTGGATCTTTGCATGGTTCTAAGAAGCATGTGTCTATGTGATTGAATGTTGGATCATTATATGTTCTCAATTTTAACTAATTTTAATGTGAAACCCAACTCCTCCATGTTTGTTAGGGTATTTGAGGAGCACAGGTAAAAGAGAGTGGCATTAGCAAGGTAGGCTAGACATGACCTCAACACCCCATGTGTTGAGTGTTGCCTACATACCAATACCTCGAAAGGGGACCAAGCCCAATGTAGTTCTTCCATCTAAGTGTTAGTGTGAGTGCAAGTGAATGCTAGTATGAGTGTCGATTTGAGTGCTTTGAGTGTGACTTGAGACTGCAAATTTGACTAATCTGAGCTCGAGGCTATTGTAGTTGGGTGTATGTAGAAGTAAGGTAAAATAGGGATCAATGAACTTGATTTGCACAATTGTTTGTGAGTTTGTTTGTGAGTATTTGCATATGATTTCAATATAGGGGATAAATAAATGAAGTTGGTATATATATAGCGTTCTGGTGCTTGTCAAGACATGAAATGGGTCTAGGCCAACCTAAGGTGATTTGAGAAATGTAAAGATATCCATTGGGGGTGAAAAGAGCCAAGAGACAATAACACTGCTCCTTTGCCAATAACACAATGTGTTATAGTCCAAAGGGCCATGCTAATGTCTACGTGGCAGGAATGGGTGAAAAAGGGACATGGGTGCCTAAGTGAAGGCTCAATGTTGCTTTTGTTATATCTGGGAATGGGTTGGACTCACACAAAAGCTAAAAAGTGATCAAGAGAAGCCCTAAAATAGGTCTAAGGCTAAGCTAAGGATAAGGTGGTCTCAAATGACACTCATTCTACTAAAATAACATTTTAGATGACTACATGATGTGTACCTATTTTCTAGCTCACCGAATACTTATTTATGTCCCAGGGAGACACATGCATCAATGCAACTCTCTATTTTCCTACAAAGTGTCCAATGCCCAAAAGTCATCCAATTTGCAAAAGAAACGTATCCAAAAGGTTAGCCTAAGTAATTTAATGTGAGATATTTTCAAAAGGGATTAGTGTATATACAAGATCAACCCTCATTTATTCCTCACCTAGCAATCAACTCATAAGGTAATATACAAAGAAACATTCAAGTGAACAAATTTACCCTATTTGTCCCTATTTCCATATCAGTTATAGAAGCAATCTTTCTACAAGTTTGAAACATTCAAAGAGCAACGCATGAGCCATATTTGCCAAGTTAAAAGGTAGGTCATTACATCTCTTTGCTTATCACACATTTCAACCTTGTGTGCACACAAGCCAATACATAAGGGAGAACTACATCAATATGAGGCCCTCTTCAGGGTATTGGCTACATAGGCAGTGCATATTGATAGAGGGGTCTTTGGGGTTAGGTTGACACTGTGAGCACACTAACACTTTTTTTCATAGTCAGTCGAAGGGTGAAGAGCCAAGGTTTGATCATTTGACAAATAACAACATGTGTGCATGATTTGGAGACATCAGAAGAGAGGTGACAAAAAACCTATAAGGCTCCAGTTGGTTGCATCCAGATCCAGTCAATATTTCGTATAAGACACTTGTAATAGAGTTATACACATACATTGACGCAACTATCTAGATTTGACGTAAGCATCCAAGGCCACATAAATGATTTTCTAGAATCTAACAATTATTCTAAGATCATCCAGTCCACTTCTAGTTTATTCTTGCTTAAACCTACATGCGCACAGTAAACCAAGTGTCATTATTTTCAAGTTATTACAGCATCTATCAATAATTATGATTTACTATTTTAACAATCTCAATTGTATATATTCAAGATATTGTTTGTTTGAGTTTTCTATTAATTAGCTTGCTTATTAAATTAGTTCACCACCCTTATGTAAAAAGTTAATCTAATCTTCTTAACCCTAGATACCCCATTATCTAAATTCAAGGTTAAAATTTCTAGTGAACCCGACCTTTGGTCTTAAGACTCTATATTGACTTAGGGTTTTCTATTTTTTTTATTTTTGATTGTTGTTTCAATTTCTAAATTTTTCATTTATAAGCAATGGAAAATGTTAATCACAAAGATTGTTTTCAAATAGAAGATAATAAAGCACTAATCAATCATATCAATAAAAACAAGACCTTAATGGATGCATTTTTGTATGTTACAAGAGATGAAATTAGTAAATATGTTAAGGTTAAGGCATCCTCACCTAGTGATGGTGAATCCTTACGTGGAACCACAACTGATTCCATATAAATAATCCTCCCCTTCATCACATCATCACTTCATACATCTAATGGGGGAATGGATTATGTTTGTACACCATTGTTCCCAAAAGACCACAATCCTATTGATACATCCTCCATGGAAATATTGACACTTCAACCCAATTACCGATTTTAACACCTATACAAACTTAAACCATGGGTACATCTCCTTTGTTGCCTTCTCAAATTTCCAATATTAGCAATCAAAATGTGCAAACTCTTATCTAAACTAAAAAAAAATTACAAGCTAAGTTTACTAATATTGAGCAAAATTATGTGAAGTAACCTTATGCTATCAATTCACAAGAGGTGTTACATAACCCTGTTGCACCTGAGATATCTTTGCACCCCCTTCCAACTAGTTTTTTTGCACTTATGTTCATATTGTATGATGGAAAGGGTGATCCTAAACATCATCTATGATCTTTATATGTGGCATGCCTTGATTATGCCTTGAATGATAAACTTTTGACTAAACTATTTCCAAGGAGCCTCGAGGACTAGGCTTTAATGTGGTTCTATGATTTACCAATCCAATTGGTAAAAGCATTCAAACCTCTTAAAAATCAATTATTGGCACACTTCTCTGTCAACATTACTAAAAATGTAGCTTATGCCCAAATTACAAAGATCAAACAAGGAACCAATGAACCTATCAATGACTATGTCTTGTGGTACAAGACAATGTTGGCCAAAATGACAAATCAAATGATAGATAAAGAGCTTCAAGACATCTTCAAGCAACAAAGTTTTATTGCCCCATTACATGAGTCCATTATTTTCAAAAAGTTCAAATCTATTGATGACTTGTGTCATATTTTTTGAGATCATGAAATGAAACTTATTTCATTGAACAAGCTTAATTATGTAACAAGCACACTGACTACATCCAATACCAAGTTTTATATTAAATAAAGCTATAAGGTAAAACCTACAAAACCTAAAAAGAAACCAAGTACAATTGTTAATGCAATGTCACAACAACCTAATTGGCTTGTCTTAACCAATGCACCAAGGAGACAATTACTCGATTGCCGGGGTCTCAAACTTCACTACTCAAGAAGCCTATAAATTATCATATTATATCTCTCCCTCCTCCCATAGAGGTTGATATGAGTAGACTTATCCCTCATGGATATGATGTCAATGCTTATCATGGATATCACCAGGGCCCCAAGCATTCTACTAACTGATGTTATACCTTGAGTCATGAGATCCAAGACCTTATTTATAACCAACAACTTACATTTTATAATCCTATGAAAGATTCATGGTCACAACCTAGTGACCATTAAAACCAAAGATGTTTAGTGATCCATTATTTGATCATTCTCAGACAAAATTGGAAGTGAAAATTGCATATAATGCACATCCTCTTCCACCACATTATAGACACCCTTTATATGAGATTATTGGTACTTACACATGGCATCTACCTCTTATGGTTTAGAGACCCTCTATTACTTTTGATGACAGTGAGATTGTGGATGATGACTCAAATTTTAATTCACTCTTTATTCAAGCATACATTGATCACCAACCTCTTCACAATGTTATGATTGCTAATGGTGCTAGCAATAATGTTACACCATAACATTACTTACACTTGAGATATACACATGATGATTTGTACCTTTCAAACAAAAAGGTTAGAGTGTTCAATGGGACCTTACATCATGTTCTTGGTGAGATTAACTTACCTTTACAAGTTGGCCCAACACATGTGGTCAATACCTTCTTATTTATACCATACATGAGAGTATTTTATATGTTATTGGGACAAAATTAGATACACAAACTCAACACAATACCTTCTACAATTTATGAGTGTGTTAAATGCATTCATACCAATAGGGTAATCATAGTTTTTAGAATTTCATATGAACATCTATTTGAATAAGAGAAGTTTATTCTAAGACAACTAATTATAAATCTTACTAAGGTTAATATTCTATGAAATGGTAATATATAGGCAATTGCCTTTCCTAAGGGGGGCATACTTGAGAAATCATTACATCAGAGATACATAGTGGATTCCATAGAATCCTCATCTACTATTGCGTAACATATTTAGTTATCTAGAGCAAAGAAACATGTTCCTATTATTTTAACTTACAATAAACTACAAAACATAAAATAATGGGTTCCATGAACCCTTAATCCTTCTATTACCTCTTTGATACCACAAAGTCCTATGATACATATGTAGAGTATCACAGAGCCTGCAATGCTATATATTACATCTATACATGCTCTTCAATAGTACCACCAATTTGATATACCATATTTTGAGCTTAGAGCTACATATAAGCATCCCTTGGATGGGATCATAGGGTAGCCTTTTTCTTACTAAATATTCCCAAAAAATACACAAAATCAAATATTCTAAAAATACAAAAAACATTAGAAAAATACCCAAAATATTCAGCATGTTCCTAATTTTACTATTTCTTATACTTATGTTATTTGCTCCATGTTAATAGATAACATATAATTCCTTTCCTATACACACATATGTTTCACACTTCATTTTAGTGTGATGTATGCATATTTAGATATATGATATATGCACATACAAATGTTGGGCATTCCCTCTACTCATATCATAAGAATATTGGGGGCATCTACTCCTTTGATCATAATACACCTAGGTTATATTATTCTATGGTCACTTTCCATTATCATGTTTGAGATTATATACTTACACATGTATCTATCCATGTTTATACCTTTCATAGTGTACTTGATATGCTATGTACTTAACATTTTTGACAACAAATATTTGTAGGAACTAGTATGTTATATTCATGTTGGTTGCCTATATTCCATGCTTTCATTTATACACTTCTTTGAGTGTGTTCCTTGATTGCTATTGTCTTGCATTGTATTAATTATTTGAGCATTTAAATATGTTCCATTTATTGTGGCCCTCATGCCTTTGTTTACTTATTTCAAAATTTGAATATGTCATTATTTGTTATATGGACATTTGAATATGTCATTCTCTGCTTTGCGGACATTTGACTAAGTCATGATCCTTAGATTATGTAGCATTTGAACATTCCCCTTGTATGAGGTCTCCTTCAAACATTTACTTTTGATTTGCTTTTGAGTGATCTTGTGTGTGTGCTTGATTAATTGTTGAGCTCATATTGTTACTCTATAGACATTGTCATGATCTATATCATGCATCTTAGGACTTGATATGATCACATATTGCATGTTTAAATGATATATCTACATACACATGTTATTATTGTATGATACATGATCCATACATAGCCTATACATTTATCTTATCCTTTTGAGGTAAGGTATGTTGTTCCCAAAATCAGTCACTTGTTTTTGGGACAACATATCAACTAGTTTGGTCCTGCAGACCAAAATTCTCTCTTCCCTTCTAAAAAAATGTTATGAGTATTAAAATTCTTCAATTATTCAAGTCTTCTCAGCTAGAGAAATTGTAGGTTCAACAGGCAAGCTTTCTCATAAAGAAGTTCCAACACTTAGGCATTTTCAAGGCTGGTTCAACACCCAAGTTCAATCAAAAGACTTAGTAGTGGACTTCAAACAAAAGATTGAACCATTGAACCATTGAACCCCACTCCAGCAAGGTTCAAAGGTTCAATGAGTTTAAAATTTCAAAAAGAGTTAAGTGCTCAATAAGTTCAAAGAAGTTCAACCGCTTCGAAGAGTTCAACGAGTTCGAAGACTTCGACAAGTTCTAAAGTTCAATAAGTTTGGCAGACTTAAAGAAAAGAAGGCTTCAAAGAGTGAAGGTTGAACTATTGAACCTTGAACCAAAATGGTTCAATGTGTTCAAAGGTTCAATGAGTTTAATAAGATCAAAAGACTAAAATGAAAGAAGACTTCGAAGAAGAAAGATTGAATTGTTGAACCTTGAACTAAAAGAGTTCAAAGTTCAAAGGTTTAATGAGTTCAATAAAGTTTGAGAGCCTTAGATGAACAAAAGATTTGAAGAGCAAAGGATGAACCATTGAACCATTAAACCTTGAACCAAAAGAGTTCAAAGTTCAAAGCTTCAATGAGTTCAACAGAAAAGAAAAGAATCCAGAGAGTTTGAAACTTCAAAGGATTCAAAGAAAGAGAATGAACCATTGAACCTTGAACCAAAATGGTTCAAGGTTCAAAGGTTCAAAGGGTCAATAAAGTTCAAAAGACTTAGAGAATAAAAGGATTCAAAGAAAGAGAAGGAACTGTTAAACCATTGAACTTTGAACCGAAATGGTTCATAAGTTCAAAGAGTTCAACCAGTTCAAAGTTCACAAGGAAGCTTTAAATGAAGGAAGGAAGTGGAAGATTCCAGAGACAAGTTCAAAGAGATGGTTCAACCGAAGAGGCAAGGAAGCGATTGAACCAAAGAAGCGATTGAACTAAGGAGCCAATAAGACCACTCGAACCATTGAACCATTAAACCGATGAACCTCAAAGGTTCAAATGTTCAAGGTTCAATGTCGTTCAAGTGACCATCAACCAGTGATGTCCCCGTGGACGTCAAATTTAGGGTAATAAAATGCCCATTTATTTTTAAATATGGCACGAAACCTGAAGACAAAACTCAATGAACAACTGAAGAAAGAGTCAAAAGAGCCTGCCGAAGGTAAGAAGATAGCTCGAGAGCTCAAATTGCAACAATAAAGAGGGAAAGCTACAGGAGATACTGAAATATCTATAGGGGAGTTATTCTAGTAGGTGGAATAGTCCACCAAGTAGACATATGAGCGCGCAAACATTCAAAGGCACGGCCTATTTTTCTCCCTTTGAATAAAAGTGAGTGGACAGCTGCGTACATATTTGAAAAAAGATAAAATGACCCATGCTAAGGAGAGGACATTTGAGATGTTTCTGTACACCAAAGTCAAGGTTGATGACCTATTCTAGCATGGCCCCTTCACAGAACTGAAAATGCATTCAAGGCATTGAATGTAGCATGGGCCATTCCATGAAACAAAATGCCCAAGTCTTTCTTGGAGCGCTATATATTGTAATCTCTTATTTTATGCAAAGGAGATATCTCTGTTATAGAAGCAAAACTCTGCCCAAATTGAAAGGCATTTCTGAAGACTTTGAGCTCAGATTGTTAATCATATTTCTTTATTTGAATGAGAAAACAAGTGACTTTTCAGACTTTGTGTTAGAATAGCTTGTGTTATTTAAGAAATTGATCTTATGTCTGTTTTTTAGAAGCATTCTTGTCCATTTAATTTAACAAGTAGAACTAGTGGAAGTAATCAGGAAGGTGTCCTGAAGCTGGCTGCGGAGAGACTTTGTGCTACCACAATTGTCTTTAGTTTGTCTATTTTCTATTTCTGTGTAAAGGTTCTTGGGATGTCTTTGTGCCCCCATTGTCCTTCGTATATTTCACTCTTTGGCAGTTGAGGTGGAGACTTTGTGCTACACCTCATTCTGCTAGTTATTGCACCCTGTTACAGTTACAATTACTACCAAGAAGGAATCTAGGTGTTGACTGAGTATTACTTTTGAAAAAAGAGAAGTACCTCCAGCAATCACCCAGGATTTCTCCTTTGTCTGTGAACATCATCTCTGAAAAAAGAGAGATGGATGGTGTTATCATACCCTGAGTGTTATTTTTAGCTTATTTATAGTATATATATAATATATTAGTAACTCATAGTTATAGGGAACCTCCCCTTGATGAGAGGAGAGATTTGTCCCCTTTTGATGTGGTAAACTTGCACATTTGGCTGATCAATCTCCTTATGATGTGGTTGAAATAACCTATATTTCCCATCAGTTAGCTGGTGACAAAATATTCACCCAACAAGGTAACTACCTGATTCTACTTCCCCTCACCTCAAAAGGGGGGGATATCAGTGGGGGCATGTCATAGAGGCATGATTTTCACATTTTCATAATTTTATATTTTAGTGGGGGCATGTAAAAAATACACAACCTCCACACTTAATACTTAACATCTCCATATTATAGTGAGGGCATGTTATAGAAACATATTCACCCCATTTTCACTACTTATTGATTCTCCAACTTCAGTGGGGGCATGTCATAGGAACATGTCCTCCACACTTGCACTGATTTCAAATTCACCAAATTTCATAATTATATGACTCAAATACATATTTGTGGCAACATTCTATACATCGATACTATTATTATACCCATATTTCAACTTGAGACATATATGAGGTGCATATACCATGCAAGGGGAACCTAAAAATCACAAAATGTAATCATTTTCAAGATTTAAAATACTATTATGGATTGTTATCAAACCTATTTATTGTAGTAGTTGGTTCACCTTTAGAAGGTTGAGTTGATTAAATCACTCAATCTTACCAAATGTATAATTTAGATACTATTAAATCATCTAAATTTACCAAAATTATAGTTGGATTTGATTGAATCATCCACCCTCACCATATATATAGTGTCAGTTGTTTAAATTGTTCACACTCACCAGATTATGCACATATTTGGGTTACACGATTAAGATGAAATAAGTTCAATAGTTGTGTTGAAACTCACCTTTACACCAAGATTGGGGTCATGTTGTCTTCCAATCTCTCTCTATATATGCTCTTTTAGGTTCAAATCTGTCCTAATCTCAACTTCAATTCTTCATAATGAGGCATACTTTCAAATCAAAATACCAAAAGGTAAGACAATTGCATCAACACGTTGTACTCCTAACCTTGATCCTCTTACTTTCAAGCATTTTAAATTATTTCAATTTTAGATTTCATACATTAATTATATACTATAACATGCTCTTGATTACAGGCCAGTCACCAACAAAGCACTCAAGATGGGCTCATGCAAAGATAAGGGGTGTTGTACACATCCACACGCACATTTCTTTCCTTTAAACTAGCAATTTCACTACTAGATTGAAGAGGAGGGAAATGTAGGTACTAAATTCTAATTTATATAGTACCTCAATCTTGTACACTTGGAAAATACTATCATGGTTGTATATTTTGGTTTTAGACCTTCCCACTAACAAAAGCTTGCATTCACTATCTCTTTATGCCAAATTTTTTATCTCTTCATCCAACCATTATTATTTTGATGACCTAGGCCTTTTATATTGTGAAAAAATATTTAAAATTGGTTATTATCATTCATTGTCAGTTTTGGACTTGTACATGTTTTTTAGCTCCCTGGACACTTGCATCCTAGGCAGACACATGCGTCGACATAACTATCCATTTTCCTACAAAGTGTCCAATGCCTACAAGTCATCCAATTTGAAGAATAAATGTATCTAAAAGGTCCAACTAAGTGTTTAAAGTGATATATTTCCAAAATGGATTGGTATATATACAAGATAAACCCTCATTCATTACTCCCCTGGCAATCACATACAAGTCACAAGGCAATATACCAAGAAGCATTCAATGAGTAAATTTGTCATATTTGTTCTTATTTTCATATCAATCATAGAAGCAATCTTTGTACAAGTACAAAAAATTCAAGGAGTAGTCTATGAGCCATATTTTCTAAGTTATAAGCCATGTCATTAAACATCTTTCCTTATCACACATTTCACCCTTGTCCATACATAAGTCAACATGTAGAGGATAACTACATTAGTATGAGGCCCTCCTCTAGAGTATTGGATATGTAGACAACACCCATTAACATAGGGATCTTTGGGGTTATATTGACACCTTGAGATTAATAACCCATTTTTATCACAATTACTTTAAGGGTGAAGACCTAAGGTTTGATCATTTGACAAAGAGTGGCAGTCTATGCACATGATCTGAAGGCATCAAAATAAAGGCAACAAAAAGCATAGAAGGCTCCAATTGGTTGCATCCAAATCCAATCAATATTTCGTACAGGATACCTAAAACATAGTTACATACTTATGTCGACGTAATTGTCTAAATCCAATGTAAGTGTCCAAGGCCACATAAAGGATATTCATAGAATCTAACAATTGTTCCAAGATCATCATCCAATCCCCTTCCAACTTATTCCTACTCAAACTTGAATGCACATAATAAACCAAGTATAATTATTTTTAATTTATTACAATATTTATCAATAGTTATGCTTTACTATTTTTAGTAATCTCAGTTGTATAATTTCATAATATTGTTTGTCTAAGTTTTTTATTAAATGGCCTGCTTATTAGAGTAGTTTACCACCCTTATGTAAAAGCTAATATAATATTCTTAACCCTACATACACCATTATCTAAATTTAGAATTAAACATGTGGATGTTCTTATTTTAATTGCAAAAGTATCATATAGTTTGAGAAAACACTTGGTGTCCTTAGGATTTTTTTTGTCAAAATTTTGGGACACAAGTGAATATCAATAAAACCAAAGTCATGATCTTTTCATTATGGAGAAAAAAGAAGCAAATCAACTTCTTATTTTTTCAAAAAAAAAACCATTGAAAGTGGTGAATAATACAAGTACCTCGGTCTTTATTTTTAAAACTAATCATGACACTAATTTAAGACCACTAGATAAGAATAATGGTTTATTTTTCAAAAAGTTATGATTTTTTGAAAAAAAATGAACACAACATAAATTATAGTTTCTAAGGCCTTGAAAGCATTTTTCAAAGCTTAGAAAGCCTCATTGTATCACTTTAGCATTGTGAACTTCTAGTTAGTGAGCCAATATTTCCAAAAAATAATATAGTGCAAAACCAGAGTATGCCCAAAAATGTTGACCTCACGAAATGGCCCGATACTACTAGCTATTAATAAAAATTCTTCTTCTAGTAGATCTCTTATTCTTAAAATTTGTAATATTTGAATACCTATGAATGTTGAAAGGTGTATACACTTAAATTTATCATCAATGTTTGATGATTATATAAACTATTTATGAATTATCTAGCAACTCGATCTTATACACTTGGTAAATACATATCATGGATGTACCTTTAGCATTTAGACCTTTTCTTCTGCAAAAAGGCTCGCATACACTATCTCTTTGTGCCTAATTGCTTATATTTTAGTCCAACCAATGTTATTCTAATGACTCAAACCTTTTATCTTGCACAAAATGTTATAAACCTACTTATCTTCCATCTTTGTAAGTTCTAGACTTGCACCTATTTTTCTAATTTCCTGGACACTTATGTCCTAGTCAAGGTCTTGTATCGACGCAAGTGTCTAATGCCTTAAATTCATCCAATTTACAAATGAAACATATCTTAAAGGTTGACTTAAGTGCTTTAATGTGAGATATTCTCTAAGGGTATTGGTATAAATATAAGATAAACCTTCATTCATTCCTCACCTAGAGAGACCAAGGCAACTTACCAAAGGCATTCTATCAAGCACTCAAGTGAGCAAAGATTCCTTATTTTATCTTGTTTCCATATCATTCATAAGGATAACACATCTACAAGTTTAAAGAACTGAAAGAGCAGCCCAAGATCTATATTTTCCAAGTTATAAGATAGGTCAATGTTATACTTGTTTATCACACATTGCATGATTCACACACAAGCCAACACATATGACATAACTACATAAGTTTGAGACCCTCTTTAGAGTATTGGTTATGTAGGCAATGCTCATTAATAAAGGGGTCTTTGGGGTAGCTTGACATTATGTTCCCACTAACCTATTTTTATCATAACTAATATGAAGATGAAGAACTACGGTTTTATTATTTGAAAAAGAATGACAATCCATGACCCATATTTAAATGCACCACTATGAAGGTAACACAAAACCCATAATCATATAAATAGTCACATCTAGTTTCAACAGGTATTTTGTACTAGACACCTACATCCGAGCCTAATAGTAGTATCGACACAACTGTCCTAGGTTGATGCAAGTGTCCATGGCCATGGAGCTTATATTTTTAGAATTAGATGATTGTTCTAGAATATATATCTAGTCCACCTTCTATCTATTCCAAGTCTAGGTCTGCATTAACTCAGAACCGATTAATTATCTTGATTTCATTATTATATCTAGCATAGTTATACTTTATATCTTTAACATCTCAATTTAATAAATTTAGTATATGTTTATATGAGTTTCATAAGTAATCAACCTGCTCTAGAGATAATATACCATCCTTGTGCCCTAGGCTATCCCTTCCCCCCTTAACCCTAGATTCCTTTAATCTATATTTTAGGGTTAAACATTTGGTGAACCAGATTTGTGTGAATGCAATTTTTTTTTGATTCCTAGGGTTTTCAATTAGCTAGTGTTTAAGTTTTTTGTTCAAATTCTACAATTTTTCATCTATAAGTAATGGAAAATAGTAATAAAAAAACTTGATTTCAAATGGAAGATAAAGAATCATTGACCACTCATCTAAATAACAATAAGGGCTTAATAGATTCATTTTTGTATGTTACAAGAGATGAAATTAGTAAGCATGATAAGACTAAGGCTTCCTCACATAGTGATGGTGATTCCTTAGAAGGTACTAAAAATGATTCCATACCAATCAATCTACCTACATCTAATGTTTCCTAAAACTACCATTGCCACATTTTACATGGGAAACCAAAATATTTCAACTCAAATGTCAGTTTCAATGCCTATATCTACCCAACTTTTGAGTACACCTCCCTTGGTGACTCCTCAAATATCCAACCTAAAATATAAAGAGGTGCAAGCTCTTGTCCAAAATATAAAACTTTTGCTAACTGAGGTTACAAATATTGAGCAAAATTTTATGAAATCACTTTATGTTATTGATTCATAAGAGGTGTTGCATAATACCCTTGCACTAGAGATATCTTTACACCCCTTTCTAATTGGATTTATTACACTTAAGTTCATGTTATGATGGCAAAGGTGATCTTAAACAACATCTTTGATATTTTTAGGCGGCATGTCTTGATTATGCCTACAATGATAAACTTTTGACCAAATTATTTCCATAGAACCTCAAATACTATGTTTTAAGGTGGTTTTATGATTTACTAACTCAATCAAAAATTGCCTTCAAATCCATTGCATATCAATTTTTGGCACACTTTTCTATTAACATTACCAAAAAGGTTTCCTATGCCCAAATTACAAAAATCAAACAAGGAACCAATGAGCCTATCAATGAATATATCTTAAGATTCAAGATAATGTTAGCTAAAATAACCAATACCATAGTAGATAAAGAGCTTAAAAATATTTTCAAACAAAGGTTTCTTACTCCTTTACATGAGTCCATTGTATTCAAAAAGTTCAAATCTTTCAATGACTTATGGCATATTGTTCACGATCATGAAATGAAACTTATCTCATTGAATAAACTTAAATATGTAGCAAATACACCAAATACATATACATATAATACAAAGTTTGTTATCAAACCAAGTTATAAGGTTAAACCCCCTGAACCTAAAAAATAAACAACTACCACGGTTAATGTGGTGCCACAACAACCTAATTGACTTGTCTTATCCACTATGCCATGGAGACATTTTAAATGCTTATCTGAGTCTCCTACTTCATTAGTCCTATGACTTTTAGAGTGTCATCTTATATCTCTCCCTTTTCCTTTAGAGGTTGATATGAGTAGACTTCTACCCAAAGGGTATGATGAGAATGCTTATTGTGACTATCACCAATGACCAAGACATTCTACAAACAAATGTTTTACCTTGAAGCATAAGATCCAAGACTTCATCAATGACCAAAAGATTACATTTGATGATCTACCAAAGGAATCATGTTCATAACTTGGTGACCATCACAAAAAAATATATTTAACAATCCTTTGCAAGAGAATTCAAATAAAGATTCATAAGTATAAATGACTTATATTGCACACCCTCCTCCATCTCATTATGAGCACCCATTAGATGGGATTATTGGTACTTATATGAAACATACACCTCCTATATTTTAGAGAGATTCTATTAATTTTGAATGACAATGATATTAGAGATGATGACTCAGATCTTCATTCCTTATTCATTTGAGCATATCTTGATCACCAACCTATACTCAGTGTTATGATTGATAATGGTGCAAGCGAAAACATTTGTACCATGACATTACCTATGCATTTGGGTTAGAAAAATCATGATTTACATCTTTAAACCATATCAATTAGAGCATTTTATGTGACCTCACAATAGGTTCTTAGTGAGATTGACTTACCTTTACAGGTGGGTCTTACCCGTGTGGTTATTACTTTCTTAGTTTTACCTTCCACGAGTGTCATTGATATGTTATTGGGATGACTTTGAATACATACTTTTCAAGTAATATTTTCTAAAGTGCATGGGTGTGTTAAATACATTCATGCTAATAGGGTAATTATAATTTCCAAAATTTTATATGAACATCCTCTTATACAAGAAAAATTTATACCCAGACAATTAATTGTCAAACCTCCTATAATTAATATTTCATAAAAGGGTAAGAAACATGCAATCCACTTTACCAGATGACCAATACTTGAGAGACCACTGCATCAGAGGCCTAAAGTGGGTTCCACACAATCCCTATCTACTATACACCCTATTCAAATATTCAAAGCACCTACGCATGTTCCTATTAGTAATATTCTAAATAAAGCACATAATACTCAACGATGGGTTTCATGAACCCCTAATCCTACCCTTTCTATTTCATGGCCACAAAGTCCTATTTTACATATACAAAGCTTCAAAAATACTAAAGTGATCGATATTGCATCTATACATGCTCCTCAACAATGTCACTAGTTTATTATCCTAGGTTCATAATGAGAATATATATGTGACCATCATTTGGATGTGATCATAGGATAAACTTTTCCTTTCTCATATTTCACAAATACTAAAAACTTCAAAAAATCCAAAAATATTTTTAGCATTTAAATATCCTATTAGCTCCTTGGAATATATGTTGTTGGTTCCACATTGTTAAATGGCATATCAATATTTAATATATACACATGTTTCACACATCTTTTGAGTGTGATTCAAGCATACACATACATGATCTATGCACTTTTGGATGTTGGGTTTTCCCTCTACTCATGTCACTAAGATGTTGGGGGCATCCACCTCTATGATCACAATACATCCAAGTTATATCATTCTATGGTCATTTTACATTATCATGTTTGAGCTCATATATGTACTTACACATGCCTTTATCTATGCTTATATCTTTTACAATATACTTGATATGTCATGTACTTAACATATTTTGCTAACACATTTATTTAGGGACTAGTATGATATGTTTATACTAGTTGATTATACTTTCATTTATGTACTTCCTTGAGTGTCTTACATTATTATTATCTTGATTATTCGAGCATTTGAATATGCTCTATTATTTTCAGCCCTCATGCCTCTATTTTCCTCTTTGACATTTGAATATGTCATTGTTTATTGCATGTTGAAATTTGAATATGTCATTTCTTACTCTGTGGACATTTGATAAGTCATGTATCCTTGTTGTGGGGTATTTGAACATGCCCCTTGTTTGAGGTCTCCTTGGACCATTGTCTTGTGATTTTTTTATAAGTGCTCTTGTGTGCATGTTTGATTGCTTTTTGAGCTTATATTGTTACTATCTAGGCATTGCCATGATCTACATCATGCATATTAGGACTTGGTGTGATCATATTATTTGTGCTTCAATGATATATCTACCTGGACATGTTCCCTCTACATGTTACATGGAACATTCACAACTTACATGGTTATCTTATTCTCTTGAGGTAAGGTAACTACTAGTTTCTACTTCTTTCACCTCAAATGGGGGCATGGCATAGAGGCATGACTTCCACATTACTTCACAGATTCATATTACATTGGGGGCATTTTTTGGAAACATGTCCTCCACATTAACACTTATATTAGTTTGCATATTACTTTGTATATAGTGGGGGAATGCTTTCAAAGCATGTTCTATAGACTTACATGGTTTCAAATTGGTCAGATTGCACAGTTATATGATTTAGATACACGTTTGTGGCATCATTATATACGTTGGTACTATTTTTATACACAATTTCAACATGAGACATATCTAAGGTGTATATGTTATGCAATGTGTGCCTAATATTACAAAATCAAATTAGTTTCAAATTTCAAACACTTCCAGTGATTGTCACCACCCACCAAGTTGGATTTTTATAGATTATATTGAGTCAATCTACTATAGTATTTGGTTCACTTTTTGGTATGGTTGAGGTGATTAAATTACTCAATATTTCCAACTTTATAGCTTGGACTTGATTTCACCATCTAGACTCACTAGTTTTATAGTGTGAGTTGATTTGGTTCACTCACACTCGCCAAGTTATAAGTATGATTGGGTTGCATGGTTGAGCTAATCTCACTTATTGGGTGGCAACTCATCTTTTCTCCAAGGTTGAGGGCATTTGCCCTCTAATATCTCTCTATATCTCTTTAGATATATGCACTTTCTAGATTTATATTTGTCATAATCTTAGTTTCAATGATTCATAATGATATATCTTTCAAATCAAATTGCCAAAAGGCAAGCCGATTACACTGATACATAGGTGTACTCCTAAATCTTATTCTTTTTAGATTTCAATTATTTCAATACTTTTAATTTCAGATTATATGCACTGATTATATATTGTAATATGATCTTAGTTGCAGGCCAGTCACTAGTAAAACACTTAATTTGGACTCAAGTAAAGGCAAGGTGTGTTATAAACACCTAGGTACACATTCCTTTTCCTTTAAACTAGAAATTTCATTACTCAATTAAAAGAGGGGGGGGAATGTAAACACTATTTCTAAATTATATAACACCTTAGTCACGTACACTTGGAAAATACATATCATGGATGTAATTTTAGCTTCTAGACCCTTTTCATTACCAAAAGACTCATATACACTATCTCTCTATGTCTAATTATTTATCTCTTAGTCCAACCAATATTATTTTGATGACTCCAACCTTTTATCTTGTCCAAAATGGTATAAACCTATTTATCTTCCATCTCTACAAGTTATGGAATTGTACCTATTTTCTAACTACCTGGAGATTTGCGTCCTTGTTAGACACTTGCATTGATGAAGTGTCCTACCCTAATACAAGTGTCTAGTGCCCTAAAGTCATCCATTTTAAAATGAAATATATCCTAAAGGTCGGCACAAGTCTTTTAATGTGAGATATTCTCCAAGGGGATTGGTATAGATATAAGATCAACCCTGATTCATTCATCACCTAGGAGAGAATAGAGAAATCAAAGAAACTTACCAAAGGCATTATATCAAGCACTCAAGTGGGCAAAGATTCTTTATTTTATCCTATTTACATATCATTCATAGGGACAACACATATAAAAGTATGAATTACTAAAGGAGTAGCCCAAGAGATATATTTTATAAGTTATAAACTAGGTCATTATTGTATTTACTTATCACACATTGCATGATTCACACACAAACTAACATATAATGGATATCTACATAAGTCTGAGGCCTTCTTTGGAGTATTAGCTATGTAGGTAGCATTTATTGATAGAGGGGTCTTTGGGGTAGATTGACACCATATACACACTAACCCTTTTCCCACAGCCAATATGAAGATGAAGAATTAGGGTTTTTCTATTTGACAAGGAGAAATAATCCATGACCCACATTTAAATGCACCAAAGTGAAGGTGACATTAAACCCATAAGCATCCAGGTGGTTGCATCTAGTTTTAACAAGTATTTTATATTAGACACCTGTGTCTGAGATAGACCATGGCATTGATATAACCATCTTAGGTTGATCTAAGTGTATGCAACCACAAAGGTTAAATTTTTAGAATCAAGAAACTATTCCACAATCCATATCTAGTCTACTTTCTGCCTATTCTAGATCCAGATTTGTATTAGCATCATAACCAACTAAGTATCTTATTTTCATTATTATATCTAATATAGTTGTACTTTCTATCTTTAGCATCTCAATATAATAAATTTTGTATATGTTTATATGAGTTTCATAAATAATTAGCTTACTCTAGAGATAGTCTACCATCATTGTGCCCTAGGATATCTCTTCCCCATTTAACCCTATATTCCCTTAATCTAGATTTTAGGGTTAAATAATAATATTTATTCTTGAAATCTTACCCTTACTTTGTCTATTTTCCATTTTGTTAACTCATAATCTATAAGAGAGCCTTCATTGTCTTATAAATATCGCAAATATCATACATACATCCATATTTTAGTTTTGTTCATCCCTATTTAGTCCACAAGCTCTTGTTAGACATGTCTCCCTAGTCCCTCGTCTCTTGGGACAAGTATACACTAGCCAGATAATGACGTACTATGATCTTCTCTCATAGGGTGGCCTTGTATCCCATGTTTTAACTGTCATTTTTTCAAATTGAGATGTTACACAATGGCTCTCCTACACATCTTATAAATATGGTTAGTGAAATTATTCTAAATATTCTCCTATTAAACCACATCAAGGCTACTCACTCTACCCCCATTAGATCTCTTTAACAAAAAGATTGTCCACTAAGAAAAATATCATTATTTGTTGGACCCTAAATTTTGACTAAGTGTTGTCCCATTATGGCACATAACCAAAACAAAATGAAAGGACCATGGCACAAGAGGATCATGGCACATAAATGATAGGTGTAGAAGCATCGTGGTGTAGAACCTATTGGGTGCAAAAGGACAATGTGCAAAAGAATCAATGCAAGAGGACCCAGTCAGAGGAGAGCAAGTCATGAGGAACCTGAGAACATAAGACTCATAACAAAAGTAGACTACTAGGGGAGCGCATGGGAAGTGGGATGTAGTTGGAAGAATGGTTCAAATGGGACACTTTGACGTTATTGTTAGGAGGTCTTACACTAGCTCACAAGGAAAGGAACACATGGCTATCGAGATATATCATAGAGCAAGAATCTAGGGGACATAAAGGCCCAGATCTTAAGGAATAACTATTTGTTAAACACCATGACTCTCATTCTGTTGAGAGTTCGTTGGCAACCTATGCATGCCCTTAATGATTATAAACAATTGGTTAAGGCAAAATAGATATAAATACCCTTGTTATAAAGCAGTGAGAGGATAGAGAGACGTAGGAATTCTACAATGTTATGGCAGAAAATCTTAAGCTTAATATATGATAGCATGTTATATCAACTTGTGTTACTATTGGTGATGGTGTGAACTATTGTTTAAACTCTTTATGTGGAAGAAACCTGATATTTTATTTTCTAAGCACTTAAATCTAAGTAAGAAGATGACTATAATCTCCATGATAATTCTAATCAAATCTAGAACTCATAGGATTGAAGTAGTAAGTTTATATTTTTACATAATCTTTGTTGCTCTAGTTAAACTCTAGGTAAGTAATGCTGCTCTAGAAATTTAGATAAGTAATGCTACTCTAGAACTCTGGGTAAGTAATGTTGCTTCAAAACTCTGGGTAAGTAATGTTGCTCTGAAACTTTAGATAAGTAATGCTGCTCTGAAACTTCTGGTAAGTAATGTTGCTCTAGAACTCTAGATCTACTTTACTTAGCTTTTGATGAGAAGTAAAGTTGTTTGATAATTTTGGTTTGAATTGGGTTGTGTAACTTGGGATTATGATGACTGCTTACTTCTTAATTTGATAAGTAAATTGACTTGGAGAACCTGAGTTGGCCTAAAAGTGAACCCAAACACTTATATTTTTTGAACTTGTTGGATAGATGGGCAAATGGGTTATATGAGAATGACCTAGGAAAACATTTTAAAACCTTCTCAAGTAGCTTAAAGTAACTGGAAATGAAAGCAATTATAGTGAAGACTACAAGAATCTAAGTCTTATTTAGGGGATGGAGTTTTGACAAGGATAACTGACTCACATAATGTAAAAGAAATATTTTTAAAAGGGGTAACCCAAAATTTCTAAGTTTGAAATTTTGGGGACTCCAGTGTGAACTATTGTTTAAACTCTTTATGTGAAAGAAACTTGATATTTTCTTTTTTAAGCACTTAATGCTAAGTAACAAGATGACTATAATCTACATGATAATGATAATAGAATATAGAAATTAGGAGAACTCAAGAAGTGTTATTAGGAGCTGTAAGGAAGCATAAATAGATGAGGATCCCATCACTTTTGAGTTATGTTCTATGCCACTTGTATCCTATGAAGGAGAAACAAGCTAGATGATAGGAACTGAGGAATCAAGTCTAAACCAACCAAGCTCCCCCAATAGAGTGCACACTTATGCCTTTGAGTCAGAGAGAGTACACATTTGAAATTGGGATCCAAATATTTTGGAGTCAGAATTTGAATCGATAAGGGATACTAAACCTAAGCAATTTGATGCTCATTTAGATTTAACACTATCTTTCCATCGTCAAGGGAATTTTATGGCATAACTTGGGATGCTTGGTAGATTAGTCTTCAAGGATAAAATATAGGCCCAAATTTGGTTAACCAACTGGATACCGTGCCCCATACCATGAGCACTACTATTGGAGGCATTAGAGGAGGACAAGGAAGTGGCACAAGAAGAAGTGGACTCCTTCCTCAAGGGAATAGAGTTGGAGGTTCCCAAAAATCATTCATTCAAATACCTCAACCAACTATGGTCTACTATGAGATGACATTACACTTACTTAAATATCGAGGGATGGAGAATGCAACTGAGCATGTCCACAAATGCAAATTGATTTAGAGGGTGTGAGACATCACATTTTCTGAACATAGGGCCACATAATTTGCAACTATGTTTTTAGACTGTGCCTATAAGTGGTACCAAAATTTAGACCCTTAGTAAGTGATGGTCAACTTTGATCAGCTCAAAATAACCTTCCTTCAGGAGTTTGACATTCTTGAATTTGAACAACAGAGCATAACAATGCTGAAGGACATAAAGCAAAGACTTACCAAAAGTGTGTGCTAATATGATGCAAGGTTAAAAAAATTATTATCTAAACTATAATTTGAAATCAATGCTACCCACCATGCACAATGGTTTGTGGGAGGATTGTTACTACCTTTCTAGTGAACCTTGTCACGACAAACTTTCACTAGCTCATGTGAGGCTTTAAAAGCTGATCTCGATGTTGAAATGATTAGAAGTATTGATACCAAGATTAGTCCCTTTATGGAGGCATAGATAACCTTTATGGCATCACAACTTGAGAAGTTGATGGAAAATAATGTGCATGGACACACAATGGTGTTTGGTGTACTGACTATGAAATTGAAGGACATATAAGGAACAACTACTCGTGCAAGAACATCCACATGATACTTAAAACAAACATGTGAAATTTTCCATGAGGAACATGATGTCCACTCTTATCCTCTTTTTTAGTGAGCTACACACACTAAGGTGTTTGATTATTGTAAGATTTATGATGCCTACACTCATGACACTAATGACTGCCATTTGATTAGCAACATTCATGAAGCTTAAGCACATGGAAAGCACCAAACCTTAGTAGCAAATATTTAAGATAATGGTGGCTATTATGGATGTAGAAGATGATGAAGATGAGGAGGTGAATGTTTCCCACCTAGGACCTATTATAAATATGGGTCACCAGACCACTATCAATGGGATTGCCCAAATTACTTGACATGTGCTTTTTGTAAAAAAGATAGCTGGCTGAAGAGTGTCCTAACCTATATGTGGCTATCACCAAGAAAAAAAATGAAAAGGGCACTGGTATGATTTGAATTGATAAGCCTTAGTGGTATACATGCCCAACCATCCTTATAGTTCAATAAATAAACATTACCACTCGTAGTGGGAGACAAACCCAGTTGACAACTAATCCAATCGAGAAGGTACAATGGGAAGAACCACAAGCTTGGAAGTAAACTAATGTTCAATAGAAAAAGGATGTCCTCTAAGATGTGATGGCACTCATACATGAAATTTAGGGAAAAATCTAGTTACTCAAAGGCAAGGATATAACACATCATGCTGTTATGCAAAGACAAGCTAAACTTTGACCAGTGGTGTGGGATGACTTCTAAGAATTATACAAGCATATGTTGGATGAGGATATTGTCCCTCAACTTAGTACTTAGCTTAAGAGTCAAGCCTAAATACCAAACGAGGTTCACCCTCATCTCATTAGGCAAAGTGAAGACCACTATTTAAATCATGCTCGACAATAGGACACCTAGTTCCTCTAGTCCCCTGAAAAATAGAGAAATATTGGTTAATGATACCATCAATGGATGGGTAATTCAAGACATCTTAGTGGATACTGGCATGGAAGTCATGTCATCACCAAGGATTATTAGCACAAAAATGTCTAGTCTAGTGCTACAACCTTCACCTCATGTGTTATTCATGATAAATAAGACTCACGTGCACCCTATTGGGGTCTTCAAGAATGCCATGGTTAACATACTTGGAGTACCATTCAAAGTGGATTTTAAGGTTTAGGAGTTAGCTAAAGCTAGTGATTATCCATCTCTACTGGGAATACCTTAGTGCTATAAGAACAATATGGATTTGAGTTTTAAGAAGTGTTAGCACATTGGGTTAGACTTCAACATCAGATCTAGACTTAACCAAAATAACCCAAAATTTTGGTTCCATTGTTAAGACTTGAACACGGGTCTCTCGAGTGATAGTCAAATATCCTAACCAATTAGACTTCTCCCTCACGTAAATTTGAATGAGTCCCTCAAGAGAGCTTTCAACATGGCTTAAGCTACCTTATGCTTTCTCCACGTGATACTTCATAGGTGTCATTAATTAGATATATGATGCACAACCCATCATTATATAGGCTGAGAGGATAAATGTAGAGATTCACACTCTTAAAAAACTATGTGTATCCAGGTAAGAAGGCCATGTGGAGAGAATGGAAATAGACTTGATACACATACAGGTCAAGCAGACTTTAGTCGAGGTGCAAATTCATAAAGCTATTTTACATGATATGACCCCACAAGAACCATAGGGTGGAGATCCTAAGGAAACACTCCCTCTAGTGCTACTTTTGAAGAAGAAGAAGCAATTGGATGTGGGTACAAGTGTAACTGGGCAACAGGCTCCCTAAAAAAAATAGAAGACTACAAAGGTGCATCCCTCCAAACCTACCTCTTCTCATCGCTCTATGCCACCTCCACCTCCACCTTGCCTTTCACCTTCCCCACATTCATCCCTATCTCCTCCTCACACTAGTCCATCTCCTCCATGCTCTACTCATCCACACTCTTTGATTCCCCAACCTTCATCTCCTTAACCTACTCCCCCTCTTTCTCCACCACCATCTCCACCTCCACCTCTACCTTCTCCACCCCTACCTTCTTTACCTCCACTATCTCCCCCAAGAACTACTGTAAGAGCTACCCACCAGCAACCCCCTAGGCAAACATTCCAATCAGACATTATTGAGGTGCAGATTCATAACTTAGGTTCAGATTATGAGATAACTCTCTCCCTAGTGTGAGATGAGCATGCCACCTCTGATGACTCCCTAACTGATGTTGGATCACCATACAATGAGGGGGATTATGAAGAAGAAAGTGAGATGGTCACAGATGGCCATGAGGAGGTTGAGATTGAACAAGACCCAAATAAGGGGAAGGGACCAATCGAGACTTCTAAGGGACATGATGAAGGTGTCATCGGTAATACATGTAAATGTTATCAATTCAGCATGCAAGAAAATACACTCTATCTTTGTTTGCACTTCATTCCCAAGGAGGCAACTCTCAAAATGAAGAAGCAAGTGTGCTTCCTCCTTGACATGTATAACGAGGAGCAGGGGTTCAAACTCCTACAAGACAACCCTTTTTTGGGCCTAGATGCTACAACACTGCCAAAACCACTATGGGTAGATTCCTAAAAGATCTCCCCTCTACTAACAAGCACTACATTTTTGAAGTTGGGCATGAAAATAATGCACCAAAATATTTTTTTGGATTTTGATACTCATACGACTGAATGAAAACATACTAGAGTTTTAGGCATGTATAATAAAGTATTTGTAGAGAAACAAGTGCTCACTGAGAAAGTAGCCTCATTGAAATAAAAGCTCCAAAAGGCCACATAAGTAAAAGTAAG
The DNA here is from genome assembly GCA_037957365.1 of Torreya grandis. Classification (NCBI taxonomy): domain Eukaryota; kingdom Viridiplantae; phylum Streptophyta; class Pinopsida; order Cupressales; family Taxaceae; genus Torreya; species Torreya grandis. Next base: position 1,433,741 of record JARHVA010003141.1, on the reverse strand, counting down.
GTTCTTAACCCTTTGTAAAACAATTTTGAAGGAAGATCCATCACTAGCAGATGGCATACCTATTAATGGGGATGTTATTAAGAAAATTGGAACCCCTGGTGGAACTACTCAAAAAACTCAAGGAGTGACCCACATCAAGAAATGAGGGATTAAAATTAATTGAGTAGTTTACCATGGCCATTGATGCCTACAAACATACTTTAGAGAGAGTTAGGGAAGTTATCCTCATTTTGGATGACATTTTTACATAGCTCGTGTGCCCTTATAAAGTCTTAGAGGCTCGGATCCAAACTAAAGAGGACCTGAGGCAACACTCGACTGATGCTGCACTCTTAATAAAGGACCACATCGAATGTACCAAAGTATTTAGAGGTGTAGAGATGATTGAGGACACCATTAATAAACATCATCAATAGCTAAATGCAAGTTTTGTATCCCTTTAAGGATATGTTGACAAGGAGGTCTCTACACTTTAAGATGTCTAGAAGGATTCTATCACAACGCTGGACAAATAGGTAAAGAAGACCAGCAAGACTCTGACCCAACCCCCATAGAAGGAATAACTGCAAAGGTTCTTGAGGCATTATCCCATTGGGACAATTTGAGGAAGGAATTCGAGTAAAAGGGGCCTAAATTTTTGGAGGGTGCTAGCACAACTTAGTATAGGATGGACTAAGAGCGTAGTGTGGGGTGATGTTGGCCCCTAAATTTTGACTAAGTGTTGTCTCATTTTGGCATGAGACTGATATAGTGCAGAAGGACCATAGCAAAGGAGGACCATGGAACATAACTGAGAGTCATAGAAGCATCATGGCATGGAACCTATTGGGTACAAAAGGATAATGACATAGAAAAACTAATGTGAGAGGACCCAATTAGAGGATAACAAGTCATGAGGAACTCAAGAACATAGGACTCAAAATAGAAGTAGAAGACTAGGTGAGCATGTGGGAAGTGGGATGAAGTTGGAAAAATGGTTCAAATGGGACACTTTGACCTTATTGATGGGAGGTATCACACTATCTTACAAGGAAAAGAACACATGGCTACCAAGATATAACATAGAGCGAGAATCAAGGGGGTGTCAGGATTAGGAGCACAATTGATTACCTTGTATAAGCAACTAAACACGGAATTTAAACCAGAAGTAACAAGTAACTAGAAATCAGAAACAACACAGAATTTGAGAGACAATACAATCTTGTATTCAACTCATCCAGAAAGAAAATACAATAAATAAGATGCCACACTCTTCCCACACCTATAGGGCTTCCCACACCTCTAGGGCTCCCAGTAATTCTCCTTCAAGAGTTCTCTCTCTCAATTACGATCACAATAAACAACTCAAACACAAAGTTGTTGTTCACCTCCACCAGTCAATAACAATACTGCCAGTACACAAGTACTCAAAGTACTTCAAGTAGATCTCCCTTGATCTTGCAACAACCTAAAAATCTTCTGATCTTACCATGTAGATCTCACCTGATCTTGCACAACTTGCAGATCAACTTGGTCTTGCACACCTGCAAACCTAGATCTTACAATTGGAAGGATCTCTTCCTTGTCCTTGATTACAATACAACCCCATGAGTCTATTATATAGATCCCATGCAAACAATAATTATACCTCTAATTACAATAATTAGAAACACAGACTCAAGACTAAAATTAGTCTTTTACATGCAAAAAACTAGTTTGTTAAACTAATTGTTCATCAACTAGCAGTTTTGGAATCGCACAGGCGACCGATGTCAGTCCCTATCTGTCTGGAGATGACTAACGTCGGTCGATCTCTGACCGATGCTAGTTGCTTTGTACACTGGATATGACCAACATCAGTTGGCCTACCGATGTCAGTTGCTCTGCAACTCAGCAACCTCCTCCATTTGCGTACCTGTGAAGCTTTTAGCTTCACAACCTAACAATCTCCCACTTGGAGATAAACAACTGCACCTATACCTGTACCTATACCTGTACATCATCTAATTTATTTCCTGGCTTGTATCCCTCTTCAAGTTCAATCTTGAAGACCAACCACCACACATCTTGTGGTGCTATGCCTGTCATCCAAGTCCCCTACCGTATTCGAAGTGCTTGACCCTGCATAGCATGTTAACCTGCTGCTAGTCCCTCTCAGATACTTGAGAACCCATTAAACTGCTTTCCAGTGCTTCTTTCCCGAATTGGCCACGAACTCGCTGACAACACCCACTGCTTGGGCGAACTCAGGTCTAGTACACAAGTACTTAACCTCATTATGTGAATTGGGACACTGTTCTGTGAACTGTCCATCCATAGGTGTGCTAACTAGTTTTGCATCCCGCATCTTGAACCTCGCCACTACCTTATTCACACAATCATCTTGAGACAACATCAACCTGTCCTTTTTCTCATCCCTTATGAAGGCTGACCTCAATATTAATTTGGAAAGTCAGGCTAATATCCTACGTGTGATTCCTCCTTTGGTCTTGAAGGAACAAAACAAAATGTTATGTTCAATCCCAAAGGAAGAGGAAATCTTTAAAGCTGTCTATTCTCTTGGAGGAGATAAAGCACTTGGACCTGATGGATTTCCCATGTTCTTCTTTCAAAAACTTTAGAAATTTGTTGGCAAAGATGTAAGTGATGTGGTGAAGGAATTCTTTGGAGCCAAACAAATGCTTAAGGATGTTAATTCCACCTGTTTGTGTTTGATTCCAAAGAAGATTGGTGCTAATTCTCCTGATCAGTTTAGACCGATTAGCCTCTGTAACTCTTTCTACAAGATCATCTCCAAAGTTCTTACTTTCAGACTTATTCAAGTGATTCCTTTGATAATTGTTGATCAACAAAATGGATTTATCCTAGGTAGACAAATTCTCAATTCTATAATTACTGCTCACGAGAATATTCATTCACTGTTCAGCTCTAATAATCAGGGTTTCATTATGAAAGTTGATATTGCAAAAGCATATGACAGGGTGGACTGGTTATTCCTTTCAAATAGTCTTACAGCTTTTGGCTTTGAATAAAAGGTGGTTGGTATTATTTACCAGCTAATTTCTACTTCTTCTATTGCTATAATGGTAAATGGAAGTTCTTCCCATTTCTTTAATCCATCATGGGGGCTGAGACAAGGAGACCTTATATCCCCCATTCTATTTGTGATTATGGCTGACTGTATGAGAAGATATATAGGGGATTTGGTAAGTAAAGGTTTATTTAAGGGATTAAAACCCTCTTCTCATCCTCTAATTTGCTCCCACAAACAATTTTTTGATGATACTATCTTCATGGGAAAAGCTGAAGTCAAGGAAGCGAGAAATTTGAAGCAAGCTATAAATTTATATTCATCTGCATTTGGTCAATTGATTAATTGGAATAAAAGTGTAGTGTTCTTCACCAATACCCCAATTCAGAGACAGAATAAAATTGCTAAAATCCTTGGGTGCTCTATAGGTTCTTTCCCCTCATCTTACCTGGGTCTTCCTCTTGGGATGCAAGTCCCTGATGCCTTTTGGGAGGATCTTATTAACAAATTCAGTAAGAAACTTGCGAGATGGAAAGGAATTTTTTTAAGTCAGGCAGGAAAGTTAACCCTCCTTAAAGCAAGTCTTCAAAGCATACCTACTTATGCTTTAAGTCTTTTCAGAATTCCTACCAAATTTGCAGAAGCTATTGAAAAAATCCAAAGAAACTTTCTATGGACTGGTACTGAGGAAAAAAGGAGGATGCCTTTAATTGCTTGGGATAGCATTTGTAAACCTTTCAGGGAAGGGGGGCCGGGAATACAGAAAATTAGAAGTATGAATACAACTCTCTTAGCAAAATTGGGATGGAGGGTTTACCATGAAAACAAAGAATGAAGTAACATATGGAAGCATAAGTATTTATTCAATGCAAAATACCTATCTGATTTCTTTTCTTACCCTGATGTTACCGACCTTCTTCCATTTGGGGGCCAGTTTAGGGAACTAAACAAATTATAGGAGGATGCTCATGGAAAGTTGGTAATGGAATAAAGGTGAAATTCTGGGAGGATGCTTGGTTAAAAGAATACCCTTTAATAGAAGAATTCCAAGATAACGAGGTAATTGATCGATGTAAGCAAAGATATGGAATAATGGTAAATCAATACTGGTAGAACAATTCCTGGGTGAATTTAACTGATCTTGATCAAGATTTAAATAATATACAATTATCCCTCAATGCTATCCCTCTCTATCCTTATCTAGAGGATAAGATAATTTGGCATGATGATCCTAGTGGACAATTTAAAGTATCTACCATTTTTACTTCTAAGGGAAATGGTAATCAACCTTTGTGGTCGCATGCCTGGATCAAGAGACTTATCCCCAAAATAAAAATCTTCTACTGGACTCTGCTTCGAAACAAAATCTTGACTCTTGACAACTTGCATAAAAGAGGAATATATGTGGTGAATAGGTGTATTCTATGTAAAAAGGGCTTTGAAGATAGAGATCATTTGTTTGTGAACTGTTCTTATACGCAACAAGTTTGGAATGAGATCCTCAATCTTTGGGGTATTGTATGGGTTCATCAAAAAAGTGTGGAACTATCTTTTAAAAGTTGGTACTGTCCCTCTAAGAATCTTGATGTTCTTTTTTTTCGAAAATTAACTCTTCCCCATATTTGGTGGGGTATATGGAAAGAAAGAAACAATAGAATTTTTAGAAGTAAAGAACTTCCAGGGTGGGTATTGGGTCAGAATATTATTAGAGCAATAAAAGAAAATTTCTCATCACAATGGGATCCTAATCCAACCTTTCAAATTGATAATCCCCTAAGATCAGAAAGGCCTAATGTGAAAACTGAAAATCCAAGATTAAGTGTTAAATGGAATGTCCCCCTTTGTGGATGGATCAAAGGAAACTTTGATGGAGCTGTTAAAGGGAACCTGGGAAAAGTAGGATGCGAAGGAGTCTTGAGAGATCATGTGGGAAATGTAATTGATGTTATTGCTATTCCTATCGGTAAGTCGAATTGTCATATTGTTGAAGCTTTTGCAGCCCTTCAAACCATTAAATTAGCTGTTGAATCAAGATATTCTAAATTATGGCTGGAAGGTGACTCCATGAATATCATTAATATCTTAAATAACAAAAATTTAGTTTCTTGGTCTATAGAGGCAATGGTGATGGAAATGAAAGCCTTAATTCAAAAATTTGAGAAAGTGACTATAACCCATACTTACCGTGAAGCCAATGGGGTTGCTGACTGGATAGAAAATCATGCAGTTTGAACAGGACACAAGGCGAGGTGGCAGGATACATTAAATAAGAATGTGGATCTTAGAGTGCTCATTAATTATGACGTAATTCATTTAAAGGAGGGAAAGATCTGCTTGGAATAAAAAAATAATGATTTGGCAGAGTGGCCTTACAGAGGAAGGATTACATTCATTGAATAGAAATATTCTAGAGAATGTGAAGTGGGTTTTGTATGTGACAGATAATAAGCGAGTTTCAATCCAAGTTGATAATAGTTGGTCCCATTGCTCAGTAATCAGTGTTTGGGTGTTACTGGATAATTGTACGGCTTGCAAAATGAAAGGAGAACCAAGGAAGCAAGAACCTAAAAGCTGTGAAGATTGGAAAGCAAAACAAGAACTAGAAGATCCTTCAGAGAGGGAAGGTTGTGAGCTACTTGGATCGGCTACATGGTTCAAAACTTCATATAACGACGGCTTTTTTCAAAAACTAGGTCGACGACAGGGTAACCCTCCATGGCATCATGGTGAAGCTCATCGAGGAATTTATAGCGGAGGTCATAGGGCTTCCAATGGAGGGAATAAAATTCTCAAAGCATACCAACATTTCTAATGAGGCTTTTAGCAAATTCCCAAAGATGGATGCTGAGGAGCAGCAGTTGGAAAAGAGTGGGGATTTTTTTGACCTAGAGCAGATTAAAGGAATCTGGAGAGACGTCTTATGTTGCATCCTTGAGTATTTCATACTTGATGGAAGAAGCAAAAGAGTCCATAAATTTCATTTTGTCTTTATTAATCATTTTAGGCACAAAGTTAGAATCTCCTTTCCTTTCTATTTGCGCTTCTCGTTACTCCAAAGTCTGTTTGCTCATAGAAAAAAAGAGTCTCGTCCTATTTTGCATGAGGGGTTAATCCTTATAATTGAAGGTTTCTGCAAAAACAAGGCCATTGTCTTGAATCCTTGTTTGGATAAAAACAAGGACTCATAGAGTAAGAAGAATGAAACAGTAAAGGGGAAAGAAAAAGCTAAACCCAAATCCTCTAGCTTCAAAAAATGGGATGTTGATGAGGAAACAGAGTGGGAAAGCACTGAAAGTTCTGAGGAGAGTATGGAGGAAGAGGAAGGAACAGAAAGTGGGGAATCCAGCTCCAGTAAGGATGAAGAAGATAAAAGTAAGAATGAGAAAGAAGGGGTCACTATAGAGGAAAGAACTGAAAATAATAACTATGATCTTGAGGAAAATCAACAAGTGCTAGGGAAACTGAAAAGGCTATGGATTTTCTATTTGAGGATCCTACTTCGAAAATAGAGAAGGAACATTTAGTTCAGGATGACTATCATGCAATGGAAACTAGAGACCAAGTAAAGGATGATTTAATCCATAACGAAAGCCCTGTCGAAATTAAGAAACAAAAACAAGTGGAAAGGGAGGATTATATGGAAAAGGATGAAGACAATCCAAAAGAGAACACAAAAGATTTAAGTGATATAGGGCAGAATCTCTGGAGGCACCCCTTTATGAGCTCGACCAAATGCAAAGCAGACGCTATCCTTCAAGTTGACTCATGGATGTATAAGGAGATAATGGGCCTAAAAAAAAAAATGGAAATATTGGAACGTAATCAGGAAGCAGATCGAAATAAAACCAATAATTTGGAAAAGTAGATGAGGGATATTCCCATCAAACTTATAAACTATGAGAACAATCTAAGGGAGCTCATTAAGGAAAGTAGAATGAAGATGGAGGAGGTAACCTCTAGCATATGTGCAACTGCTGTAAACATTGGAAAATGAGCAAATGAGGAAATTAAATCCTTGGAGGGGCCGAGCAAGATAACCAGACAGAGCTCAAGGAAAAAAGCAACGCAAGAGGTTGCTACGTCGGCAGCTAAATCTATACAGGACACTACTGTGATTGAAAAGGAAGTGGTGAAGATGATTTTAGAATTAAAAGAATAGGTTCTTTGAGTTCTTATTGTCCTGGTCCTTTTAGTTGGATGTTATAACTGGTTCCATTTTCTGGTTTTTTGTTTTCTTGTCACACTGGAGTGTCCAGGTCTCTGTAAAACCTGGGGTTTGTCTTTTGATGTTCTTGAATTGTGGTTTCAGGTCCCTATAAAATCTATTTTTGATTCTACTTAGTAGTAGGTAATAGGTCTCACCTATGGACGTTATTGTTATATCCTTCTTCCTCCATTTCAGGGTGTCGGGGTCCCTTCAAAACCTATTTTTACCTTAATCTAAAACATCAACCTGTGATCTTCCCTGTCTCTAGGAAAACTCATGCCAAAGAATCTTGCTACTCCCAGATCCTTCATGACACACCTCTGAACTAACTTTACCTTTAGCTCAATAACACCCTGCATGTGTGACCCTACAACAAGCATACACACTACATACAATAACAGGATAATGTAGCTAATATTATCCAACCTGGTAAAGGAAACACAATGGTTACATTGACATTGAGTAAAGCCATGCTTTGTCATACACCTATCAAACCTCCATTTTCCTGTAGCCTGCTCAAGACCATATACCCTAGCTTTCCATCTCACGTGTCCATTTTCTCTCTTCTTTGACCTGGGAATCCATTCGTCTTTCAGTGCTTTCTCTCTGGCTGGTAACTCTACCAAATCTCGCATTTGGTTCTCATCCAAGGAATCAAATTCCTCATTCATGCCATGCTCCCACTATTTCTTGGATTCTACCTGCTTTGCTTCTTTAAAACTTCCTGGTTCTTAACCATCAGTGCACAACAAGTAGTCTAAAGAAGGGGAATAATGAATTTGAGGCTTACTTACACTTTTAGTCCTCCTCATGGGCATTTGAGACCCCTTGACAGCTTATTATTTGCTCAAAATCCATTTTTTGGTTGACCCTAGTCTGCACCCGACCGATGTCGATCCCACCTGATCACTGACACCGGTTCCCTGACCGACGTCAGTTTCCACCTAGTTGTCGACATCAGTTCCCTAATCGACATTAGTCTCCACCTACCTGACACCACCAACTCTGATATGCACATGACCGACATTGGTACCTACCTATTCAATGTCGGTTCCACCTGACTGACGCTGATAACTGTGTTTTCTTGTGAGTGATAACTTTTTACCTGTGAGCTTACCTTGGATCATAACCCTGTCCAAACTGCCCTGCTCAGAATTATTCAGCCCCTTGAGCTGATTTTTGTTCGTCGTCTCCTCCTTGAAAACCAAGGCTTTCATGTTCTTGTCAAAAACATCAAATTTTTTTTTTCTACCATAAACCTGATCCTTTCTTGTAGCATGTGTTTCAAGAAACCTCACTTTCTTCTGTTGCTTACAAAAATCTCGATCTATGCTTTCCGAATCTGAACTCTTACCCTTTGACTCAAAAACATGCATCCCCTTCTTATTCATGTGACCAAGCCTACAAAGCCACATCTTTGAATCTATAGCTGAAGTAGATAAACTAGAAGGAGAATCAATAATACAAGTAGATAGATAAAGAGTACCTACTTTCCTACCTCTTGCTAAAACAAGTGTACCCTTGGAAACTTTCCAAGAATCCACTGTGAGAGTTACTGTGCATCCCTCATCACCCAACTTTCCAATAGAAATCAAGTTCCACTTTAGGACTGGGACATGCATGACCTCCTTCAACACCCATGTGTTTTCCGTCTGCAATTTCAGCTGCACTTTCCCTTTGCCAACCATTTGACAAGGCTTACCATCCCTTAAATAAATCTCTCGAAAGTCTCCCCAAACATATTCATAAAAAAATTCTCTATTTGGGGTTGCATGGAAAGAGGCACCAAAATCTAAAACCCAAGATTCCACTTTATCCAAGGAACATACAAGAGCATCCTATGCAACAATACCTGCAACAACTGCTTCTTCATTTCCTTCATGCTGATCTTCAACCAACCAACAATCTTTCTTTACATGCCCTTGCTTTCCACATTTCCAGTAGATTATTTTGCCATACCTAGATTTGGATCTCTTGCCTATCTTTGACCTTGATTTCCCTTGCTCAATCTTCTCTCTTTGCCTTCCCCTACTTTTAACACTTAAAGCATTCTCTGATGATTCACCTGTGCTTTTCCTGTGAATTTCTTCATTCAAGATTACACTAACAACATTATCAATTTTTAAGATATTTAAAGCAGATGCAATATTACTAACTGCCATTACCAAACTATCCCAACTTTTAGGTAATGAGCATAAGATTAAGAGAGCCTTAATTTCATTATCAAAAACAATATTGACTGAAACTAACTGGTTTACCAAACCATGGAAATCACTAAGATGATTGTGTATAGATCCACCTTCCAACATTTGTAAATTAAATAACTACTTCATAAGAAATACCTTATTCGAAGCTGAGGGTTTTTCATATAAATTTGCTAAAGATTCCATTAACTCTACCATTGTCTTAGCCTGTGATAAGTTAAAAATCACAAATGATGCCAGGCTCAACCTTATAGATCCCAGAGCCTTTCGATCAAGAACCTTCCATTCTTCATCTTTCATATATGTGGGCTTACATGCAACCCCACCCAATGGTAAGTATAGATCTTTCTGATACATATAATCTTCTATCTGCATCCTCCATAATTGATAATTCTTGCCGTTAAACTTCTCCATTCTTAGCTTACTTTCTTCTACCATTGCTTTACTCCCACTCAATCAGAAACCCCTGAAAGTGACCTGTAATCAAACACAAACCTGCTCTGAACCAGGCTCTGTGAACCTACAAACTGTAGCTCTGATACCACTTTGTCAGGATTAAGAGCACAATTGATTACCTTGTATAAACAACTAAACACAAAATTTAAACTAGAAGTAACAAGTAACTAGAAATCAGAAACAACATAGAATTTGAGAGACAATACAATCTTGTATTCAACTCATCTAGAAAGAAAATATAATAAAGAAGACGCCACACTCTTCCCACACCTCTAGGGCTTCCCACACCTCTAGGGCTCCCAGTAATTCTCCTTCAAGAGTTCTCTCTCTCAATTATGGTCACAACAAACAACTCAAACACAGAGTTGTTGTTCACCTCCACCAGTCAATAACAATACTGCCAGTACACAAGTACTCAAATTACTTCAAGTAGATCTCCCTTGATCTTGCAACAACCTGAAAATATTTTGATCTTACTTACCATGTAGATCTCACATGATTTTGCACAACTTGCAGATCAACCTGGTCTTGCACACTTGCAAACCTAGATCTTACAATTGGAAGTATCTCTTCCTTGTCCTTGATTACAATACATCCCCATGAGTCTATTATATAGATCCCATGCAAACAATAATTGGACCTCTAATTACAATAATTAGAAATGTAGACTCAAGACTAAAATTAGTCTTTTACATGCAAACAATTGGTTTGTTAAACTAACTATTCATCAACTAGCAGTTCTAGAACTGCACAGGCGACTGACATCGGTCCCTGTCTGTCTGGAGATGACTGATGTCAGCCAATCTCTGACTGATGTCGGTTGCTTTATACATTGGATATGACTGATGTCAGTTGGCCTGCCGACGTCGGTTGCTCTGCAACTTAGCAACCTCCTCCGTTTGCATACCTGTGAAGCTTTTAGCTCCACAACCTAACAGGGGACACAGAGGCCCAAATCTTGAGAGAGAATTATTTGTTAATTGCCATGACTCTCAGTCTATTGAGAGTCTGTTGATCACCTATAGAAGCCCTTAATGATTTTAAACACTTGGTCAAGATAATATAAGTATAAATTCCCCTATTGTAAAGCATTGCAAGAGGATAGAGAGATGTATGAATTCTGTAGTGTTATGTTAGAAAATCTTAAGCTTAATATATGATAGCATGTTATATCAACTCGTGTTACTATTAGTGATGGTGTGTATTGGCTAGATATTTTGTAGGCTAACAAAAGTTCTTAGGTAGTCATGGGATTAAATCCCCTTCATTTAATGGTGAAGATCCCATATGATAATGTCTATTTACTTCTAATTATCTACTACTCTCAGTTATTCACAAATTATACAGATTATGTGCAAGTTGTCTTATATCTAGGGGTATTAATTTAATCACAGAGTTCATGAACCATAACAAGGTGATTTTATAGCAAGTAAGTAGCTATTTTAGAGGATGTGTAAATATATTTTGGGAAATTAAGAGTGAAAAACTAGAATATGTGAGAAGAGAGAAGTTATACTTCACAATAATTAGTTTTATAGATCTTATTAAATCTTTACAAGTAAATAAACATTCAAGAGATGATAATATTTTTAGTAAATGACTAAGAAATATTAGAATTCACATTTAGATTTAAAGATAACACAAAGTTTACCATTTTAACCTCCACAAATCCATCAAATGATCTCCTGAGATACAAAGTTCCACATAAAACAACTTTTTTCTCATTCACTTTGAACTAAATTCATACAAAAGAAAAACTCAGAAATCTAAACACAAAGTTTTAAATTACTTAAATTCTCTTGCTTCAGTTACAATTTCTACGCAAAAATTACCGTCCTCAGGCATGTAGGCCTTCACTTATATTTATATAATTTCAGATGTCAGAATCAAATAGGAAAGAACTCCTTCAATTCCCATGTTCTACATTAAAAACTCAAAACCATTGATAGGCATCTTCCTAGAATTTCTCCTATGTAGCATGCAATGATTGATGACATCTAGCACTTCTTAGTTTCCTTATTTGAATCAAATACAATCTCTTTTGCATGCTATGTAGAGCTAAGTAATTTGATTTTATAGAATGACTTCAAGTAATGGCATTTAGCCAAGTTACTTGAGTTTTACATTTTACAATTAATTATTTAAATCAAAATTACTTAAATACATTACAAGTTACAAGAAGAAAATAGAAGAAATATTAACATCATTCCAATTCATGAACTTTGTTTCTGCACTTATCTTTGTATTTGATGTGTTGAGACATCATGAATTGGATAGTTACATCATCTGATTTGGCAACTGATTGCATTTCTATTTCATTTCTCAATAGCTCCCTTTCCAACTTCTTAAAATACCCTTTCACCTTCCTGATATTAAGTTCCAACAAACTCCAATAAACTTATTCAAAGTAATAAGGTACGACAATCCCAAGAAGGTCTGGGTATTCCTCAAGTCTTCAGGGTTGAAGACTCCAGGTAAGTAATGTTGCTCTGGAACTCTGGGTAAGTAATGCTACTTTGAAACTTTGGGTAAGTAATGCTGCTCTAGAACTCTGGGTAAGTAATGTTGCTCCAAAACTCTAGGTAAGTAATGCTGCTCTAGAACTTTAGATAAGTAATGCTACTCTAGAACTTTGGGTAAGTAATGTTGCTTCAAAACTCTGGGTAAGTAATGTTGCTCTGGAACTTTAGATAAGTAATGCTGCTCTGAAACTTCTGGTAAGTAATGTTGCTTTAGAACTCTAGATCTACTTTACTTAGCTTTTGATGAGAAATAAAGTTGTTTGATAATTTTTGTTTGAATTGGGTTGTGTAACTTGGGATTGTGATGACTGCTTACTTCTTAATTTGATAAGTAAATTGACTTGGAGAACCGGAGTTGGCCTAAAAGTGAAACCAAACACTTATTTTTTTTTGAACTTCTTGGATAGATGGGCAAATGGGTTATATGAGAATGACCTAGGAAAACATTTTAAAACCTTCTCGAGTAGTTTAAAGTAATTGGAAATGAAAGCAAATATAGTGAAGACTACAAGAATCTAAGTCTTATTTAGGGGACTGAGTTTTGACAAGGATAACTGACTCACATAATGTAAAAGAAATATTTTTAAAAGGGGTAACCCAAAATTTCTAAGTTTGAAATTTTGGGGACTCCAGTATGAACTATTGTTTAAACTCTTTATGTGAAAGAAACCTGATATTTTCTTATTTAAGCACTTAATGCTAAGTAACAAGATGACTATAATCTACATGATAATGATAATCAAATATAGAAATTAGGAGAACTCAAGAAGTGCTATTAGGAGCTGTAAGGAAGCATAAATAGATGAGGATCCCATCACTTTTGAGTTATGTTCTATGCCACTTGTATCTTATGAAGGAGAAACAAGCTGGATGATAGGAACTGAGGAATCAAGTCTAAACCAACCAAGATCTGCCAATAGAGTGCACACTCATGCCTTTGAGTCAGATAGAGGACACATTTGAAATTGGGATACAAATATTTTGGAGTCAGAATTTGAATCGATAAAGGATACTAAAACTGAGCAATTTGATGCTCATTTAGATTTAACACTATCTTTCAATCTTCAAGGGAATTTTATGGCATAACTTGGGATGCTTGGTAGACCAGTCTTCAAGGATAAAATATAGGCCCAAATTTGGTTAACCAATTGGATACTGTGCCCCATACCATGAGCACTACTATTGGAGGCACTAGAGGAGGACAAGGAAGTGGCACAAGAAGAAGTGGACTCCTTCCTCAAGGGACTAGAATTGGAGGTTCCAAAAAATCATTCATTGAAATACCTCAACCAACTATGGTCTACTACGAGATGAAATTACACTTACTTAAATATTGAGGGGTGGAGAATGCAACTGAGCATGTCCACAAATGCAAATTGATTTAGAGGGTGTGAGACATCACATTTTTTGAACATAAGGCCACATAATTTGTAACTATGTTTTCAGACTGTGCATATAAGTGGTACCAAAAGTTAGACCCTTAATAAGTGATGTTCAAATTTGATCAGCTCAAAATAACCTTCCTTCAGGAGTTTGACATTATCATGTAGTTTAACATAAACTTACTAATTCAATCCTATGATTTCTATATTTGATTAGCATTATCATGCAGATTATAATCATCTTGTTACTTAGCATTAAGTGCTTAGAAAAGAAAATATTAGGTTTCTTTCACATAAAGAGTTTAAACAATAGTTCACACTATTAATCTAATATAGAAATCATGACACAGGAGGATCATGGCACATAACTGATAGGTGTAGAAGCCAAGTTCCAATTCCTTCAAGAATCATAGGGTCACTATCTAATGCTTTTTTATTTTGAAATTAAGAAGTTATTTGTTAATCTTAGACTAGAAACTATACCAATGGAGGGATAAATACTCTTGTGCATGAGCCACATGTTTGGAAGGGGAGAATAAGGGTTGATATAAGATTGTGGGTTCAAAATGGTAGCTAGCCAATATGCACTAAGGAAACAGAAGTATGATGAAGCTCGACAATATATCATAGGAGTTAGCAGCCTGGGACAAGACCAAGATAACTCAAGGAGTATTGTCAAGAGCTGTAGGGAAGTGAAAACACATGAGGATCCCATCACTTTTGAGCCACGTTCTATTCCACTTTTATCTTATGAAGGAGAAATAAGCTAGATGGCAAGAATTGAGGAACCAAGTCTAAACCAACCAAGCTCCCCCAATAAAGTGCATGCTCATGCCTTTGAGTTAGATAGAGTACACATTTGAAATTGGGATATAATTAATTTGGAGTCAGAAGCTGAATCGGTAAGGGATACTAAAACTGAGTGATTTGATGCTCATTTAGATTAAACACTATATTTCCCTCTTCAAGGGAATTGTATGGCATAACTTGGGATTCTTGGTGGACCTAAGTCTTCAAGGATAAAATACATTCCCAAACTTGGTTAGCCATTCGGTACCACACCGCATACCATGAGCATTGCTACTAGAGGTGTTGGAGGAGGACTAGGCAGTGGTGCAGGAGGAAGTGGACTCCCTCCTCAAGGGACTGGAGCTAGAGGTTATTATCAACCACCTGTTCAAACACCTCAACCAATTATGGTCTACTACAAGATGACATTACACTTACTTAAATATCAAGGGATGGAGAATATAGCTGAGCATGTCTAAAAATTTGAATTGATTAGGAGGGCATGAGGCATCACATCTTCTGAATGTAAAGCCACATAGTTTTTAACTCTAATTTTAAAGTACATGCATAAGTGGTACTAGGATTTCAACCCTTAGTAAGTTGTGTTAAATTTTTATTAGCTCAAAACAACCTTCCTTCAAGAGTTTGACAGTCCTAAATTTGAGTAATAGAGCATAACAATGTTGAAGGACATAAAGCAAGGACTTATCAAAAGTGTGCGTGAATATGATTCAAGGTTTAAAAAATTGTTATCTAAACTATAATTTGAAATTAATGATACCTAGCAAACATAATGGTTTATGGGAGAACTATTACTACCCTTTCGATGAACCTTGTCACAATGGACCTTCACTAGCCCGTACAAGGCTTTGGAAGCTGCTCTCCATGCTGAAGCGGTTAGAAGGATTAATACTAGGATTAGTACCTTTATGGAGGCAAAAATAGCCTTGATGGAATCACAAATTGATAAGTTAATGAAAAATAATGTGTATGAGACACGTAGTGGTGTTTGGTGTACTGACTATGAAACTAAAAGACATACAAGGAACAACTTTCTGTGCAAGAACATCCACATGGTACTTAAACAAACATGTGAAATCTACCATGAAGAACATGATGTCCACTCTTTTCCTCTTTTAAAATGAGATACACACACTTTTGTGTTTAATTATTGTAAGATTTGTGATGCCTACACTCATGACACTAATGATTATTGTTTGATCAATGACATTCATGAAGCTCGAGCGCATGGCACGTGCCAAACATCAATAGCAAATACTCAAGATTATGGTGGATAATATGGATGTAGAAGAAGGTGAGGATGAGGAGGTGGATGTTTCCCACCTAGTACCTATTATAAATGTGGGTCACCATACCACTATCAATAGGATTACCCAGATTACCCAATGTGCACTTTTTGTAAAAAGGACCATTGATTAGAAGAGTGTCCTGACTTATATGCGAATATCACCAATGATAAAAATTAAAAGGACATTGGTATGATTTGAATTGATAAAACATAATGGTTTGTGTGCCCAACCATCCTTATAGTTTAACAAGTAAACATTACCACTTGTAGTGGGGGACAGACTTAGTCAACAACTAATCCGATCAAGAAGGTATAATGGGAAAAACTATGAGCTAGGAAGTACCCTGATGTTCAACAAAAAAAGGATGTCCCCCAAGATATGATGGTGTTCATATGTGAACTTTAGGGAAAAATACATTTCCTTAAAGACAAAGATGTAATGTAGCATGTTGTTGTGCAAAGACAAGCTAAACTTTGACCAACGGTGTGAAATGACTTCCAAGAATTATGCAAGCATATGCTAGATGAGGATATTATCCTTCAACTTAGTACTTGGCTTAAGAGTCAATCCCAAATGCCAAATGAGGTTCACCCTCATCTCATTAGGCTAAGTGAAGACCATTATTTAAATCATGCTCAATGACAGGATACTCCTAGTTCCTATACTCCCCTAGAAGATAGAGAAATATTGGTTAATATTGCCATCAATGGATGGGTAATTCGAGACATCTTAATGGATACTAGTGTGGAAGTTGATGTCCTCACCAAGGATGCTTGGCAAAAAATGTCTATTCCAGTACTACAACATTCATCGCATGTCTTATTCATGACAAATAAGACTTGCACGCACCCTATTGGGGTCCTCAATAATACCATGATTGACATATTTGGAGTACCATTCAAAGTGGATTTTGAGATTCTAGATTTAGCTGAAGTTGATGATTACCCAGCTCTACTAGGAAGACCTTGGTGTTATGATAACAATGCAGACTTGAGCTTTAAGAAGTGCTAAGACTTTAGGTTAGACTTCAGTGTCAAATCTAGACTTAACTAAAATAACCCAACATTTTGGTTCCATTACCAATGCTTGAACCCAAGTCTCTCGGGTGATATCCAAGTATCCTAACCAAATAGACTTTTCCCTCATGTGGATCTCAATGAATCCCTTAAGAGAGATTTTAATATGGCTTAATATACCTTATCCCTTCTCTACGTGGTACTTCATAGACTTTGTCAATCATATATATGATGTATAACCCATCATTTTGTAGACTGAGAGGATAGATGTAGATATTCACACTCTCTAAAAGCTATATGTGTATCCAAGCAAGAAGGCCTATGTGGAGAGAATGGAATCAGACTTGATCGACATCCAAGTCAAACAAACTTTAGTTGGGGAGAAAATTCACAAGTTTTTTTACATGCTACACCCCCATAAGAACCCATAGGGTAGAGACCCTAAGGAAAAAATCCCTACAGTGCCACCTTTGAAGAAGATGTGATTAGATATGGGTGCAAGTACAAGTGGGCAATAATACCCCTAAAAAATATAATATTGTAGAGGTACATCCTTCTAGACCCACATCTTCCTATCCCTCTATGCCACCTCCACCTCTACCTCATTCTTCAGCTTCCCCATGTTCATATGCATATCCTCCTCACACTTCTCCACCTCCTCTCTGCTCTACTCCTCCACACTCTTTGATTCCCTAACCTTCATCTCCTCAGCCTACTCCCCCTCTTTCTCCATCACCTTCTCCACCTCCACCTCCAACTTCTCCACCCCCACCTTCTCCACCCCCACCTTCTCTACCTCCACCATCTCCCCCAAGTAATATTGCAAGAGCTTCCCACCAACAGTGCCCTAGAAAATCACCCCAACTAGATATTCCTGAGGTGTGGATTCATAGCTCAGGTTTGAATTCTTAGAGAACTCCCTTCCCAATATGGGTGGAACACGTTGCCTTTGATGACTCCCTACTTTATGTTGGATCACTATATAATAAGGGGGATGGTAAAGAAGAAAGTGAGATGGCTACAGATGGCCATGAGAAGGCTGAGCTTGAATGAGACCCAAGTAAGGGGAAGGGATCAACTGAGACTTCTAAGGGGCATGATGAAGGTGTCATTGGAAATATGCATGAACGTTATCAGTTTGATGTGTAAAAAAATATGCCCTATCTTTAGTCGCACTTCATCCCTAAATAAACAACTCTTGAAATGAGGAAGCAAGTGTCCTTCCTCCTTGACATGTAAAATGAGGAACACAAGTTCAAAATATCATATGACAACCTTTCTTTGGGCCCATATGCTATAGCGCTACTGAAACCACTATGGGTAGATCCTTAAAAGATCTCCCCTCTACTAGCAAGTGTTACATTTTTAAAGTTGGGCATGGAAATAATATGCTAGAATATTTTGTCATATTTTGATGCATACATGATTGACCAAAAACATGTAAGAGTTGTAGGCATGTATAATAAAATACTTGCAGAGAAACAAGCACTCATCAAGGAAGTGGCCTCAATGAAACAAAAGTTGTAAGAGGCCACAAGGGCAAAAGTAAGGGTCTTAACCCTTTATAAAATAATTTTGAAGGAAGATCCATCACTAACATAAGACATACCTCTTCATGAGGATGCCATAGGAAAAGTGGAAAACCCTGGTGGAACTACTACTTAAGAAACTCAAAAAGTGACCTACAATGAGAGACAAGGTATTAAAATTATACTGAATAGTTCACCATGGTTGTTGATGCCTACAAGCATAATTTAGAGAGAGTTGGGAAAGTTATCCTCATTTTAGATGAAATTTTTGCATGGCTCACATGCCCTAATAAAGTCTTGGAGGCTTGAATCCAAGCTGAAGAGGACCTGAGGTAGTACTCGATTGATGCTACACTCTTAATAAAGGACCATGTTAAGCACACCAAAGCATTTAGAGATGTAGAGATGATGGATGACACCATTAATAAACATCATTAATATATAAATTCAAGTTTTTTATCCCTCTAAGGATAGGTTGACAAGGAGGTCTCTACACTTGAAGATGTCTAGAAGGATGCGATCGTAGCTTTGGATGAATAGGTAAAGTATATCAATGAGATTCTGACCCAATTTGAGGAGATAAAAGCATCAAAAGAGGCCACATAAATAATAACTGTGAAGGTTCTTGAGGAATTACCCCATTGGGATAATCTAAGGAAGGAAATCAAGTAGAAGGGGCCTAAATTTTTGGAGAATGCTAGCATGACTGAGTTCAAGATGGATTAAGAGCATAGTCTAGGGTGATATTAGCCCCTAAATTTTGACTAAGTGTTGTCCCATTTTGGCATGGGACTAAAACAACATAGAAGGACCATGGCATGGGAGGACCATGGCACGCAACTGATAGATGTAGAAGAACCATGTTACAAAACCTACTAAGTGCAAAGGGACAATGGTGTAGAAGGACCAGTACGAGAGGACCCAATCAGAGGAGAACAAGTCACAAGGAACTTGAGATTATAGGACTCATAATAGAAGTGGAAGACTAGGGGAGCATGTGGGAAGTGGGATGTCGTTAGAAGAATGGTTAAAATGAGACACTCTAACTTTATTGATAGGAGTTCTTGCAACAGCCCACAATGAAAGGAACATATGGCTACTGAGATATAACATAGAGCGAGAATCTAGGGGGCATAGAGGCCCAAATCTTGAGGAAGAATTATTTATTAAGCACGATGACTCTCAATCTATTGAGAGTCCATTGGCCACCTATACATGCCTGAAATGATTTTAAACACTTGGTCAAGGCAAAATAAGTATGAATACCCTAATTATAAAGCATTGTGAGAGGATAGAGAAACATAAGAATTCTATAGTATTATGGAGGAAAATATTAAACTTAATATATGATAACATGTTATATCAACTTGTGTTACTATTAGTGATGGTGTGAACTATTGTTTAAAATCTTTATGTGAAATAAACTTGATATTTTATTTTCTAAGCACTTAATGTTAAGTAAGAAGATGACTATAATCTGCATGATAATGCTAATCGAATTTAGAACTCATAGGATCAAAGTAGTAAGTTTATGCTTTTACATAATCTTTACTTGATGAATATGAAAAAGTTATCCAAACTATGCTATAAAACCTACGGGACCCTGTCTTTTGCTATGAACTTTGAGTGAGCATGCAAGACCGAGGTCTTACATGAAAGGGCTAGCACACTATCACATTGGGTTAGAATTCAGTGCTAAAACTAGACTTAACCAAAATAACCCAACATTATTCTCTCCTATTTTAACTCTACAACATTCTAACAGTTCACAACCAAATTTGAATATTGTTTATTTTAGGTCAAGAGCATCTATTATCAAGTATTTATATGAATAATCTAGTTAAGCATCCTAGTTGCATTACCACATATCACACAATCACTCTAGAAGGTGAAAGAGTTATGAGTGAGGAGGAAATATAAATCCTTAGGATCTATTTGGAATGCTGAAACCACTAAAAAATAAGCTTATGAACACCAAGAAATTAGAACACTCTAGTTATTTCTCTCAAAGCTTATTACAATGCTATATTCTATCCTTTTCTCTTACTGAATGCACTACAAGAGTGTCAATATATAAGACAATGAGTTAGTTAGGACAACTCATAAATAACAATAACACATTATGGGAAAAAGTCCCTCCCATGTGAAAACACCTAAGAAGGAGTAATCACATGATTAAAAACTAATCACATGTGCAAACCATTAGGAACCTAAGCATAGATTAACCTAAACTAGTGATCACTCTAACACCCTCACTTAAGCTATGGTTAGGGAGAAAAAACACAAAAAAATGGGTCCCATCTACTAGGTCTGCTAAGGTATCCATATAAAACAATATGAAAAGGAAATAAGAAAGGAATTCATGTGGAATCCTCCCAAAGATAATTTATTTCACCATAAGCACGGATCACAATTGAATATAATGAGAAGAATTCAAGGGCTTAGTGAAGATGTCAACAACCTACTCAGTTGTAAGCATGAACTCTACAAAAATGACTTCATCCTAAATAAGTTGTTGAATGAAGTGCATATCTATATCAACATGTTTGGTTCACTGATTCTTAATAAGATTATATGAAATAGCCATCGCACTTTGGTTATCACACCAAAGAATAGTAGGACTCTATTGTGCGAAGCCAAACTCTCCTAACAACTGTTAAAGCCAAAGTACCTCTGGAATGGGTTTAATAACACCTATATATTTGCCCTGAATGGAGGAAAGGGAAATCACTATATAATTTTTAAAAACCCATCTAAGTCAACTATATCTAAGGTTGTTGACTAATCCACAAGTGGACTTGTGAGTATCAATATTTCCAGCCCAATCTAAATCAATATATCCTAAAAGTTATGGAGAATTTTATGGTGTCTATTATATCCCAGAGTGTGATGTTCTCAAAATTTAACATAAAATGCATTTGGTTGCCTGCCAATGACTCTCATAAGGTTTATGTGAAAATCAAGAGACAAGGTTCACAATGAAAGTGATATTAGGATGAATTTTTGATAGATATCAAAAATTACCTTGAAGTTATTGATACAAATTGAAATCAATGAGAGTTGTATAAATAGTAGACAAAATAACACTTAATTGATATGGAGTGGAGCTAGGCTTACAATAAACCGTGCCAAACTTATGAAGAAGATATGTAACATACTTCTGTTTCCCAATAGAGGTCCCAGATTTGTCATATCAAACCTATCTACTAACTTGTCATTGATGTCCCAAATCAAGGAGTCAAAACTACCAGTGAGGATGAGGTAATCAACATACAAAACCAATATGAAATAATCCTCGCCATGCTTCAGGATGTAAACATTATGATCTAACTCATAATGATAAAAACTATAACTTGACAGAAAACTATCCATCTTCTTGTACCAAGATCTAGGAGCTTGTTTGAGGCTATAAAGAAAATGATGGATTTTGCAGACCAATGAGTAGTCTTGTGCAAACTCTTGAGGTTGTTACATATATATATATATATATCTTATTTTAGATCACCATGAAAGAATGCAGTCTTCACATCCATTTGAATAACTAACCAATGTTGTGAAGCAATAAGTACAAGCCTAGCTGAATAAATCTTAGCTACAGGGGCAAATGTTTCAGAGTAATCAACCTGTGAAAATCCCTTAGCTACATGTCAAACTTTGTAATTATCAACTGATCCATCTACAACATATTTTGTCTTATAGACCCATTTAAATTTTGAAATATTTTTTCCCTTATGAAGAGGGATAAGTTCCCATGTGTTATTCTTCATCAATTTAAAATATTCCTCACGTATATCAGCATCCGACTCAGGGTGACCTATTGCCTCAGAAAACAACACTAGATCATCTAAAATGACATGACCCAAAAGAGAAACACTAGAGGTTTATGAATGAGTGTGGCAAGAATAAGTTAGATCACCAATCAAAGAACATGATACTTTTAGAGTGTTATGTGCTCTCTTGGGCATAGACATTGAAGGGGTGGTTGTGGTGGCTGAATAGGAGAAATAACATCCTCATCATCATCAATAATAAAAATTAGGTCATCAGAATAAACTATAGAAGGAAAACATTAAGAAGATTTAGATGTAAGTGTTGTGGAGGGGGTTTCTCATTAAATAGTACATCCCATAACAAAAACATATTTTATGACAAGATCAAGAAGCTGATAAGATTTTACATCTTCATAATAGGCAACAAAAATGAGTGGTTGTTTATTCTTCTCCAAGTATTTGTGCTTACCATTAGGAACAAATGCCCATGCCATACTTCTAAAAACATGAAAATTAGGAATATCAAGCTTGATGCATGACCAAGCCTCCTTTGGTGTCATATTCCACACAACCTTGTGTGTCATGCAATTTTGGATGTAATTAACACAATTAACTTCCTTAACCCAATATTATTGTCGCAAAATTTTAGAACAAAACATATAATTTCCTTTTCAGAGTCATAATCTTTTGCTCAACTATGCCATTTTGTTCGGGTGTGTATGTGATAGTGTGCTAATGGAGGATGCCATGAGCAATACAAAAATATGGAAAACATTACTATCATATTCCCCCATTATTATTGCATATATTTTTGAGTGGAAGAGATGATTATTTTTCAACAAGGGCTTTGAAAGCCTTGACGGTCTCAAAAACTTCATTTTTTAACTTGAGAAAATAAACCCAAGTTAGTTGAGTGTAGTCATTAATGAATGTGAGTGCATAACTTGCTCTTGAAAAAGAATGAGTTAGGAATTCCATCATGTCACCATGTCAAAATCTAAGGATTCATGTGCATGTGTGATCTTACCTACTGGAAATGGATCCTGATGTTGTTTTCCAACTAGACATCTAGGACATACTCCATTAATACAAGAGACCTTTGAAAGGCTGCTTACAAGATTTTTAGCACTCATTTGATGTATGTATATATAATTCAAGTGCCCTAGGTTCTCATGTCACAATTTTCTCACTAAATCACCATGATCAATAAGAGATGATTCATAAGAAGACTCAAACCTATCAAAAGTGTAGATCCTTTGACTAAGATTTACTACCCCTATAACCACTATCTCTTTAAGATATTTACATTTTCTTATTATAACATCATGTGGAGTGAACTACATAGTTTTTCTAGTACCAAAATTATTAATTAGAAGATATTTTGGTTACAATAAAGACATTATTAGTGCATCCATCCTACATGTCAACTATGTTAGATCCCAAACATTGAACTTGTGAGGGGTTTCCCATAACAATATGTGAGGGGTTTCCCATAACAATATGTGAGGTAACTATTGACCATTTTTGACCCCCCAGGTCAAAATGTTAACCCCTATAAGTTGAAACTTGCTTGTCATGTCTTATCAACCTTGTTTATAACCCTTTTCATGCCTTATGTGGTCCTCAAAGGGTCTTTATAAAGTCTTATTAGCAAAGATTAATGTTAATTTGACAAAATTAAGGTCATGTTTTGTCCTTATCTTATATTAGTCCATACATGTCATGGTGTGAATAAGCTTGGTTAAAAGGTTTCATAAGTTATTAGGTGTCCCTCAAAGTCATGCCATGCCTTCATCACCTTTTATAAACATGTCACACTTGTTTGGAAAGATTAAGGTTAATTTACAAACTTTAAGGTAAAGTTTTATGCAAAGGAAGGTGTTTTGGTTAATTTCATGTGTCTCAAAGATAACCAATACTAAATATCAATAAAACCACATTTATTTAGTTATTTAAAGATTTTTATAATTACCATGTATGTCAGAGATGTCAGACCACATCAGTGTTGCAGGTTAAACTCCAAAGAAGGCATTTTAAAGCACTTGTATGGACCAATAAGACCTAATTTCTAGTAAAAATATTTTAGAGGTGCATCTTCAGCTTCTATAGGTTAAATTAATACTTATTTTATAGGTATATGTCTAGATAATGCAAAATTTGCTTCCTTTCCACCATCGCTCGCTTGACAAGATAGAAAGGGTCAACTTCACATGCTCAGTATAGACTAAGGAGAGAGAGTCATGGCTTGATAATTTTTCAAAAGGAGGGGTTATAGTGAGCTTTCAATCCATGGACATAGTGGTCAAATTATTTACCCCTCATTTATGAATAATTGCTAAGACTCCTGGGTGGTCTAAAACTACCTATAAACCCCATAGGTTCATTTTTCTCCTTAAAATGATAGTTCTATATTGGTTAGCTACATAATATAAATTTAATAAGACATAAAAGGTCTGTGCCAGCATCTTACATGTTTATCCAAGTCTCATTTGTCACATGTGGGCTCAAGTTGACAAAAGAACTCTTGTTTTACATAGTTTTCAAGATGAAAGTAATGGTTTCTTGAAGTTTTGAAAGATTATGCAGGGTTCAATGCATATAGGTGATGGTTAATGTTTTACACATCTTTTCATTACATTAAAATATCTCTAACTTAATTGGTCAATCTGTACCGGTACTCTATCCATGCTTGAGTACTATGTTTTGAAGTTGCCTCCAAAAGTGGTTAGTAAAGGTCTAATATTGAATTGTGAATAGGTATATGATGATAAATACCTCATAATAAACATCATGAGTCAATGTGAAGATGATATTAGGGTGGAAGAGATCAAGCTTGTACCATATGAAGGCTTAAAACATGATAAATGCAAACCTATAGGTCTATATTTTCTGAGAAATAGATTATAATGTGCATCAAGAATGCCATTTTGAAGACATAAATCATGAAGGTAGTATAGTGTCTTAAAATTTGGAGAGTACCATTATTAATGGCTAATGTGTGACCTAAAATTAATGCTCAAGATACTCTAAGGACACCTATATACAGAATAATAGGCTTAAGCAGTTTAAAGCTTTGAGCCAACATGAATAAAATATAAAAATATACATAGGAGATTTATAGGTTAGAATCAAGCTATGTGAATAACGATGAGGTTTGATCTGGTAATGGTTCAAAATACATCCATCTCTTGATAGCCTATAATCATGCTTTGAATAGACATGAGAGAGAAATGTATAATTGTGAGGATGTGAGGTATTGAATAGGTTACAAGGGTTCAAAAGAGGAAAAATAAAATCTCAATACTGTGAGAAAGATCTTAAAATGTTCAAAGACTTGTAGAAGAGACCCTAAACTTTAGAATGTAGACAAGGTACTAATGACTACCCACAGGTGGGTTTGAGTAACTCAAGTTGGTCTTCAAACTTGTGAAGAAGGTGCAATGCATAACAATGGAGTTGAGGTTTAGGTGAAAAAAAATGAATGGAGTCACTAGAATCAAACATAAACCTAAAGATAATGATCAAATAATTTTATCAAAATAGACTCACTTCAACCCCTGTAGACATACAGTTAGTTTGGCACCTACAGGCTTGCCTAGAGTGAGAGGTGCCTACTTGGTTTGAGAGAGCTATAGGTATATGAGAGGAATTGAGTAATAGGCATATGTTTCTATTATGTTATCATGATTTTATGTGATTCTCAGAGTGAATAAAAATGGTTCCAAACTTTGATATGTTTATGTAGGCCTAGTAGGCCTAAATTCACACAGAAAGGCCTGTATGGGTTATATTGTGAAGAGAATGGTCTATGAAGATAAGATGGGATCCTAAATATCTATGATAAGATGATGAGGAAACCTATTGAATAATTATATGAAGTTTAAAACCCTTAAATAGAGAGGAAATATCTCAAATATAGTAGCTAGGGTCTCTTGCCTTATTTTGCTTACAAACCCTAAGCATCAATCAATGATGATTGCATGAGGCCTAATGATTGGGAATGGTAAGATGACCATTTTAACATGACATGATGAGTGTAATATACCTTCACAAGGTGTTTATATATAAAACCAAACTCTAAAATTGCACTTTGATGCTTGAATTATCTTCTAGACCTCACACATACAATCTACCAACTCAAGATGTAGTTTGAGATGCTCATATATTTCATGAAGGGATGCATGGTGGACTACGATTTTAGGAATAATAGGGTATCCCTATTAAATCATTATTCATGGCATTTATATGTTCATCCAAGGCCTTATATTTATCTTTATGAACAATCTTTAAGAGTGCAAGACACTCATAGGCTGCCAAGGAGCACTCCAATGACCCAATTGAAGAAATGGTCATTTTAAGCACCCAAGGTGATTTAAAATAGACTCCAAACTAATTTTATGGACTTTGTGATTCCCCTAATCACCTTATTTTACCATTATTTGGCACATGTGAAGGTAAAACTATACAAAATTGTTCTAAATGCATAGTTATAGGCTTGTTTATGAGGGTGCAAAGTAAGGACTAACTTATAAATCAAGAAAATAGGTATATCAAGACTTCAAAGAGGTCCTATAATCCTTGAAATAAATTCTTAGGTATCATATAGATGTATATGATCCATTCAAGTAATTAAGAGGTGTAGACACCAAAATTACATCACACACACGTGCGTAACTCCATGTGTCGAAACCCCCCTAAGCCCATTTTAATAATAAAAATTAATCTCCCTAACCCATAATTTTACCCCTCACACATTTAATTAATTTTAAATACTCAATTAAGTTAATTAAAAACCCCTATTTCCACCTTACCTGGCCACCTCACCTTATGACTAATTCTCCCCTGATGAGTCACCTCAAGATTTGGTCCCCTCATCCTAACTACCTAAGACTTATTCCCACTTCCAAACTAAATTGTTAAACAAATTCCTTCCTAACCTCTTATTTTTACCATTTTATACTGGGTGTCACACTTGGCATGCAAAATAACAAAAAATATGCCAAAAATAGAAAGGTTTACCTATTCTAGGGCTGTCGACGTCAGTCAACCCATGATCAATGTCAACGAGATCTCTGTTGACATCAGTGAGATCACCGACGTCAGAAATATAAGCCAAACTCCAACCTATTATTTAGGTTAGTAGAAATTAAAAAATCAATTCTTATGCTTATTCAGGCTCTCAACATTCTATTTTTTAACATCCAAGCTTACAATCACTCTATGTAAGTCAATCACCATCAACAACTGAGCTCTTGAAGACCAATAACATCTGCTTGTTCTTTCTTTTTAGGCATTCAAGTTCAGACTTCTAGACAAAAACCATCAACCTGGCATTTATCATTCAGTGACCACCATAGCTAAGTATATCACTGACACTGTAGGTCATTTAAATATTTATTCTTCCAATTATTTATATCTACCTTGCACTGCTTTACGCACTTCTGACTGTACCCCTGTGAGGGAGTTATAAAGCTTCTTTGCTTATTTCCCCTACATGCATACCAAACCTCTAAGCAGACTTAACCAATCCATAAAATCCCTCTCCTAAATCTCTCAACCTCTCTTACCTAATCCAAACTATTTCCCAGACCTGGAAAAGCCTTCTGCAACCTCTCAGACAATTATTGCCCCTATCGACCTCGACAGCCTAACCGACATTAGTCACCTTACTACCAACCTCGACAACTTAATTGATATCGATCACACTCTTACTGATGTCGATGACTATTAATTCCTAGCCTTTTAAAAACCTACCCAGATAACTTTTAAAACACCAACAAAGCACCTCACTTGCACCCTGTCACTCTCTGTTACATACAAGTTGTTAAAAATAGTAATTTTATCTCCTTTTCATTCTATATTTACCTCTCTTTTAGTTATTTATTATTATTTTGCCTCTCAAAAGTGGACTATCATCTCTAGAGAAAGTTCACACTTCCTAGAACAAACGCGTAGCTTGGCAACCCACTCATTTATCTACTAACAAACATCTTGTGGTAGTGTTTTATTATTTGAGGGTAGTCTTTTCCAGCCAAATAAGAGTGTTCACAATGTCTGGATATGATGTGCAAACCAAATCTAGGTTCATTCTAATCACTTATCCCCATCCTTCTCTCTATTTTCCTTTAGACTTAAAATAGACAAAATTAAGTGAAACATTTTTGGTATGCCCAGTGGGACCCTGGAGTTTTCCTTGTGTTCATTTCTTATTTTAAACATTCATATAGGTGTATTATAGTAAAATTTCATTTCTTGCACTTCTTCCTTCTTCTATTTTTTCTTAAAAATGAAAAATTCAATATCTTATTTCTCTGTTTAAAAGGCATTAAAACTAAAATCTTTTTTCTTTTCTCCTTGCCTCAAAAACAATTTGTCATTTTATTTTACAAAAAAAGAACAAAAAAGAGAGAATCCCTTCTTTACTTCCTCTTACACACACATCAGGATAGTGAATTTCATACTCTATTCCTATTTCCTCTCTATTTTCATTTGAATCTCAACATTTCATATTTGGGTTTAAAACTTACTGCATTTCATAGTTTGCTTGTTGCATATTAACTCACTTAGTGAATTAAATTTTTTTTGAATAAATCATAGTACACCTATGTTACACAACCAAATCACATTCACATAAACAAGCATCTAAATTGACTTGATAAAAGGGCCATCATGATTTCATCACCTGGTGGATCACCTTACCCTACCTGGCTATCCTACTTGGATTTCACCACCAAGGGAGAACCCACTCCGTTCTTTGGCGGAGTATAATCTCTAGACAAAAGGTATATTTTGGATAAGTGGCCTGGCTCGACCCCATTTTCATGAAGTGTAAAGAGCAATCTCCTATAACAAGCCACATACTTGGTTTAAGATAGATTCCCTCTTGAGCACCAAAACAAATCTAAAACCAGCTCTAGATTGCTTTCTAGTACCTTTAATAACCAAATGATCTTCTCACTATCTGATTAAGGCATAAGCCAACATGAGACTAAAAATCAATCTTTAGTACTTAATAGTTGTTGATTTCATGTTCCTTTTCTCCTTTTCAATTACCTTCTATATTTTGAGTTGGTAAGGACACTTTTCTATTGATTCACAAAATCAATACTCTTTCTAAAGCTCAATTTGTATACCCTGTTATCTTAGGTTTTTTTAGTGTCATTCCTTCTTACACAAACCTTTTACATCCACTATTTTACCTATTTTTAGCCTATGATTTCTTAAAACATCAGATCTCCATTTCCCAGGATTTTACAGTGACCAACATCAATTAATCCTATCGATATCAGTAGACTTTACCTATCGACATCGATTATTCCACCAACATTGGTGAACTTCTCTTACTGATATCAGTCATCCCTACCGACATCGGCGAATGTGTAATTTCATCTACTCAAAATAACAAGCTAAAATAACCCATTTTCCTCCACTAAAACTTGGTTTTTCTTCATTATGTTTCAAATACAAGGTAGTAAGACTATTTAAACCACTTGCATAGTATTGACATGAGCTCAACCCAAAATTCTTGTCGATTACACAAGTCGATAACCACTTCCACCTTCTCTTCTTACTTTCAATTCTATCATGGAACATACTTTAAATACAGAGCATACTCCCAGCCCTAACCAAATTCCCATTGTACTTGAGGGAGATCAAGATTTTGCTAAATTTCTTGATCACAATATGGCAGCCCTTCAACTTTACCTTACTATGAGTCGAGCCTATAATTTTGTGGGTGACCTAATCTATGGTATGCCAACCTCTTTGATGGAGACAATGTCAATTTCTGCTTCATCCTCTATTTTTCCCATGATTACCCAAACCACCACTTTGATGAGTAACCCAACTATAAATAATGTCCAAAATGTGGCATCTCCAACTGCCCAATCCCACCTAAACATTGGTGTAATTTACCTACTTTCATAACCACAACTAGTTCAACCAAGTCACATCCCATTCCAAAATTTAGTGGTACCTATTCCATCTACCCTCGCATCTATAATTACCTAAGTTATGACTCACCCTTCATCCAATGTAACCATGCCAATAATTCAACCTATAGTAACAATAAACAACCAAGGCATAGTCTCCAACCAAATGGGACAAGTCCCTTTTTTTTTTGCACCTCAGCGTATGACTCATTATCCTTATGTTTCCCTGACATAGCCTCAACAAGCTATGTTATACGCTCCCTCTGCTTCCTATTAGCTTCCCTATAACTTAGGAGGAATCCCCCAAACTAACCCCCCTCCAGACCTCATTAAGATGCTAATAGACAAGATGTCTAACCTAGAGACATCCATTTTTGGTTCAAAGAATGTACTATCTTATGATCAGATATGCAATGAACCAATCCATCCTTCTATGCCTATTCACCCTTATCCAAGCCAATGGGAACTCCGTAAATTTACTCATTTATAGAGTAAAGAGGACCCATAACAACACTTGAAAGCATTTAGACATGCTTATTATTTAATAGGACATGATGATGTGTTACTACTTCACACTTTCCCTATGTCTCTTTTAGGTGTTACCTTGGATTAGTATAGCTCTATACCTCAGCACTCTCTTTTCTCATTTACCCAACTTGCACAAATATTCCTAGACCATTTCTCTATTAACATTTCTAAGAAGGTTTTTATAACAAACCTTTATTCTATCAGACAATTTGATGACGAGTCTATTGCTAATTTTATCACTCATTGGAGAAGCTTGATCAATCAACTCTCCTCCTTACCCCAACCTGAGCTTATTGACCTTTTTTCAAGGGCATGTGCTAAGCACATCTCATCCACACTCTAGGTATAAACTTTCAACACATTTGATGAAGCTTTTACCATGGCATGGAAACTCGAGGTTCATGCTATTGATGAAGGCAAAGTCAAGTTGCACAATAAGAATCCCAATAATAAGACAAATGACTTCTCCTCTAAAACCTCTCCCTCTAACCAAAAGGCTAAAGGCTACACTAACATGGTGGTAGTTAAGTTAGCCTCTTCCACAACCACAAACCAATCGAATACTTTGTCAGGATCCCACAGCTCACAAAGAACACATTTGATTACCTTTGTATAAGAAATTAAACACAAAATTTAACAAGAAGTAACAAGTAACTAGAAATTCAAAAATAACATAGAATATGAGAGACAATACCCAATTGTATTAATACTCTTTCTAGAAGGAAATACAACAAAGAAGATGCCACAGTCTTCTTCACACTCCTTTAGGGCTCCCACACCTCTAGGGCGTACAACTATAAATCTCTTCAAGAGTTCTCTCTCAATTACGGTCACAACAAACAACTTAAACACAGAGTTGCTATTCACCTCCAACCAGTCAGTATCACTACTACCAGTACCACCGAGTATACACACATAATCAAGTTCGAGTACACAACGTACTCCAAGTAGGTCTCACCTAATCTTGCTACCTATTGTGTTGCTGATCTCCCTAATCCTACTGCTACCTGCAGATCAACCTGGTCTTGCACACCTATCGACCAACCTCGTTTTACACACCTACAAACCTAGATCTCACACACAAACACACCTACAGATCAACTGACCTTACTTACCATGTAGATCTCTCTACACCTTGAAGAACCCTTGTCCTTGCCTCACCAAGTCCTTATGATTCTCTAAACCAGTACCCTGGTGGATCTTCTACCAGATCTTGCTATCTCGTAGAACTACCTGATCACACACACTCAGCACCCCTATGGAACTAGGAGGAACACGTCTTGCTCTCTTCACTCTGAAGGAGCTAACCTTGCTCTCTCAACTAGCACACTTTACAATACAGCCCATGAGTCTATTATATAGATCTCATGCAAACAATAATTAGACATCTAATTACAATAATTAGATCCATAACTCTAAGACTAAAATTAGCCTTTAACATGCAAACAACCAGTTCATTAACAAACTGTTCATGAAACTAACAGTTTTGGAACCACACAGGCGACTGACGTCGGTCACTGTCTATCTAGAGATGACCGATGTCGGCTAATTCTGATTGATGTCAATAGTTCTGTGCACTAGATATGATCGACGTCGATTGGCCTGACCAACGTCAATTGCTCTGCAACTCAACAACTCCTCCATCTTCCATGTTTGCATCAGTGAAGCTTTTAGCTCCACAACCTAACAATCTCCCACTTGGAGATAAATAGCTGCACCTGTACCTATACCTATACATCATCTAATTTGTTTTCTGGCTTGTATCCCTCTTCAAGCTCAATCTTGAAGACCAACCACCACATAACCTGTGATGCACCTCCTATCATCCAAGTAACCTACCACATCTGAATCTACATACCCATGTAGAGAAGTCCTTGACCCTACATAACATGTATACCTACTACTGGTCCCTCTCAGATACTTGAGAACCCACTGAACTACACTCTAGTGCTTCTTTCTCGGATTGGCTCCAAACTTGCTGACAACACCCACTACTAGGGCAAAACAAGGTCTAGTACACATGTACTTAACCTCATCATGTGAATTGGGACCTTGTTCTATGAATTGTCCAACCATCAGCGTGCTAACCGGTTTCACACAATCATCCAGAGACAAAATCAACCTGTGACCTTCCATGTCTATAGAACACACTCATGCCAAAGAATTTCGTTGCTCCCAAATTCTTTATGACATACCACTGAACTAACTTTACCTTTAGTTCAGCAAATCCCTGCATGTATGAACCTGAAACAAGTTCATCATCCACATACAGTAACAGGATAATGTCGTGACCATTATCCAACCTGGTAAAGAAAAACACAATGGTTACAATGGCATTGACTAAAGCCGTGCTTTGTCATCCACCTGTCAAATCTGTACCACTGTCCTGCAGCTTCCTCAAGACCATATGACCTAGCCTTCTATCTAACGTATCCATTCTCTCTCTTCTTTAACCAAGGAATCCATTCATCTATCAGTGCTTTTTTTGGCTGGCAACCCTACCAAATCTACCGTTTGGTTCTGCATACTAGGAATCAAATTCCTCATTCATGCCATGCTCCCACTATTTCCTAGATCCTTCCTGCTCTACAGTGAGCAACTAGTATAAAGAAGGGGAATAACGAATTTGAGGCTTACTCACCCTTTCAGTCCTCTATATGGGCATTTGAGACTCCTTGACAGCTTACTGTCTGCCCAAAATCCATCTCAGTGACCGATGTTAGTCACCACCCAGTCTACATTTAACCGACGTCAGTTCCATGTGACTATCCTGACTACCAACACTAGTTCCCTGATCGACATTGGTCTTACCTGGTTACCAACATCGGTTCCCTGATCAATGCTGATAGCCACCCTGCCCAACACCACTAGCTCTGGTCTACACATGACCGACATTGGCATCTGTCTGTTCGACATCGATTCTACCTGACCGACGTCGGTAACTATGTTCGCCTTTGAGTGATGACTTTTTACCCATGAGCTCCTTCTAGATCAAAACCCTGTCTAAACTGCTCTACTCAGAGTTACTTAGCCTTTTCCACTGATCTCTGTCCATCATCTCCTCCAAGAACACCAAGGCTTTCAAGTTCTTAAGTTTGTCAAACACATTTGACTTCCTCTTAAGAACATGCATCTCCTTCTTGCTCATGTGACCAAGCCTACAAAGCCATGTCTTCATAACAGAAGAAGAATTAGTAATATAAGTAGATAGATAAAGAATACCTACTTTCTTACCACCTGCTAATTCAAGTGCATCCTCTGTGAGAGTTTTTGTGCATCTCTCATCACCCAACTTTTTTGAAGAAATTAGCCTGATCTTTAGAACTGGGACCTGCATGACATCCTTCAACACCCATGTGTTGGCCATCTGCAATTTTAGCCGCACTTCCCCTTTGCCAAAACTTTGAAAAGGCTCACCAGCCCTCAAATAAATCTTTTCAAAGTCTCTATGGACCTTAACATGGAAAAATACTCTATTTGGGGCTGCATGGAAAGAGGCAACAGAATCTATAAAAAAAGATTCTACTTTATCCAAAGAACATAAAAGAATAACCAGTGCAATAATCCCTGCAACACATGCTCCTTTATTTTCTTCATGTTGATCTGCTACCAACCAGCAATCCTTCTTTACTTGCTCTTTCTTTCCATAACACCATAATTGACTATTCTTGCTTTTAAATTCCTCCATACTTTCTTCTGCCATTGCTATACTCCCACTCAATTAGAAACCCCTAAGAGTGACCTGTAATCAACACACTTAACAAGCTTTACCACCTGTTAGTGAACCTAACCCAGCTCTGATACCAATTGTCAGGATCCCCCAGCTCACAAAGAGCACAGTTGATTACCTTTGTATAAGCAATTGAATGCAAAATTTAACCAGAAGTAACAAGTAACTAGAAATAACATAGAATATGAGAGATAATACCCAATTTTATTAATACTCTTTCTAGAAGGAAATACAACAAAGAAGATGCCACAGTCTTCTTCACACTCCTCTAGGGCTCCCACACCTCTAGGGCGTACAACAATAAATCTCTTCAAGAGTTCTCTCTCAATTACGGTCACAACAAACAACTCAAACACAGAGTTGTTGTTCACCTCCAACCAGTCAATATCACTACTG
Organism: Torreya grandis; assembly: GCA_037957365.1. NCBI lineage: Eukaryota > Viridiplantae > Streptophyta > Pinopsida > Cupressales > Taxaceae > Torreya > Torreya grandis. Next base: position 1,398,961 of record JARHVA010003141.1, on the reverse strand, counting down.
CCAGTACCACTGAGTATACACACATACTCAAGTCTGAGTACACAACATACTCTAAGTACGTCTCACCTGATCTTGCTACCTATTATATTGCTGATCTCCCTGATCCTACTGCTACCTGTAGATCAACCTAGTCTTGCACACCTGCCAACCAACCTGGTTTTGCACACCTACAAACCTAGATCTTGCACACACACACACACACTTGCAGATCAACCAACCTTATTTACCATGTAGATCTCTCTACACCTTGAAGAGCCCTTGTCCTTGCCTCACCAAGTCCTTATGATTCTCCAAACTAGTACCTCGATGGATCTTCTACTAGATCTTGCTATCCCGTAGATCTACCTGATCATACACACTCGACACCCCTGTGGAACTAGGAGGAACACACCTTGCTCTCTTCACTCTGAAGGAGCTAACCTTGCTCTCTCAACTAGCACACTTTACAATACAGCTCATGAGTCTATTATATAGATCTCATGCAAACAATAATTAGACATCTAAATACAATAATTAGATCTATAGCTCCAAGACTAAAATTAGCCTTTAACATGCAAACAATTGGTTCGTTAACAAAATATTTGTGAAACTGACAGTTTTGGAACCACACAGGTGACCGACGTCAGTCACTGTCTATCTAGAGATGACCGATGTCGGCTGATTCTGACTGATGTCGACAGTTCTGTGCACTAGATATGACCGACATTGGTTGGCCTGACCGACGTCGATTGCTCTGCAACTCAACAACTCCTCCATCTTCCATGTTTGCATCAGTGAAGCTTTTAGCTCCACAACCTAACATACTTTGACTTCTCAAAATCTGACCAAGCAATTCCAACAACGGTATGAATAAATGCAATATTCTCCCATTAGGGAATCATATACATCCATTTTGGAAAAACTATTATAGCAAGGTGTCATAACCCTTCCTCAGATTAAACCTCATATATAGTTTGACCCTTACCATCCTATCCCAACCTGGTACAAAGAAGATGAGTTTTACGATTACCATCAAGTTAAAGGTCAAAACTCTAATAATTATAAGATGCTCAAGAACATTGTTCAAGATATGCTTGATAGAGGTGAGCTTGTCTTGGATTATCCTAATGCACCTCCCAATCAAAGTTTGGATGTGTTCAAATACCCTTTTCCTAACCATTCACCAAACTAAAACATTGTCCAATCCACAACTAACTTAGGTGATCATAATATCCATATGGTTAATATGGTCTTTCCTTTATCTTCAGTTCAACCTGACCCTCAATAGAAGACACCTATTTCATTGACTCCTCCCCCTTATTCAGTGGTACCTATTTTTTCCATTCTTCTTCCTCAAGTAGAAGAGCCTATTTCACCTGTTCCACTCCCTCGAGAGGAAGAGCCTCCTTTGCCACTCCTTTTGCCTGAGGAGCTTGTAATCCCAATTTTATTTACACCAATATTACCTATCTTCTTACCGCTTGAAGACCGCACCTTACCTATTCCTCAACCACATGTTGAAGGGAACATCATTCCTATATTATACCCTCTTGAGGAACCTTCTTCCCCTACTTCTCCTCCATTTATAAAGAGTGGTACCCCACCCACTTCACCTTTGCACCTAGAAGAGTCCATATCATCTACTTCCATAATAGATGAGACCTATTTTGCCTACTCCAATTGCACCACTCTTAACCCTTATTTTACCTATGGAGGATCATACTTTACCCGTGCCTCACCCACATGTTCAGGGAACCATAATACCTATGCTGGGTCCCCTCCTTGTGTTGCCATCTCAAATTTGTCTCAAGCTCATTTGTTCTCTCCAATCACAAGGTTGTAAATGAGTTTATTCAGCCACCAAACCCCCTTTTGTTAGGCTTGGTCAGCCACCGATGTTGGCATTCTTGACCTTACCTAATGATGTCAGTGCTTACGCCTATCGACATTGGAAACATTGCCATAATTATACCAATGTCAACACTTTATATTACTGATATCAGCTCATATAATTGACGTTAGCACCTTACCAATACTATTTTCCAACACAAAATCCCCAACTTTGCACAACCTTACCCATACATTGGGGCAACTAGAGATCACATATATCTCCCCCAACCATGATAAAATTACAATAAAGATCACTTAAATCTTTACCCTCAATGACTATGCTTGGAGATCATGAATATTTCCTTGCTCATTGACCCTTTTACACCGGAGGTGCATTACTTGTCTTGACTACTTAGGCTATTCTACTATAGTTGGTTATTATGCACACATATGTATTTTAGGTGTTGTGGATGGCAACCAAGCCCATCTTGTCACCTTCAACCCTTTTGTGTTTCCTAGGGGCACTTCCTACCTCAGATACCTAGGACACATTGACCATTAGAGATACAACTTTGATTGATTTAACTTGTTAGCTATCACTTATAAGCTATGCTTTGGTTATTTCTATCTGAGTCCTCCTTAACCTTTCCTGTTCTTAATGTTGTCAACTATATCTCATTGTATGAAGTGATGCTCAATTCTCCACTAGTCACCCACTTACCTTTATATCAAATCGGTACTTGATTCCAGTTTTTCCTTCGTTGATTCCCATTTTTAGGGGGGATACATCATCCAATACATAGAGCATCAAAGTCTCATTTTTGTCTTGCAACATGTCGGTACAAGTTAAAAAACAAAAAGAGGTAAATATAGACACCCAAATTACATCACACACACGTGCGTAACTCCCTGTTTCAAAACCCCCTAAGCCTATTTTAATAATAACAATTAATCTCCCTAACCCATACTTTTACCCCTCATAAATTTAATTAATTTAAAATACTTAATTAAGTTAATTATAAACCCCTATTGCCACCTTACCTGGCCACCTTATCCTATGACTAATTCTCTCCTGATGAGTCACCTCAAGACTTGGTCCCGTCATCTTAACTACCTAAGATTTATTCCCACTTCTAAACAATTCCTAAACAACTACTTCCTTCCTAACCTCTTATTTTTACTATTTTATAATGGGTGTCACACTTGGCATGCACAATAATAGAAAATAGGCCAAAAATAGAAAGGTTTACCTATTCTAGGGTCGTTGACCTTGGTCAACCCATGATGATGTCAATGGGATCTCTACTGACATTGATGGGATCATCGTTGTCAACAATATAAGCCAAACTCTAGCTTGTTGTTCAGGTCAACAAAAATTAAGAAAATTAGTTCTTACTCTCATTCAAGCTCTCATCATTCTATTTTTTGACATGTAAGCTTATAATCACTCTGCGTAAGTCAATCACCATTAGCAACTGAGCTTTTAAGGACCAACAACATCTACTTGTTCTCTCTATTTAGGCATTCAAGCTTGAAATCTCAGATAGAAACCATCAACTTGGCACTTATCATTCAGTGACAACCACAACTAAGTATATCACTGATACTATAGGTCATTTAAATATTTATCTTCTATTTCTTTATATATACTTGCACTGATTTATGCACTTTTGATCGTACCCTTGTGAGGGAGTTACAAAGCTTCCTTGCTTATTTCCCCTTACATGCACAACAAATCTCTAACTAGACTTAACCAAGCTATAAACTCTCTCTCCTAACTCTCTCAACCTCTTTGACTTGATCCAAACCATTTCCCAGACCCAAAAAGGCCTTCTGCAACCTCCCAAATAATTATTGCCCCTACTGACCTCAACAACCTAACCAACATCGATTACCTCACTATCGACCTCAACATCCTAACTAATATCAATCGCACTCCTATCAAAGTCAGTGACTATCAATTCCTTGCCTCTTCAAAACCTACCCAAATAACTTCTAAAACACCAACAAAGCACCTCACCTGCACCCTGTCACTCTCTACTATGTATAGGTTGTTAAAAATGGTAATTTTATCTCTCTTTCATTCTTTATTTACCTCTCTTTCAGTTATTTATTATTATTTTACCTCTCAAAAGTGGAATATCATCTCTAGGGAAGTTTCACACTTCTTAGAACAAGCACGTAGCTTGGCAACCCACTCATTTATCTGCTAACAAACATCTTGTGGTAGTGTTTTCTTATTTGTAGGTAGTCCTCCCCAGCCAAAGAGGAGTGCTCATAACATCTAGATATGGCACACAAACCAAATATAGGTTCATTCTAATCACTTATCCCCATCCTTCTCTTTGTTTTCCTTTAGACTTAAAATAGACAAAATTTAGTGAAACAAGTGGGTCAAAAGGTTAGAAATGCATCATTTTGATAGTCAAGAAGCCTATCTTAAGCCTATGGAGTACTTCAATAGACTTCACTCTCAAGGTTTGAAGTTTTTTGATGATGCTTCAGGCCTAAAAAAACCATTTACAAACGTTAAAACCTACAAGTGTCTTGAAAAATCACTTCAAAGGTCTCTTAAGCATGTTCAAGCACCTAGACTAAGGTTTTGGTCATTTCATGGTTCACCCATCCATACAAGGTATCATAACTTTAAATTTGGCATGGAGCATGGTTAATGAGTTGGTAAAGTGAATTAAACACTTTTATTTATTTTCACATGGTTTGGATTCAATTTGAGCCAAAACTCAATTTCTAGGCTTAGAGGGCTAATGGAGGCCTAATTGGAGAGAGAGATCAGGTGAATAAATGCACTTCCACTCAGATTTGGGTCATGAAATTTGGAATGGAGTTGTAAGGAGATATTGGGTACTCAAAAATATATTTATTTTTATAAGATAATACATATGATATCTTACACAAGGAGTTTTGTGTGTTTTTAGGGCTACAAGGAATTGAGGCCAAATGAGAGCTTTAGGTGCAAAATGAGATATTGGTGAGTGTTTAATCCTTCAAAAGGATTTGTTTTAGGTAAATTGTGATATGGAAATGGATTTAATGGAGAATAATTATATTTATGAATATAAAGTCAAGATTTGACACTTGCAAGCAAAGATAGGCGTAATAAGACTAATTGAGTTTCAAGACACCTAAGACATGTAATCATCATTGCAATGTCAGCTTTAGGAGTTTCCTAAACAAGTGAAAAGTGTAAAAGAGTAAATCAAGATTAGTTTTTCAACATGAATTGACAATCAATGAAGCCACTTTTAATCTCACAAGCCAAGATAAGGGGTAGTTTTGAAGAAAAAGACAAGGTGTCAAGCAAAGTTTGAAGCTCCTATGCCATATGGAAGAGGAATGCATCTTCAGGAAATCAAAATATATCTTTTGAGATCTAAAAAATCTATTCTCTAACTCTCTTCTTTATTGTAACTCTTGAGAGACACTTGTCACCTCTATCTCCTACACCCTTCTCTCTTCTACTCTCTTATTTCTCCATAAATTGAGCCTTGATAGGCTATGCATGTGTACTCCACCTAGATATGGGGAAGCCATGTCCATTTATAAGCCTTTTATAAATGATAAAACATTGATTTTACCTCCTCTTTTAAATTATTTTAGTATGTGTTCATGACTAGTTGATCTTATCATGTGTTTTATTTAGCTTTCTTTGGCATATTTCCTTTTCTAGCATTCATATGCAATTTGAAACCTTATTTTTAGGTTATGTGAAGTGTCCAAGTGAAATGTGAAGGATGAGTGAGTTATCTATTCATTAATGTCATTATATGACCTCTTGATTAGTCCTCCTAACTCAAACATCTATCACAAGCTTGATGTGAAATGATGATGTAGAGAGGTAGATTAGGAGTAATGTGTGTTCAGGCTAGTGCCATAGTTGATGTGCGTATGCAACTAGTTGGTAGTGGTCAAATTGTTTTGGTGCATCACCTCCATTAAGGTAGGTTTCTCTCTATTTTCCTAATAAGTTGATATATTAGTGAATGATCCTAAGTGATACATCAAGGGGAGCTAGCCCTATAACCTAGAGATTCAATCCACCTAAAGGTCATTCATAGCTTAGGATTGTCTCCATGTTACCCAAATTTAGAAGGCCTGAACAATATTCCAAGGGTGAAAATTTAAGTTATAATAGTACCATGATTAAAAAGAGAAGAAATAATATCTTGAGAGTGAGTGAGATGATGTGAGGTATCTAAATCTAATATCCAATCATCATGTGAGGTAGATGTAGCCTTATGTTTTAATAACTTTGGGAATAATTGGGGTCTTTATACCTATTTACTTAAAGTCTAAGTAGTAAAATTAGTCAATAATTATGACATAATTAACCTACTAATTTTTTAATTTTGATTATTGTTTAGACTTTCTAAAAATAGCAAGTGAATAGAGAGAAATCACACTTAGCTTGAAACTATGTCGATCTGATTGAAATAGAGGTTGATATTGACTGTGTAGGACTAGGAGACTATCAAAAACTAAGATCAAAACTTCATTTTTTAATTATATAGGAGCACTAAAAGTGGATAAGAGTGGCACAAGTACTGTAGTCCTTGTCTGGTGTTGTTGTCTTAAGAGTCTAAGTTTTATGGGTTTTGATCTACATGTCTGTGTGACCCTGTCTCTAAAGTTTTGATAGCCAGAAGTCTATAAAGATCCTTGTAGAGTAGATTCTTTCTTTAAACCCTATCTTATATTGTGCTTTGACCAAATTTGAGTAAGGGGGGGGGGTTAATGTGTGTAAGATTCACTGGACGTGCTTCATACCCCATGTGTGGGTACGCTTCCTACATACCAATACTCTAAAGAGGGATCAAGCCATATGTAGTTCTCCTTTTGAAAGTGCTTAGTGAAATTATGATATGAGAATGTAAGGAAATTATAAACTAAGTGTAATTGAGATGATTAGGCACTAGTGTAAGGATTTAAATAAGCTAGAAATAATATTAGATGGATATATGTAGAGAATAAGGAAATGTGCTTTAGCAGTCTTGCTTGTATTCTTACTTACTTTATGATATTTTCCAACCATTTCCAAATTATCTTTGAATGGGATTTTATAGGGATCTATTGGTCATGGATTGAATTTGCTTGTGTTAGGTCGACAAGGATAAGGATGGGAAACTAGAAGGAATTAACCATTGGGGCCAAAAATGATCTTGGACAATAGAGCCAAAAGGAGATATGACTGGCATTGGAGCTATTGTCTTAGTGTGGTGATATTGTCCTAGGGAGATGGGACCTAGGGGGATGGATTGGTTATGAAAAGAGGGTCTTAGATTAGCTGGGATCAAATTTAGAAGGCTATAGACGACTAGGAATTAGTGAAAACAAGCTTAAGAGGGTCATGAGAGCTAGCAAGAGGGATCTATGGGTTGGGTGTCATTAGCCATGCTCAAGTTACTAATTTTTGAATTTTATATGACTAAATTTACCCCCCTTTATTCTAGTGATACAACAAAGTGAAATAATAGGATAACATAAAAATAGAAAGTGTACCTAAACAAAGAGTAGATTAGTTCTTATTAGATATGCTATATCTAAAATAAGAACATACAAAGTTTGGTAAGAGAGAGGAAGAGAAAGGAATGAATACATCTCACTGGGTATGCAAACCAATATAAAACCTATTATGATGCTAAGTAATGTTGAGTAATGTTAGATGATGCTGTACCAAGAGTAATTACATGAACGAAGCTGAGTGCTCAATTCCCTAAAAGGTGGCTCAAGAATGCAAAGGCTATCTCTTTGGCTCCATCATCACCCACTAAGTGAAGCTAGGTGGTCATGCATGTGTTGATCAATGTTTGGATTGCGTGTCCAATCCCTCTGATTAGGTGGCTCAAGAATACAAAAACTAGCTAGTATTTTGGCTCTATCATTGCCTCATGAAGTGAAGCTATGAATTAATATCAGTATGAAATGTGTGTTATATGAGATGGATCCTAAATTCCATTAGTGTAATTTTATTTGAAAATGTTGGCATGGATAGTTGAATGTATGCTAGAAACTAGGCCACTCTGAAAGATGGAGATTAGGCTTATATGAAAGCCACTCCAAAACTGGGAATCTAACTTATGTGAAAGCCACTCAGGAACTCAATAACTTAGAAGTAAGCTTGTATGAAAGCCAAAACAAAATTATACCAACCACCTGTAGATGGAGTAAAGCATGCAATAGCTGAGAATGTCTGGACAATGCTGAACTAGGAAAGAAAAGAAACAAATGTGTCACACACATTACCCCTAATCACTGATGTCTAGAACATGGATTCTAATCTAGAAGTTATACCTACTACCATATATAAAAATAGAAGTGAGAGCCATCATGTGATGCATGATGCCCCCTATATCTATATTCTCTAAGAAAAATATGTACTAAAACTATTGATTTTGAACTGGTTTGGCTATGTAAATCTATTGTTAAACTTACTTTTCTACCTGCTTCTAAAAATTCTAGTTTTTCTATTATTTAGAAAAGAGCATCAAAAATGGATGGTAACACCATCAACACTATAGTCCAGTCTTGGTGCTATTATCCTAGGTCAAATATGATGACTGTTCTAGATTCTTGACTTTCTTCTTAGTCTGTTTTGACTAGTTTGATGTCTGGTTGCTATTTTGAGTATGTTAAAACTATATTTTTTGGTTGATAGGAGCTTTGATCTCTATGAAAAAACCCTTGTTTGTTGCCCCCTCTTTTTAGGGTAGGAATGGAGACCTTGTAATGACTACCCTGAGAAGAAAGAGCCCTATGAGTGTGTTATGTTTCAAAATATATGATATAGCAATGATAATTGACAAGATATCCTAAGATATAGCATGGTTTGTATTGAGAAATTGTTAGATCAATAGAGGTATGGCTAGATAGATGTAACAATGTAATATCATGTGCAATGTACTGAACTAGAATTTAAATTTTGGTTAGTTATTAGTCGTTAGTTATCATGGAGGGATGGAGCATGATGTCCATCATGGCATCCAAGAAGCAAGACAATGCATGATTTCGATAATGGGATTATAAACAATTGAAAGCAATCAAGCAACAAGCACACAAGGCAAAAAGCAAAAAGTATACAAGAGTCCCTAAGGGGCCAAGAAAATAAGGGACACGGGCACATGTCACTCAAACTAGAAAATAAGCATATAAGGCATGTTCAAATGCCACATACACATGCAATTGAAACAATCAAGTTGGCATGAAAGCCATAATCATATAGAAGAGTATAGACAAGGGACATTGGCAAATGTCTAAAGGTACATACATGAATAAAAGCAAATGACATTGGTGAATGTCCTAAGGTACATTCAAGAGACAAACATGAACTGAGAAATGTAAATAATTTAGTTATGCTAAGCAAGAAAAGAAAGCATGTAAGTAACTAGAAGTACAATCACATCTAACTAGTCAAAGCAAGATGGAAAGTATGCAAGACATGTTAGTATAAGACTAGGTATATGCAAAAAAATACATAAGAGCTAAATACTAGTGAGTGTTGATAGAGTATTCTATGTAAGCTAGTCAGTAATGTATGTCAACATGATAACTATAAATTGTGGTTTAGTAATGACATAACCTAGATGGTGTAATCATGTAGAAGATTCCCCTAGTGGGTATGTATATCGATGTGTTTATCAATGTAGAAGTAGGATGCCCCCTCAATGGGTAGAGTGAAGCAATCAAAGAGTTGGATGTCACTGCACACAATCAAAATAAGATCAAGCGAAGCATGATAATGTAGATAAATTAACAAACAATACCATAGAACAAAAAATGTAAGTCTAACATAGTAGTAACAATGTAAAGTATGGATGATGCATACAATCAAAATATTTTTGATGTTTTTGAATGTTATTTGTTGTTTTTGTATTTTAAAATATTTGAATGTTTTTGAATTTTTGAAAGTTTTGAGCTATGTACAATCAAGCATAAGAAAATATATATAGGTAAGGTAGGAAAGGATGATACTAACTAATGAGTCTCATGGGAGACTCCCTATCATGGTGTCCTATATCAAGGAAAGGAATCATGCGTGATCATGAAGCGTGATGGAAATGCTGAGACTATGGCTCTAAAATTTGTATATGCTATAAATGCCTTGAAATCTCTGAATTAGAAACCAACTATGGGGTATCCCTATAATTTTGAGAAGTTGATGCAACTATAGGGCTCTTAGGGACCCATCTAGTAATAGGAGAAACTCTCTGCACATGTGCTTTATGAGTAGATGCATGAGATCTCAATGATATTGCTCTAGGTGTGAACACTATAGCTGGAAGCTGTCTAGAATCTTGATGCTATGGAGGTGTATGAAATCTCAGTGCTGGTGATGAATGTCTTAATTGTGTTTGAATTAGAACTAAATGAAGAACCAAAATTGGTGAGAAACTATAACTAGAGGCTGAATTGGAACTGGTGACTGTACTGTAGAAGATGGCTCAGAAGTGGGGAGTGGTAACTCATATGTAACTCCTCTAACTGTAACAACCTGATTAGCATGAATGCATTTCATGCATCTATGAATTGTAAAAGGTACTGCTTGAAGTTTTTGAATCCTTGGTAGATCAAGTCATATATTGAAAACTCTTACATTGGGAACAACAGTGAATGGTGTGGCCATGTCTATTGGACCAACCTATAGAAGAAGTATAATCTCACCCAATGAACTTTGTATATGCCCATTGAATTCACTAATAACTATGTTTGTCAATGTAATATCCTGCTCTAAATATCTCAAATGTTATAATAATGTCATAGTGCACATGTTCACACTGAATCTGTTATCTATGAAAACACTATGAATAGGATGATTATGAATGTGAGATCTAATAAGAGTGCATGATAGTCTATATCATCCTCAATGATCTCCTGATCTGAGAAGGAGGTGGAAGGTCTAGCTAAAACTCTAGAATTTTATACACCAATCATGTTGCTAAAATGATGTAACTCAATAGAAGGTGCCCTGTATGTATCTGGTGGGGGATGTGCATGATATTCATGATGAACCCATGATGTATTTTTGATCTCCTATTTGGAATGTTATGGAAAAGGATTTGAAAATATTTTCAATGCTTTATCTTGTGTTTGCTTTGCCTAAGGAGGCTCAACTAAAGTGTCAAGATCAATATGATTTCCATCTATTAAATCATGTATCTTTTGTCTCAAATTGATGCATCTATTTATTGTATGTTCTGGTTCCCTATGAAACTCACAAAATGCATGTTGAGCATATCCCCATGGAAGAGGCTTGGTTGGGTCAATTTCTCAAATAGGAGGAAGAGATATGATATTCAATAATTGCTATAAAACTTTGGCTGGAGAAACTGGTAGATTGGTAAATGTACATTGAGGAGGTGCTGATAAAACCACATGTTTAGGGGGCTCTGAAGTCACATTAATTGTAGGTTGATTTTGTGTCTTGTTCTCATTGACCTTGACCTTGTATGGGACTTTATTGTTACTATTTTTGGTTGTTTATGAGATATTTATGTACTTGAGTTTGCCTATTAAAATTAACTTGACTTCTTTTTCCTTTAGTGTGTGACACAATTTAATGAAATAAGAGAATATTTTAAACATAATTGATTCATGCAAAGCTTGTAGAAGGCTCTGTTTGAAGAGATCATGTAACTCTTGATTGGCCATGGGGCTAGTCATCTTAGCCAAAATAGTCTTATATTGAAGAACATAATCTATGAGATGCTCATTTGACCTTTGTTTCTATTATTGAACTTGAGCATATGAAACCTTATCACCAATATTGATGCTGTAATGGGATAGGAACATGTCAGCTAAAGGATTGAATGCACTGAGATTTAGTAAACTATAGCACCATTGTAAAGCATAATCCTTTAGGCTCTATAGAAAGAGCTTGGTAAGTAGCCAATCATTTGGTACATAGTCCAAACATGCTATGTGAAAATATATCAAATGTGTCTCTAGATCACCCTTGCCATCATAAAGAGTAAGCTTGGGTTGAATAAAATCTTGTGGCAAGTGTGTGGAAGCAATGTGATGTGCCAATGGTATATGTAGTAAAACAAAAGAGTCCAAAGATTATGTAGGTCTAGAGGTACCTTGTTTAAGATGTAGCACCTTGGATTGAAGAGATTTTATCTCTTACATAAGGGTTGCCACATCAAGAGACAAATATGTACCAGTTGTATCTGGTGGTATAGAGGCAAGTTAGGCTACTATAGGGGGTTGTTGAGACATAGTTATCCCCATAGTGTCATTTGTAACTGGTTGCTCTATGGTTTGGGAAGATTGACCATTGTTCACTCTTTATTTCTCTTCTTGTATCATGTCATCTTGCATGCCAGGGTGTTTAGTTAAGAGTTCTTGATGTTCCCTTTTATCAGTTTCATCGAAACTGATATATTGGGCCATTGGTAAAGTAGGAAAACAAGTTGAAATTTCATTAAAGTTTTTGAAAAAATTTCTAATAGGCAAAGTGAAAAATAAAGAAGATACTAAATATAAGAAATGCAAAATATTAAAAATAGTTAACTAGAAATTTCATGAAAAGAATACTAAGCTCACAAACATGTAAGGTGATACCTCAAGAAGCAATGGGATCTAGTATATTCAACTAGGGTTTTGAAAAAATAATTATTTTGAGATTTAGTATGAAATTTTGAAATTTAAATAAACTTATGAGTTAGATATGCAATTAAAAATCAAAAATTTATTAGAAAATTTGTGATTTAATAGGACCTAGTATGTGTAACTAGGGTTTTAAAAAATAAATATTTCTAAAAATTACTATTGAATTGTAAAATTTGAATGGATTTTTTGCTTTAAATATGCAACTACAATTTTAGAAAATTATTGGAAAATGCTTGAGTGAATAGGACCTAGTATGTGTAACTAGGGTTTTGATTTTTTTTTTGAAATTAATATTGAATTTTGGATGGATTTTTTGATTTTAATATGCTAGTAAAAATTCAAAAAATTGTTGGAAAATTACTGGAAAAATATTGGGACCTAGTATGGGCAACTAGGGTTTGAAAGAAAATTATTTTAAAAATTTACTACTAAATTTTAAAATTTGACATGAATTTCTAATTTAAATATTCAAGTAAAAATTTAAAAAATTATAGGAAAACTCAGTAGGAATTTTACCCTAGGGTTTTTGTGCACAAACAAAGTAAGTTGAGTTTAGAAAATGATTTAACAATTTTGGGAATAATTGGGGTTTTTATTCCTATTTAGTTAAAAGTCTAAGTATTAAAATTAGTTAATAATTATGCCATAACTAGCCTACTAATTTGTTAATTTTGATTATTGTTTAGACTTTCTAAAAATAGTAAGTGAATAGAGAAAAATCAAACTTAGCTTGAAACTATGTTGATTTGACTGAGGCAGGGCTAATATTAACTATGCAAGACTAGGAGATGGTCACAAATTGAGATCTAAAATTCATTTTCTGATTGGATAAGAGTGTCAAAAGTGAATAGGAGTGGCACTGGTGTTGTAGTCCTTATTTGATGTTGTCTTGAGAGTCTGAGCTTTTTGGTTTTTATTCGGTGGGTCTGTGTGACCTTGCCTCTAAAGTTTCAATAGTCGAAAGTTTGTAGAGCTCCTTATAGAGTAGATTATTTATTAAAACCCTATCTTCCATTATGCTTTGACCAAATTTGAGTAAGAGGGGGGGTTAGTATGTGTAAGATGCACTGGATGTGTTTTACACCCTGTGTGTGGACATGCTACCTACATACCAATACTCTGAAGAGGGATCAAGCCATATGTAGTTCTATTTTTGAAAGTGCTTGGTGTAATTGTGATATTAGAATATAAGGAAATTATAAATAAGACATACCTGAGATGATTAGGGACTGGTGTAAGGATTTAAATAAGTTGGAAATAGTATTGGATGGCTGTATGCAAAGATTAGGGAAATGTGCTTGAGTAGTCTTGCTTGTATTCTTGATTTATTTGTGATATTTATTAACCCTTTCCAAATGATATTTGAATGGGCTTTTATAGGGATCTATTGGTCTAGGATTGAATTTTCTCATGTTAGGTCGACAAAGATAAGGATGGGAGGTAGAATGAATTGATCGTTGGGGCCATAAATGAGCTTAGAAAACAATGTTGAAAGTAGATAGGAGTGGAATTGGTGATATTGTCCTAGTGTGGTGCTATTGTCTTAAGAAGATGGGACCTAAGGGGATGGATTGGTCATGACAAAAGGGTCTTGGCTCAGTTATGATCAAGTTTGGAAGGCTATGGATGATTAGGAATCAATGAAAATAAGCCTAAGAGGGTCATGAGATCAATAAAGAGGGACCTATAAGTTGATTATCATTAGCCATGCTCAAGTTACCAATTTTTACATTTTATATGACTACACTTTGGCAAAAAGTGCTTTCCCCTTTCTCGAAGAATGTGTTGTAGAAGACTACGTAAAAATAAAAAAATTATGTTATTTGACTGTAGCTTCTAAAGCTTCCATATTTGTAAAACATATAGACTTATAATGATATGTCCTATCATAAAAACCTTGAGGATCACATGTCTTCTCTTGTCTAAAATATAGTTTAGACTTAGAATGTGTAGCATATTAAGAGATAGATTTTGGAGGTTTGGTTGAAGGCAATGTTTTTGGCTTAGTCTTGTTTAACCTTAAAAAGTTCTAAGTTGGGGTTATCTAGGTTTAAAGGGGATAAAGATATTTTACATTACAAGGATGATAAATTATCTCTATAGTAGGCCAATTATATGCTAAAATTAGATATAATGTATGCTAAATTTATTAAATTAAGATATGCTAAAAGTAGTAAGTACACTATGCTAGATATGAAAATGACAAAGAAATAATGTACTTATCTAGTTCTAATTATAACATATTTCTAGATTTGGATTAAGCAAGAAATATACTAGAATATTATTTTGGAACAATTATCAAATTCTGGATTGAGTGTTTCTAGAACTATGGACACTGGTATTAGCCTATGATGGTTATGTCGATGCTACTGTCTGAACCTAATGTAGGTGTCTAGTATGGAATACCTACTAGAAAAGGATGTAATCATCTAGATTCATACGGGTTTGTATTTTCCTTCACTCTGGTGCATTCATATCTGGGTCATGGATTGTTACTCCTCAAGAAATTACAAAACCCTAATTCTTTATCTTCATAGTGACTTTGGGGGAAAATGGGTTAGTGGGCACATAGTGTCAATATGACCCTAAAGACCCCTTTGTTAATGAGTGATGCATACATATAAAATACTCTAAAGAGGGACTTAGACTGATGTAGTTCTCTCCTATGTGTTGGCTTATATATGAATCATGTAATATGTGCAAAATAAGTACAACAATGACCTGACTTGTAACTTGGAAAATATAGCTCTTGGGTTGATAATTTAATACTTAAGACATGTGTATGTGATGTCCCTATGATTGATATGGAGATAAAAGAAAATAAGGAATTTTTACTCACTTGAGTGCTTGATTGAATGCTTTTTGTGACTTGCTTGGTGAAGAGGTAAGAAGTTTATAGGTGAGGAATCAATGAGGATTGGTCTTGTATTTATATCAATATTTTTGGAGAAATAACTCAAATTAAATCACTTGGGATGATCATTATGATATGCTTCATTTATAAATTAGATGACTTTAAGGCACTAAACACTTACATTGAAACATGACACTTGCATCAACATAGGTGTCTATCTAAAATGTTAGTGTCTAAGGAACATGAAAGTAGGTACAGGCTCAAAACTTGCAGAAGTGGAAGGTAAGTAGGTTTTAAGGATTTTGGGAAATATAAAAGGTCTGGGCCATCAACATAAGACTAGTCAATCTAAGAGATAGGCTAAGGAGCACAAGATAGAGTAGATGTGAGACTTTAGAAAGTAGGGAAGGTCCATAACTAAGAATAATAACCAAGATTTGAGTTTGCCAAGTGTACATGATTGAGGTGATATATAATACATAAATATCATCTACATTACCCCACATTTAATATAGTAATTAATTGTTGATTTGAAGGAGAAAAAATGCACACCTGGGTGTTATAACATACCTTGCCTTTGCTTGAGTCCAACTTGAGTGCTTTACTGATGACTGACCTATGTATTGATGTAACTACCTTACTTATTGGTAAGTTGATTTGAAAGAATATCATTGTAAGGCTCTAAAATTTAGATTAGGAGAAATATATATAAATCTATAAAGTGCATATATCTATGGAGATGGAGAGAAAGAGAGAGATTGGAAGGCACATGCCCACAACCTTAGAGAAAAGGTGAGTTGTCACTTGACAGTTAGGATTAGGTCAACTATGTAACCCAATAACTTAGTGATCATGAGTGAAAAAATTCAACTCATACTATCAAATTGGTAAGGTTGGATGATATAATTATGTCTAACCTAAAAACTTGGCAAGATCAAGTGATTTAATCACCTCAATTATACCAAAAATGAACCAACTACTATAGTAGATTGGCTTAATATAGTCCATAAAATTATAGTCTCATGGGTGATGACAATCCCTGAGAGTGTTTTGAAATTTGAAACTAATTTTGAATTTTGTAATATTAGGTGTATATTATGTATCATATGCACCTTAGATATGTTTCATGCTAAAACAGTGTATAATAATGGTACCAACGTATAGAATTCTATCACAACTATGAATCTGAATTATATAACTATGTGTTTTGGCCAATTTAGAAACTAAGTGTGGAGAACATGCTTCCAAAGCATGCACCCACTATATATGGAGAAATCTAAAAACTAAAATAACTGCTAATATGGAGGACATGTTTCCAAAACATACCTCCACTAAATCTGGGTGTGTTGAATACTAAATAAGTGTGGAGAACATGTTTTTAAAACATGCCCACACTAAATCTAAAATTGTGAATGCATGTAATCAATGCCTACATGATGTAGACATCCAATTCCTATCACTATTGTGCTGTAATTGTCAATCTAAATGATATTTTGTGATAATGCATAATCTGGACCAAAATCACTAAAACACTTTAAATCATTCGAACTTGTCACATACAGGTGCTGATTTATGTTAATGTATCCATGAATGGGGAAATAAATTTTATGTTATTATTATCTTTTCTTAAATAATTTTGAGTTAAATTTTGACCATGAAAAATGATGTCCTGGACCACTGAATTATTCTAATTCAGCAACACATGTCACATGCATGCATTATTTTGCATCCATAATACCCTAATTGGGGTATTATCCCATATGCAACTGATAGCTTATTCTAATTATACTCTAGTCAAATTATGACTCAGTAAAATGACATTTCTGACCAAGTTGATTAACCATGCAATAGATTTCCAAAAAATTATAGAAAATTAATCAAAGTCACTTAAGCAAATTAAATCAAATCAAGAGCTTAAGTAAAGATTCCATACAAGTTGTTGAATATCTAATTAAATGAAATTCAATATTCAATTCTACATCATCCCATTAATCATTAATGAGGTGGCATACATAAGCCATTAATTGAATAAATATCAAGATTAAACCCTCCTATGCCTCATAAATGCCCCATTTTTCCAAATATTAATGAGCATATTTATGGTTTATTCCTCCAAAATTTAATCAATCTATGGCCACACATCTTGATATTAAGATGGATGGTCATGGTTAATCCTTAAAAATCTTGAAAAACTATAAATAAGAGAGCTAAGATCACTATTTTTAAGTTTTAGTTGTGCAAACTTATTATGTAGAAATTTCTAAAGAAAAGTTTCATTGATTCACCCAATTATACCAATTTGAATAACATAAGCTATTGGTAAACTAGGAGATGATGGAGGCTCATGCTACACCTCATTGATAAAGACTTGGAGCAATAAATCTAGGGAAAAGCATGCTTCTTGACCACTTGTGAGGGATAATAACTACTTGGAAGGTATAACATTGTTTTGATTTCATAATTAGTTATTTTAATTCATTATCACCACCCATTTAAGGATTAGGCTTGATAAGTTAGATTTTATGCTTATTTTGGATATTTATTGACTAATGCATGATCTAACCTTGTCTTGTAATCCTATTTTACATTCTGGAAGGCCTGGTGAGACCACACATATCACACATTAACTGTATCCCATCTAATCTAGTACTCAAACCCTCTTTTGAGGCTACTTTGCTCCTCTTTTTCTATAATTTCCAGGTTTTATAACTTCTAGACCAAATGGCAGAATTGACCTATAAAATAGTGAATTCAACTTGATCACCAATGTAAACACCCTATAAAATGGTATAATCACCCTATACAATAATGAGATCGCCCACGTGAATGATAACATCAAATTTTATGTTTTTTATCTCTGTCTTTGTGTTTTAAAGAAATGGTGAAATCAATTTGAATATTGATGGTGTTGCCAATAGATCAATGAGATTGTCCTAGACCAAAACCTATAGGTAACTATTTTGTTTTTCATTTCTATCATTTTGGTGAGTTCACCTTGTTTATCGGTGGAATCGCCTTGCTAATCAGTGATATCATCCTATAATCGATAAGATCATAAAATAATGTCTTTTGTGTCTGTGCATCAGCCAAATCATCCTGAGGAACAATGGAATCACCCTATTGAATAGTGAAAATTATCTATAGAATGATGGGATTGACCTATGTCAAAAAATAAAGAGCTAAAACAACAAGTTACAAATTTATTTGAACATCCTACACCCTTGTTTTGACTTCTAATACTCTGTTTTGTAGGTTTTAAGACACTTAGTTTCCATTTATAAAAAAACAAATGAAAATTTCATGTCATATCTCATTTGGTGTTCTAAAATGAACTCAAACTTTAGTTAAGTGCTCTTAAGAGCTTTTGCTTTTTAATTGTTGTTTATTGTATGTTTGTTTGGCAAACTAAGTGTAGTGTGTATGCTTTCCCCCATCCCCTTTGGGGAACTTGGGTGATAAAAAATGCTTTACTTATTGCTTTTTTCACTTTGTCCAAGTGTGGAAGGAGAGTTTCTAAGGAACTCCCCAAAATTTGAGTGATTTGGGTGATCCCAAAACAACCCTAAAGTCTTTCAATTTTTATTTATTGCATCTTAGCTTATGGGTAGGAGTTCATAGCCTCCCTACGGGTTCTCTATGGAAGTTTTAACCTAGAAATTCATCTCTCAACATCATTTCAACCCCACTCTATGGTAGTGGTATATAAATTGAGGTTGAATTATTAGGATACTTTTTTGAGTAGTTAAACAAGCTCCATTAGTAAGACATTGCCTCAAAACATAGGTTTAACTCAGATATCGCACTACATTGAGTAATTGATAGATGTAATGGTTATGAAAAGGACAAGACTTTTTCACAAAAATCTAGTTAACATGAATCTGAATGATGTTTGTGCCATAGTGTTAATTACACATATGGGACCATTTAGAATGTATTAAACTTTATAGTTTTTAGATAAACCCCACTTGTTGTAGAGTACTATTGGTGTAGGGTGAGTAGCTCGAAGTTCTAGGTCACCATATGATCTATTGAGAGAAGAGGGGGCCTAAAAACCCTACTTTTCATGTGCATCTAAATTTATTAGATTTATAACTTATTTCCTCTCAAGGAATATATAGACAAAATCCAAGAGTACGAAGCCACCTTATCAATTTGTTAGGATAGGATGTACACTTTGGTGTTTCTTTTATTCTGATTTATTTACATGGTATTTTGAGTAAAAAACCTATTTGTGAAACCAAAATGAATCAAAGAACCAAACACTTTTTATACACCATTTCCTTTGAACAAAGAGGCATTATGTTAGTCAAATCCAAATCACTTTTTGCCTTGTTCATAAATTCAAATCAGGTCATTGTGTTTGTGTTTCCAAATAATGTTGTTATGTTGTTTGTTTGAGTCTAGAACTATTCATCACTTTAAAAATATACAAGTAATTCTTTTTTAATCCAAATTTGAAATCTTGTCTTTCTAAGTTCTAATCCAAAATGCTATTGGTTTACCTTTCACACTTGGTTTGGGTAACTTGGGTGAGATTTTCCATTTATATTGAAGGTCATTTTGTCCAGACTCTTGTCTTATTTTATTCTAATTTTGTACTTAGATTATATTTAATCACACATGCTCTAAGTTTTTGGACCATTTTACCTTATTTACCATGTGGCACCAATGTGTTGCTCATTTATTTTTGGATTTATACGTAGGAGTTCTTGTGTTAGTTTACATCTTGATCTTCTTACTTTGTGTTTTAATCTTCTTGATCAAAAAGGTCTTCTTCTAGATTCTCTAAGCTATGATTCACCACAATTGTGCTTAGATTTTTATGATATTGACATACTTTAAACCTAAGTTTATTATGATATCGTGCATTATAGGTTCCAAGGATTCTTTTACCCTCTTCTAATTTGATGATTTTAACTAACCAAGGTTGAGTAATTTCATGACCTATTTCTTCTAATTGTGTGGCATTTATACCATTTCCTTTTATTATAGTCTCATTTTACCTTATCTTTGTTTGATCGAAGAGCGTAAAACACCTTTTTAACATTTTTGAACCACATTCCATATCTTAGCAAATGTAGAAAACCATCTTCAAGCATGACACAAAGGTATACTCATAATGGGGTATCTTATGGTCCTAATTACAAGGAAGAGCATTTTTATGATGGAAAAGAACACTCTATTATGTTTGATGATATATCAATGATAATAAGATCTAAACAAGATTATTATGAATACCAACCTTTAGAAGACAAAGATGAATCTCTTTTGAGGTTGATAGAATCAGGTGCAAGATTACCACCATATTTCCTAATGGAATAATTAAACACACTTGTCTGAGTAGAGGAACAATAACTAGAACAACCTATCACTTATGTTAAAAAAACCAATGTTGCTTCCAATATTAACGGAAAAGATAAAATTATAGAGTCTACCCAAACTGATTGAGATCTTTCTACCAAGATTCAAAAAATTAGTCAACTATATGTGGATCAACTTATCGCAAACCTAATAAGTTCATTATCTATGACTTTAATTGATAATAATCCTTCTAAAGAGAAATAAAAGATGATAGACCCAATGCAACATACCCTATTTGATCTTCCATTTATGGTAGATCCTAGATTTGATCCTGAACAAAACAAACCTATGGATGTTTCATAACATTTTTCACCTGATATAGAGCATACCTTTTTTAACCATCAGGAGACTCATGCCCCTTCACAATCACAATGAATAGAAAACTCATCATAGATTGGGGTTATTGCACAAAATAATTTAGTGAGTTCATCTCAACCAACACATACTTTTGTGAATTGATAAATGACACCCCAAAACTTACAGTATTCATATAGAGCACAATGACAGATTCTTGGGACTTTATATCAACCACCTAGGAATCAATAACAAACCTAATCAAATCAAAGAGTAAACTTAAACCAAACTTATGGACATATGGTTCATATCCCCAATAGGACCATGCATGGTACATTCCACTCCAACAAAATTTTATTCCACCAACAAATGCATAAAACATGTAGGAGTGGAATTCGATGAAGGAAATAGTCTCAAGGTTTGAGACAGGCAACCAAATTAAGAAGTATAAGTTTGATGAGATATGTCTATATCCATTTTACCTAAGAATTCTCCAAGTCCCATTTCTACCTCATTTTAAGGCTCCTAAATTTGATAAATACAAAGGGAAAGATGACCTTTGAGAGGACATTAAAGCCTTTTTTATACTATGCCAAGATGTAACCTATAACGATGTTTATTTGCTCCACTTGTTTCAACGTAGTTTGGCTGGAAAAGCTCTAGATTGGCTCCTCAAATTTACTAAGGGATCAATGACAAATTGGAATGACTTATTAGATAAATTTATCAACCATTTCTCTCATAACATTGAGCATGAGTTAATAGTGGTTAACTTGTGCAAAGCAAAACAAAGAGATGGAGAAAACTTCATGGCATACCTACAATCATGGAGAACATTAGCTAGATGCCTTTTACACACCCTACCAAATAAATAGTTGGATGATATTTTTGCACAAAACTTGCACCCTAAGGTGGCTCATAATTTGTGATTCGCTTGTGCTAACACATTCAAGGAGATCATTGACAAAGGTGTGCAAATTGAGAAGGCACTATTACTAAGGGCCTTGCAAATATTTATTCACAAGGTCAAACATTTAATCAAATATAACCACCTATTCAAACTACTACTACAAAAAAACTTGAGGTTTTTAACAAGAACATGGTGGAAAATGGAGTGACACAATCTAGATATGTGTAAATGTGAAGGCTTGATCAGATCTAAATGTATGACCAACCATGCCCAATTCATCAACCACCTTGCAAAGGGATCCTCCATGTAGGGCATTTAATAAGTATAGAACAGTCAACAAATTGGGAGAGCCTATTGAGGTAGTGTTCCAAAAGCTAGTGTCGGCCAATTTGATTATGTGGCTTGTACCAAAGCCATTTCTATAAGATTAATGTAAACTCGATTGGTATCGAGAAGATGAGTTTTGTAATTTTTATCATGTTATAGGCCATGTTGTTTATCGATGAGTATAATTAAGACATCTTACTGAGGATTTGATTAAAGGTGGTGAAATCAAAGTAAAACAAACAATGCAAAACACTAATTAGGACATAGGCATCTAAAAGTACCCATTTCCCAAATATAATCAACTGTAGTAGAGAAACAATCAAAATCAAGGTCAAGGCTAATGCCAACAAAATCAAGGTCAGAAGCCTAATTAGCATATTAATAATCAAGATCATAATACTCGTTGACAATTTTGACCTCACAGGTTAAATTGTCACCCTACCATTCAAAACTTTGCATATCATGCGAGTTTATCTTGTAAGTCAATGAGTTGGTCTTGAAAATTCCTTAATGTTATTATTGGGAACTAGACTATCTTATCACGTCATTTAGGAATGAATAGGTTAGTTTGGTTATGGATTTAATAAGTATACTTAGGAAGCCAACCAAAGTTGAAGGATTACACAAAAATGATGTATTTTGTACCATGGATATCCCCTGCAAGTTTGGTTTCTTGATGTGTTTTCTATATTGAGATATAAGCCTTCAAAAATGATCTAGCAATGTGAGACGTGCTTGAGGACATCAATTTAAAGCCATAAGAAGTAACTGTTTGGATTCAAAATTATCCTAAGGTTAGATGCAAGGTTTCCAAGTGTCAAAGCCTCACTTGATCAGATCAATAGATCAATGATAATGAGGTCAATATGTCAATGTAGATTTACAACACGCATTCAATCCTGTAGTTAAAGATAAATGATGAGCATGAGGTCAAAAGGTTAGAAGATATTGAAAATGAATGTGATGTTGCCAAGTGTCTCAATGATGGTAAATCCTTAGTAAATCAATGATGCACATTCAATCTAGAAGACCAAAGATCTATGGTGCATGTTCAACCATGTAAAATTAGATCGACAGTGCAGATCAAGGTCAAAAAGTTAATGAGCCTAGATTACATGCAAGGCCACCAGATAACATAAACATGTTAATTAGATAGAGACTGATAGTAGGGTCCATTAAAGGCATGTGGGGCTACCAAGTGTCAGAATTTAAAATGCAAATCAAAGATCAATGACCAATAATGAAGGTCAAATCTAGGAGATTCTCGAGGAAATTTGATCAAGCCCCAAGAGGGAACTAGAAGAAGACACATGTTTGAAGCAATGATGGTCATTATTTGAAAATGAAATAAGTAGGTTGAAGAAATGTCATATATACAGACATGTTAGATCAAAAGATTTCACCACCCAAGCATGTAAATGTATAAATATGAGATCAAAATACGATCTAGGTTATTAGAAGCAAACCCTAAAAAGTCGTATGATGCCATTAAGGCTCAATTAAACCTCTCAAAATCCCTTAGATGTAAGTTTTACATCTTGTTCATGGTCAAGAGACTAAGTAGCTTATGGATCTTCATTGAAATTATGACCATATGGAAACCAATAATGGGATTGGTTTTCATCTACAGTGGACCTATGTTCAGGGTTTAGAGTAATGGAAGAGTTGTGACTGTGAAAGGAATGTCAGAAGGGACACTAGTGAATGAATTAAAGTGACTACTTGATAATGTAAAGAACATATAAAGATGAAGCATGGTGTTGTAATCTCATTAAGAAGAGTTTGGAGGTTGAGGATGGTAATTGGAGCATTCAATGAAGTTTCAAAGTCTTTAGGGACTTTTCCCTTTTGAATAGATCATGACTAATCATCCTCAGCAATTTCTTATCTTATAGTATGTTTATAAGCCAATGAGAGGGATTGAAAGCTATTTGTAGCTAATGAAAGTTAATTTATAGAGGCAAGATTCATACTAATCAATCAAAAAGTGGTTGGGCCTCATTTATTTATTTCTATTTGCTCATTTCCCTCTCTCTCTTCCCCTTTCTTATATATCTCCCATTCTTCCCCCAATAAAAAGGATTCTTATGCTTTTGTCATGCCCAGGATATGCTAATTTTTTTACTCCAACACCTATTTGATGCAATAAAAGATTGAATTCCTCCATTTGCCAGCTAAATTGAACTATGTTTCATGAATTCATTGATGTTTTTAAGTGAATTTATAATTTCCTTTGCCCTTGTTTAAGTTTTCTCATCTTCATGAAGTGTTTTTTAGAATTCAAAGGTCATTCTGAGTGTCATAGGTAGTTTTTCGATTGGCTTGGAAGTGGAAAAGACATGAGCTTTGCCCTCACATGCCAAATTGATAGCTAGTTCATGCCTATTTGTGAAATACTTATGTGAAAGCTAATCAAAGAGTGAGTGAAGTGATATGTGCAAGCTTGAAAGTGTCTAATAATGTGTCTTATGCAATTATAAGTGTCCAAAACATTGGTGAATCACCTTCTTTTACATGTTTTCATGAATTATTGTCAATTTCTCTCCCTTTTCCAAGCAAGAGATTAGTTTAGGTGATAGATCTAAGGGAACCAACCCTCTATAGAAGTTCAACCTCACTATAGGATATCCACAACTTGAGGTTGTTCCCATTTTTTAGATTAGTTAGAGAGAGCCTGAAGAACTTTCTCCAAGGGTGCAAATTAATGCTACAACAATACCCATGCTAATAACCTAGGTTACAACAACATACTATTTGATTATAATAATACAATGGGATGCATTTCTACCAATCACATTACCACCATTATAATTAAAACCCATGAACCATCCAATGCATCTTGAAGTATTGGACCCCCCATTATACATTTAATAGCCTCTTCCTCAAGTAACACTACACTAGGGTCAAGTAACTTCATTGTACCTTGATTTTTGTGGGTTACTTTTTTTGGACCTCTACCCCCTTCTAATTATAATGACTCGTTGCCAACTCAAAATTGCACAATTATAACTAGACACTCATGATTTACCCTCCAAGGCCCTTCACATCCTTCTTCTAATTATAATGATTCCTTGATGACTCAAAATTTCACAATTGTAACTAGACACTCATGAATTACCCTCCAAGGCCCTTCACCTTCTTCTTCTAATTATAATGACTCCATGCAGACTTAAGATTGCAAAATCACAACTTGATGCTCCTAAGTCACCCTTTAAGGCCCTTTGCCTTCTTCTAATGCTGGACCAAATCTTAACACTATGCCTTCTGATCCAAATATAAATATTTTACTGGCCAAGGCTAAACCCTATCATTCTTTCATTAAGAGTCCATATGGTATCTTTTCTTGTGGGTTTTATGCATACCTCATACAAGTTTTAAATGAGGTAACCTCTAATGTTTTGGGATCTCTTTGGAACAAAGTTCACTCTGAGGCATGAGTTGTAGGTATGTGGTTAGGACAATTAGGTGGTGGAATAACAACTTGAGCTGATAGGTTACTTAACCAGGTTTATGGGCAGATGCATGGATTCTAATAAAAAATAAAAATCACTAAGTGAATTAGATGGGTGGAGGAATAATCTATGGTAGGTATATCTCAAAGAAACTTCAAAATGAGGAAAGGGTAAGAAATAAAAGAAGGTTCTATATCTTTGAAATGGAACTCCTTGGTCTATTTCTTTGGTGGACAAGTATCTCAAGAACCAGTGTTTGCTATTTGTAGCTTTTACACACTCACAAATGAACATGGCTGAGAGTCTAGGTAGTCAGATACAGGGTGATTGATGGTCTCAACTAAAGATTTATCTTCTTAAGGTTGTTATTGCATACCTTCATATAAGAGATTACAACTCTGACCAAGAAGTTATCTAAGGTAGTTATGGCTCACACCTAGAATACTATATCAAACAAGAAACTTTTACACACCTTGGATTATCAATTTAATTTGTACTAATTCTCTAAATCAATGAAATATATCAATATTCAATAGCTATTTCACATATATGACTAATATTCATTAAAAAATATTTAGATTCATCTATAACATTGACACAAATCAAAATTATTGAAATAATAAAAACAAAGAAATTTCAAATTCATTAACATAGAAAGGGAAGAAGAAAGAACAAACACAATTGCATGATATATAATTCCTTAATTTCTTCCTATAAATTCCTTTAAAAATTTTGACCATTCAAAAAGAGGGTTCTACATGTATATATAGATCTTGGGAAGGGGTCACCACATCCTCTAAGTTTAAAACACTTCATTTACATCTAAAAAGACTATAAGATAAGTCTTGGTTACATATAAATGTTTTAAAAATATCTAAGTCATGAAACATGTGCATGTTGTCTAAAAGATTCAATTGATTTAACTATTTAATTATGACCATTACATGCAAAATGTACATAATTAGCCTTCATCTAAATTGGCTCTTGTTTTAATTATCAC
This sequence comes from Torreya grandis, assembly GCA_037957365.1. Lineage (NCBI taxonomy): Eukaryota > Viridiplantae > Streptophyta > Pinopsida > Cupressales > Taxaceae > Torreya > Torreya grandis. Next base: position 1,372,328 of record JARHVA010003141.1, on the reverse strand, counting down.
AAAACTATCATTGAAATTGTAGTAGTACTTATGCTTAATGATGTAGTAACTAGAGTAGTACTTGGAGATGCACTAGTTATTCGAACTATTGTTATCATGAGAACTATAATATGAGGTGGTGTTGACATGGTTGTAGTTATCCATGTTGTAGGTGGAGTCAGTGTAATGGAACTAGAAGGTGGTGTTTGTTGGGCTCCTTTCTTCTTTGAATCCAAGTCCTGGTAGTGTTTGTATGCCTTAGTGTACTATGTTTGAATTAAGTTCATATCCACGAGGTGTGATCTAGTCACCCTGATTGTCTGCTCCATTAGTTTGGCATGTTCTATCTTGGTGGATCTAAATACAACACTGAATAATTCCACCTCTATCACCTTCTTACTAGCCACATTTAATTTAACCTCAATATCTTCTAAGCTTAAACCTTGTAGACTTTGCTTGAAGCTGTTAGGGGCTTGTTTAATCATTTGATCAAATGCAGCTTGAGTCGCCAACTTGCCTCTGTTATCTCAAATTGTAGTCAATTCCAACTTTGTCAAAATTTGTTCAACCTATTTTTCTTGCTTGGCCAACTTATTTAATAAAGCCTCAGAGGATAATACCCAATCTCTAGCCTCATGTATTCTTATTAATGCTAAATTCAAAGAATTTGATGCCTCTAATGGGGTCATCAAGTCCAAATGGATAAATGCCTTATTAGGGGTATATAGTACCAAGAAATTCAACTTACTATCATCCTCTTTGTGGATTTTGAATAATCTAGTTATATTATATACATGAGGAGATGAAATAATTCTATAAGAGTGGATAGAATGAAGAATCTCATATAATCTAAGATTTGAATCTTGCACATCTTGCTCAATGCCTTGGGGAACCTGAATCACTTCTTGTTACTCTATGATATTTTATAATTCCTCTTCAAGCTCTTGTCCAACCATTTTGATCCCTTCATATATGGTAATGATGGATTCTATATGGGTATCCATATAGGACTTTAAGTCCTCAATATATGGAGACTGACCCTTTTATTTGTTCTGCCTCTTGCTAAGGGAGTAAATCTCTTCCCTTTATTCCATGATTAATGTCCTACCCAGTTTATCCTCAATTTTCATCTTCCTCACCCTCTATATTGATGCTATAGCTTTATCAAACAAAGAGATCACTATTAATAGTATAATTATCTTTAGATTGGACCTCTTAGAGGTCAAGGCTCCTAATTTCTTAGCCCAATTTGGAAGAGTGAACTTTGATGGATCTAAGGGCTGAGCTTCCACTTGTGCATGTGTTAGGAATAAAATAGAAATTAATGTACAACAATTTAATAGAATCACATTAACAAGAGATATGAATAGAGATACATAAATAACAATAATTAAAATGCACACCAAGAAGATAGGATTTAACGTGGTACACCCAATGTGGGCTACATCCATCAAGAAATACTTCTTTAAATCTTATTATAAGCCAACAAGAGTACCATTCACTCTCATATCAGTCTTCTCACAATTAAAATGCACAAATATTGTTTAAAATTACGCTCAATAAACTCTCTCAAATTCAAACTTGAATTCACACACTCTATTCACCTTCTCAAACTTAGTTCTTCCTTTGTATTACCTATTGTATGTCCATATATATATAATTACATCAATAGGTAACTGGCAGAGCAATTTTACAAAATAATGGGTACTAAAACCATGGGTCAAGTCATCTTAATTTTTTTTCAAGGGATACCACCCCCAAACCCATGAACCTCAGTGAGAATACATTAAGAGTGTACAATATATTTTAATGTACAATATTTGAAATACATTGTAATTTTGAAATAGGCTCCACAACATAACAACATATTCTTCAGGTTTTAGATCAATTTGTGTGGAAGGATTGGGCATTACTGGCCACATGATTTTTGACCAATCTATGTTTTCATACTATGGTATTGGATGGAAAACAAATACTGTCTACTTCTTCGGTTCCCTCTTGGTAGTAACAATGGTGGTTATGGTGGTTGGAGTGGAAGAAGGCAAGGGTGAACCCAATTAGGAAGAAGGAGATGTAGTTGGTAATGATTGGGCAATGGTTGGAATGGACAAAAATAATGTTGATGAGATGTACACTAATGAAATGGAATCTAGAGTAGTTGAGGGTGGATCAGGTGTAGCGATTATGGGTAGATTCATGAATGAGTACATGAAAAGTAAACCTACTAAAAGTGCCTATGGAGGAATGAATACAGATACAACTGGTCCATGGGAGATATAAATTATAGGTAAAGGCATTAAAGGGAAAAATCCTAAAGGGGTTATACATAAAGGAACCTTACCAGATGGATCACCTGTGATAGGTGCCTTGGTCTTGAGTGATTTTAGGCTTAATACCTTTATTTACTATAGCTCCTCCTCATCCACATCTTGTGTTGGAAGGGTCTATGATTGGTTTTCCTTGGGATTCCTTTTATAAGTCTTGGTTGTGTAACTTGACTGTGGGATTGTTGCCTATTAGGGAAGAGAAGGGGGAATAATGCTATGGATTAGGGATGAGGAATCCTTTGTTTCCTCTTCATCAAATGAGTCTAAGCATATAATCCTAGTTTCTACCCTCTGTGTAATTCCTCCTTCTTGAGTTAGCTCATCAACTAGATCTAACTTGACCTATATTAGTTCAACTATAGAAGCTTGAATTGGGAGAACTAGTTCTTCCTCTACTTGTGTGGAGGTAGGCAATTATTCTTCCTCGGCTTGTTCATCTTGTCTTACAATGAGTGGTGCCTCTCCAGCCAACTATTGTTGGTCCTGGGGTTGGCCTTGATCTATTTGGGGATCCCATCCCTCTTCCTATAGTATATATGATTGCCTACCACTCTAAAAATTTGAATATCTCCATGCTCCAAGAGATGGAATTTTGAAATTTGTTTCATCGAGTATAAGGGATGGTTCTACCTGTATAATCTCAATAGGTCCTCACTCAATCTGGCAGTTGTGGCCCTTTCTTTTACCTCCTCATCATTATCAAAATTTAGGAAGAGAACATCATGATCCATTGAATCATGTTTGTAGGCAAGGCCAAGGGTATGAATTTTCTTTTGGACCTTGCCATGAGGATCCCAATCTCTATGAGGAAGGGTAGGTAATGCATATGCCTTCCTGGCATTCTTAGCCTCCTTGAATTGCCTATGAATTATGTACTACATTCATCCAATGATGATGTGGGATCTATGGAATGTGGCCTTCTTATTTTTCATTAATTCTTCATCGATGCCATTCTATATATGGTATGTTATTTCCTGCTCAACTACATTGTTTGGAATAAACATTAGAAGCTGAAGAAGATCTACATTATGCCTAGCCAACATAATAATTTTATAGTTCAGATAGAGCCAATAGTATCATACATTATTGCTAAGTGTCTAGGCTATTTCAGGGGAAATTCTTGGAAAAGGCAAATCATGTTCTTGATGACTTCTATGTTTGGATCCCATAAAACTCCATTATGTCTATACACAATGCCTATAACTATGTCTAATAGATAATAAATCATGTAGATGTTTCTTCCCAATGGCCTCTTGCCTCTATGTAAGATTTACTCTTTGAGGCGTACACTGATCACTTCCCCCAAAGTGTAGGTGCATTCTGAGGTAGTTAACATGTCTAGTAGGGGAATCCACTCCAAGTGCATGAAGGAGATGTTTACATGTCCAAAAATTATGTTCAATAATGTCATTCCCACATGGATTCCCATTTTGAAATGGGTGATGGGGATGGGACTCTTGACATGTTCTTTAAAAGTGAAACTTTCCTCAGGGAGAAACCACCTGTATAACACCCACTCTGCATTGTTTGACTTATTCCATGTAATAATAGTATGCAGATCAAAAGTAACATATACAATGGGTAGTCTCAAATACCTATTAAATGCCTTGCCCACTATATACATGATAATAGTGTTGTTATTGAAATAATGAAGGTATCCTTTGTCTATTATTCTCCGTTCGAAGAAGAGGTCTAATAGTAGATCAGTACACGGTATAAACTCTAGCTTCATGGTTGCATAGTATAGGGGTTGACATTTGAAAGGGAACATGTCCTTCACTAGTTGCTTATCTTCAGCTATGATGTCTTCTTTAAGTATGAAGGAATCTATATTTTCCATTGCTTCTTATAATGCTAAGTAGTTTGGATAGCATCCATTGAATGTAGTAGCATCAAACATAGTATCCAAGTACTCTATAAAATATTTAATAGAGAATATATATGGTTCTAAGGATCCCTTGTATAACCTAAACAATGATGTCATGGTGGTTTGTTGAGTACTGGTATGCTCCAAGCTTTTGATAATGGCGTATATCACTGAATTAAATCTTACCAATTAACAAATTACTATGATGTAATTAGGGCATTTGGGATTGCTCAAGGCTAAAGCTTACTTGATCTCAAAGATGTAATGACATGAACTCAATTGGGGGCTCGATATATATAGATTTATTTCATTGATTTATAGTTCATGCACCATTACTCATTAACATCTATGAGCTCGTCACCTTCATTCAATTCAAATTTGACCACCCTGTCATAGTGTACATGCCACATAGGATGTTTATACATAATATTTTCAAAATTTTATCACTTACTGATGCTATTTATATTGTAAGCACCCATCGAGTCTCAATGTCTTTGAATGCACACCTTAAGGGGTGCACCAAGAAAGGGGTGGGTAGACCACTGGTGATTCACAAAATTATTGTCCCTTTTACCACTTTTTATATACATATTTATCTCCTAAAAACCATATCCCTAAGATTATTCTTCTCTATTACACACTCCTTAGACATTTTATACCTTTTGTCCCCCTTTCCCTAGCCTTAAGCCCCTTTCAACTATTCCCTATACTAGGTCAAATGGATTGAACCTTTATTATTTTTGGTAAAATTCATTTAGGGTCTAGGTCAGCTCTTAGCTGACCTAGACTGTGATCTAGTGAATCTTTTGTCCATAATTGTACTAGGTCGATTGGGTCGACCCTATTGGACAAAATTTTTAGAAGGGCTTAGGGTTAAATCCACCTATATATACAAGATCATTTTGCCATTATTTAGATAAGATAATAAGAAGTTAGAGCTATTACACATCTTCTTATCCACCATTCTACTTGAGGATCAATCTTGGGGTTTCATACTTTCTTTGAAGATACAAATCTTATCTTATGGAGAAGTATTTTGAATGCATTGATAGGTTGTGTATCCTAGAGATGATTTATCCTTGTCATATTTTCATACCACAAAAACCTCTTGAAAATCACCTTGGTCAAGGGAGAGATTAAGGCTCAGTGGGTTCATCTTCAAAGGTAAGTATTCCTAACTTTGTTCCTCCTTTGTAAGAGTAGATAGATATGCATTTTTACTTATCTTCCATGCATTAGGATTGTTTATACATTGACGTGAGTATATTTCTCTTATGCATGCTTAATTTTATTGTTTCTAACCCCCACTTTGTACCATAAGCTTTGGTGAGCACTAGGTTAAAATTTAATTTACTTGTTATTAGTTTAGTGAGATATGAAAATATAGGACCTAGCTAGGGTTATTTCATGATTATGCTTGATTAGAGGCTTTGAAACCCTCCCTATCATTGTGTATTATGGTAAGAGATCCCCTAATTGGATCTAACAGATCCCCATATTGGTCATGTTCTCCATTATCTAATGTATACCCAACTAAAAGTGTAAGTATAATCTATCTTCTCTGAGTTAGGATTGATTTATAGACATGATGAATTTTTAATTGCATGGATTCTGGTGAACCTGACATGAATCTAACCCTTATAGGTTTTATTTAACATTTTTCATTATTTTATCATTTTATTTATTATTTTTATATATTTGCAATATTAGGTCGATAGTACCGATATAATTTATAACTTTTATGCACAGGTTTAACACATAGTCACATCAATATGACTTTATTCTATTAGATCCCCATATTGGTCATGTTCTCCATTATCTAATGTATACCCAACTAAAAGTGTAAGTATAATCTATCTTCTCTGAGTTAGGATTGATTTATAGACATGATGAATTTTTAATTGCATGGATTCTGGTGAACCTGACATGAATCTAACCCTTATAGGTTTTATTTAACATTTTTCATTATTTTATCATTTTATTTATTATTTTTATATATTTGCAATATTAGGTCGATAGTACCGATATAATTTATAACTTTTATGCACATGTTTAACACATAGTCACATCAATATGACTTTATTCTATTTGTGAAGGTTTTTCATTAGGTACAGGCTACTAGGTTAACATAGTTAGCACAATACACTTTCAAAATTCTAGATAGGTTACTAGGTCAATGCTGTCTATACAATACACTTTCAGACTTCCAAAAGACATATTAGGTCAACATTACTAGTATAGTATTCTTTATAGGTTTTAGAAAATAGGGAACTAAAGAAATAGGTCGACCTAGTCGACATAGTTGGTATAATTTACAATTATGAATCAAGGCAGTTCAATAATAGTATCACTTTTCTCTACATCCTCCAATCCACAAAGGTTCCTTTCTCTCTTTCTTTGTCATCTCTATTATTCATTACAGTTCTATTTTTCACAGTTTGTAGTCTTTAAAACTACCCTTATACAACAAACTAGGTTGACTCTATTGACCTAGTTATGTATTTTATCTTTTATTTGAGAGAATAGGTTGACACTATCAACGTAGTTTTTAACAGACCCTTGCTTTAGTAGTAGAATAGTGACATTGTCACTCTATACTATAATCTTTGTATGCATTGTCATTTGAACCAATATTATACTATGTTTCAAAGTTGGAATTAACACTTATATGATAGTAACTACTCACACTTTCACTTTCAGTTGCTTACATGCTTAAAATAGATCACATAGTCTAATTACGTGGTTTTTCAATATATCATTTAGTTACATTATTTTTTATTTTCTTGCACACACTACCAAATCACATAATCTTAAAAATGCATTTAAACAATTATCTATCCAAGGCCTACCTACTTATATTTCATTACCAAGGGGGAAGTCAACTTGGTTTTTTGGTTAAGTATAAACATGTGGTTAATGGTATATGTTGGAAAATCATGCAACTCCCTTATAAATACAACATGTGGAGTGAGGGTGTAGGCCCCGATACCAAACCAATACCATTGCCAACACATATCCCTTTCAGCCTAAACATCCTAAAACCATCCATAGATTGATTTCTAGTTCCTTACTTACAACCAACTTCTTATCACACTTAAAATCATACTCTAATAACCTAAGAACATTTAGGATAACCACTTCATTAGCATTTAATTTCTAAGTTGACTACTTGCTCTTTGCTCAATTGTATTTTATATTATAAAAACTTATATTGGCCAACATTGGTGCAAGGTTTTATGTTGTATGCCTCAATTGGATCATCCTCATTGACCCAATTGATTATGTGTTTCTCTTCATTTCTTTCTTTAAAAAGCACTTACAAATTTTTTCTTGTTTTAGTACATACTCGTTCTATTCAACATAGTCTCTTACAGAGTGTTTGTTTCCCTACATGCAATACTAGGTCGACCCTATCGACACAGTTTTCCTTTCTACCTCCCAAGATATAAAACTAGGTCGACCTTGTCGACTCTATTTTTTATACTTATTTTTAGTCTAGGTTATATAACTAGGTTAACCCAGTTGACTCTGTACTCTTATCTACCTCTTTGTATTTCCTTGATTTTGCATCACTTGTGCCTTATCTAGTCTTTCTCCTTCATCATGAACTTCCTATTTGAATACAACACTAAGTTGAATTCAATGGATATGATGAGTCTTACCAACCCTCATAGGGTATCCCATAAGAAGATTAGGGATCCTCTCCTATATGAAAGTAATGTTCATATAGCCACTCACACAACAAACTATGGGACCCCTCCTCATTACTCTTCACTTTGTAATCCTCTCTTCTCACTTGAAGATCAACTTGAATTAGAGTATACCCCTAAAATGCTCTTCTTTAACTCTAAATTTACTCAAAATTGAGGAAAGGATCCTTCTAACATTTACCATCTCATGATTAGTGGTCAAGTTAAAGAGCCTCATTCACTTTCTCCCACATTCTCACATAGATTTGGGGACACTAATTTATTTGATTCTCATCCTCTTCCCTCTATTTTTACCCCTTCTCACTCCATGACTTCTTATTTGACTTCTTCTACCTCCATGCCTAGTATCTCCACTAACATGGTAGGTTCTACATCTAGTGGGCCTCTTCCAAGACCCACTCTCCTAAACTCTTCCACTAGTGCATCATTTTCTACCCATGGTAATAATGCTTCTAGTGCTTCCTTTTCTCATCCCTTCACTAGTCCATCTTTTACCACACAAAAAAATTATGCCACTAGTGCCTCACATTCTAGCATCTCTTTTCAAGCTCCTATCAACACCCATAGTGGTACCCAAGCCACTACTTCTAATTCTAATGTTTCAAACAATACCAATAATGTAACTCAAACCCACCAACTTTTATTATAAATGCTTAATAAAATGAATACTTTTCAAGCTCATAATATAAACCAAATGATGTGAATTCATAACCACCTTATCCATCTTCAAACCCACCTTCAATAGTTGCCATGGGGCACACATAATTAAAGTATTCCCCCACATCCTCTTCAGGATTCCCATGGTAATCTCATCCCTCAACCTCCTCTTATCAAAAAGACAATCAAGAATCTTCAAAATGAATCTCTTACATCTCAAATTGCTAATATCAATATATGAGGCATCAACCCTACCATTTATTACAATGGGTGAACTAATCCTACTCTTCATCTAAAAACATTTGTAAATCTATATAAAGACTGGTTCAAATTAAACACCTTCACCACTATCAAGCTATTATCAAAAAATCTCATAGGTGATCCTTTAGATTGGTATAACCAACTTAAAACTCATTTATTACTAGTTTGGAAGATTTAGTAAATGCTTTAGTCCAAGAGTTCCAACCTAGTGATCTTCTTGAGAATACCTTGGACCATTTTATCAATTATAAGTAATTTAAAACTGAAACTACCCAAGCTTTCATTAAAAGGTGGAAAACATTGTCCAACAAATGTGAACTTAACATGGCCAATGATAACCTTTTTCATCTCTTTACCAATGCTCTCTTTCCCAAGTTGCAATATCAGGTCTGAACTCTCTCCATGTACTTTGGAGGAGGCTATTGACCAAGCTAAATGTTAAGATTTCCTCATGAATTAATTTGAGCCATCCCAACCTTCCATAGGTACTTGTATATTACTTAAAAATAATAATCATCATGCTACCAATGATGGTGTCACATACTCTTATGATACCATTCACACTATTCAAGCTATTATTCTTAACCAATCTTTGAAACTAGTTCCCCCTTCTCAACAATTTAGAAATCCTCATTTATCTTCACCTAATAACATCGATATTCACAAACCTTTATCCTTAGATAAATTAATAAAACATCTACCCAGGCCTCTTCCATGAGAACTTAGTCCCACTCATCCTATAAAATCTTGGTATGATCCCAATAAATTTTGTTGGTTTCATACTGCTTGGGGTCATTCTCATAAAACCTATAGGTAGTTTCATAATTTGGCTATGGGTTTTCTTCTTGGTCCTAATTTTGACCATGATTTTATGATTCAAAAATGCCAATAAGCCTATGATATTGATTTCAAAGCCCATGAAACTAATACTAAATCTCAATCTTTGAATCAAGCTAATGATTATTTGGCCATCTATAAAGACCCTCTTCCAAATCACCAAGATAACCAAAATAAGCCCATCCCTTTCACCAATAATGTTGATAGTCTTATTGATCCAAATCCTAAAGAGAATGTGGTTAATATGACTAATATGTGAAGGTTGGTTGCTTTCATTGAACCTCAACCATTTACACACCTCCATTGTCTTGCACATTTTGTGTTATCTAATATTCTTCTCCAACTCACTCAAATGAGTTAGGTCAAGATGACCTTATAAATTTTGATGAACCAATTACAACTCCTCCCTTGGCTAACAATTCTCATAATATTTATACCATCCCTCCATCTTCTTTACCTAACACTAATGACACTCAAACTTCTATCAACACCTCTTCTCACACTTCTCAAAACCAATCCACATCAACTGCTTCATCTTCTCAACATAATTTACGACCTTATTCTAAATTTTTTACCTCTTAGCAACATAAATTATAATTTATTTCATCTCCTCCTTTCAAGGACCTCCTTCAACACTATGCATCTCTTTCTAAAAATATTCTTATGGGTCATGATGAGTGGGGTCCTATCACAAAAATCACTAATCTCCCATCTCACATCCCATTTATTGAGCTTATGAGGTACTCTTCATGTCATCAAAACCATCTTATATAGTTTTTGTTCAAAATGAACATACCTCATCCTCCCCTAGTAGGATGTGAAGTAACCTTATCTGGATCCAAAGATAGCATATTGCAATAATGCGAAGAGATGTCCATCTATGTTGATGAAATAATAGACACTTTTTTTCCCTCAAATTTCCCATCACTTCCATGATTCTCGATGAGATTATACTTGATGTGGATGATCCTCCTCTATTCATTAGTGTCCAAATTGGTGATATCCAAGTCAAGTGTGCCTTAATTGATGTGGGTTCTGACAATTGTGTTGCCTCCATCAATTTTATCAAAACCCTTGGATATTCTTAATGTGATCATAAATCCACATGCAACACATGTCAAGGCTATGATAAAAGGTAAATGCCTCCTTTAGGTTATGTGTGGATTCCCATTACCATCCCACCTATCACCATTTGTGTGAAGGTGATGATATTTAACTTTCATCTATCTTATAATATTCTTCTTGGTAGGCCATGGAATCATTGTATGAGAGTCGATGCTTCTTTCGTATATCAATGCATTAAACTTCCTCACAATGGAGCCATCTATAATATTCAGGGTGACACCAATCCTTGGAATTTTAAACAATTCCAAGATTAGGGTGTATTCAAGATTCCTACCCTTGAACCATTACCCCTTAAATCATTGCCCAATGTTCCATTTCATGAGTTTTAATGATTCGAATTTCCCATCAATTCTACTCAAGGTTATAATGGTCATCCCAAACTCATCAAGAATATTCCCCCTAACCTCTTAGATTTTGATGATGATGAGCCTAATGAAATCAATCTCAAGATTAAAACTTTTAATCTCTCACCTCATCTCATCTCTTAGCTTCCCACTTTACAACCTCATTCTTACAAACTACTTTGTGATGACATCCCCGTTATCTTAAATAAGACTCAACATTCCATTCATCACACCTCATCAAATGATAATGCCATCCCTACCTACATCATTGATCTTCATATACTTGATTATGATGATGTTTATACCCTAGATGATCCATTTTTAAGAGGTCTTATTTAGGCTTGTGACGTTGAGATTATCCATTATCATGCCTCTTTGATTCAATTTTTAGTGTATCTTCCCATATTCCATCATATGCAGTTCCTAATGTTAACATTTTTCCTCTTTACTATAGGGTAGATATGGTGTAGACACCTCCAATTTTTGAATAACCTTGTAGGAGTATGCTTATGGATCATGTTATGAGTGGGACCTATCACTTTTTTAGGTGCCATGACCCCTATAGCTTACTTATCCTTGAGATGCGTGAAACTTTCTTTTAGCCTTCTATAAACCCCATCCCTCCCTCAATAGAGCTCTCTTTAGATCCAATTCATACTTTCACTTTAGCTAAACCTATTCCTACTTCTGATCCCATCACTCTTTCCATCAAGCCTAGTCCACTCCCTTAACCAACACCACCTTATCCTGGTGATGGTTTGCTTTCTTTATCATAGATGGCTCTATTTCCCACCAAATGGGCTGATGAACCTCACCAAACTCCTTCCACTTCTATTTCACATCCACCAATGAGCACCTCTACCAAGCCTACTCACAGGCATATCTGTTGCTTTCATGACACATATAACCATTCATCCACACATTAGTGCAAGCTATAATAATATATTAATACTTTGCATTATTTTACCCCTCGATCCTTAGATAAGGCCACACCTCCCTTGAAATTACTTTATAAATATATTCCTAGGTATGGAGAGGTATATTGTCTTTGGCATCAATGTGGAAACCATCATACTGATCATTACTGCATTCTTTAATATTATCTTAAAGATCACCTTTTAACCATACCTATACCTTCTACCATTCCTCCCACTGGTCATTCCCATAAGAAGGCTCCCCCTTCTTCCCCCATGGCTCCACCTCTTATGATTGCATCTCCTCCTATGGTCCCTTATTCACCTCTTATTCCTCCACCCATGAATCCTTCACCTGTAGACCTTCTCTCACCTATGGATCCTTCTCCACCTATGAGTCCCTCACCTATGGATATTTCCCCATCAGTGATCCCTTCATCTCCTATAGAGTCCACTCCCATGCATTATTTTGAACATCCCTTTATAAATAACCCTCCTTAACATGATTCATCAAACATTCCTACCATTTTTATTGAGGAGATTAGATATGAAGTAATTTCCTAGTTTTCACTGAACATAGATGAGACATTAGCTGCAGTTTGCATCCAACTTCATAGAGGCTTTGCAGATGTTCTGGATAATGTGTGTGGACAAATTTATTAGTAATTATGAGCAAATGCATGGTGTTTTTACATTTTCATTTAGATTGGACATGTGCTCCAATATTCTCTTTTTCTATTTTGTTATATCATTTGACATTGTGTTAAATTCTTATTTATCTTCCATGGTGATTTTAATATTGCACTGTATACTACTTATAATGTCATTTATGTTTGCTTATGGATTTATTTTTTATCATTTCATTCTTTTTCTTATTGTGTTTCTTTCTTATGATTCTCTTGTTTTCTTTTCATGATTATTTGCTTTCTTATCTCCATATACACAGATAATTGTTATTGTGACTTCATTATGAAAACTTTGTTCCCTTTAGTCATTCCTTCTATACCAAGTGATCAGTTAGTATACAATTTAGCTCATTATAATATCCTATTACTAGTCCACTTTGGATCTCCTTTCTTCCCTTTATTCCCTTTCACAAACTAAGCATATACATGGTTCAAACTTGAGACAACATGTTGGTTCATTATTAAGCCTAAGTGTTCTAGTTAGTCTTGTCTTTAGTCACTTAGCTTCCTTTAGCCAAAGCCTAAAGCTCATTCATGTGTCTCACTCTATCTCTCATGATTGGTCATTCCAAATCTGTATGGAGGAGGAATCTTAAAATCCATTAAAATATTTAAAACCCAAATTATTTTAACAAAAGGCAATGATCCAAAAGGCAAAACATTTAAAATTCTTAAAAGTCAAATCACACTAAAAGACATGATTTCAAGCACATCTCCTTCTTGTAATTGAATCTCAAACTCCATAGTTATCCTCATGATAGAACCAAGATCTATTGGGGTGTGGTAGGCCAATAGATTAGAAAAGGAGAATAAAAAAAATCTTTTAGTTCTACCTACTTTCGCATGCAAATACCCAATCTTCATAGTAGATCGACAACTCTATAAGGGGTCATGAGGAATGGGGAACATGTCATGAGAAGGTAGGTCCATTTTAATTTTCTTGTACCAATTTACCTTCATGATTTGATCTTATTAGCACACTTATTTGCCTACACATCTTTATGTCTATAGTGAATAGGATTCCATTATACATTGATGGTCACTAGTCACTTAGTGTCTTCTCATGTCCTTAATATGCCTTCTATCTCCTAAGATCTTCTCAAAAGATGCCTAAGTTATGATTTTTACATCCCTTATTTCACTCCTAAAATACTAATATTTTCTCTTGAGAAATATTGCTTTGTTCACTAATCACTCCCTTAAGGACTTAATTTGTGAATTACTTTGTAAGACCATAGATAGGACTGACCTTCATCACAAATTACCAATATTTCACATTACCATTCCAAACATCTTTTTTTACCATATTTTCACATTTTTTACACCTTATTGGTGTTCCCTTTGTGAGTTCTAGTGTAAGACCATGGATAGGAGCTGGCCTTCCTCACAAAAAATTTCAATAAACCAAGTCACAACTAAAATTACATGTGTCAAATACAAGATAAGATTTGATTGATTATGAAGTTACATGTCATTGACATGCTTCCCATTCTGATTTGTATGTTTTATGCTTACTTCATTACTCTTTCACTTTTATCTTCTTATTTTTTGATTGCATGTAAGAATCCAACCATTTCTTGAATTTTTTACAGTTAGCTTGAATTAGTGTGATAAATTTAAGACCAATTTGGCCAAATTTGCTTTTCTTTTATACTTCCCAATGTAATTTAGTATGATTGATTGACTTAATTGCTTTGTTTTTATACCATTTTGTTATTTTACAAGTGATTTCCACTTTATTACATTATTTTCATACTTCTCAATGTGATTTAGTGTGATCTTACTTGTTTTAATTTGGTGCCCATCTTTTTCATGGTTTAAAAGCAAAATTTTTGCCATATTATTTACTATCCTTTGGTTTCTTATCCTTAGTCATTTTATTATTATTACACATTTCCCAATGTTCAATAGTGTGTAGTATATTTTGATTTTGATTAATTATACTTAGACAAAGTCTTTTTTGCCTATTTCTTTTTTAACCATGCATGTGTCCTACAAAATGCTAGAAAAGAAACCGAAACTCATATATTTCCCATATCATATACAACAAATGCTAAATACATGTGCTATAAATTAATATATCCAATCATCCACAACCACAACCATCCTACAAACACATAAGATCAACATCCAACATCCAAATATATATATATATATATATATATATCATTTATTTTTTATACAAATTACAAAACTATAAATCATTCTAGGTATGATATCTAGAATAGCCTCTTTACATCATACTATTCAGAGGGGACTGTCTGAGGCATCTATGGGTAGTGTGGCTAGGCCACGAGATAGACAGGATAGGGCCTAGCCGTAGAGCTGGAATGATTTATAGTTTTGTACTTTGTATAAAAAATACATGATATATATATATATATATATATCATTCCATAGGTTATATATATATATATCATTCCATAGGTTTTGTATATATATATCATGTATTTTTTATACAAAGTACAAAACTATAAATCATTATAGCTCTACAACTAGGCCCTATCCTATTTATCTTGTGGCCTAGCCACACTACCCATAGATGCCTTAGACAGTCCCCTCTGAATAGTATGATGTAAAGAGGCTATTCTAGATCTCATACCTATCACCTATACTTATAGGTTGTCCACCCAGGCCTGTACCTACACTAGATGGGTCATGGTGGCCATATGTGCAACTCTCTCCTAAACTAAGGCCTACCATGCCTATGCTTCTCCTAATATCACCCCTATTGGTGGCTATGGCTCTTCCATACACACATGTACTAACCTTTTAGTCTCTCCTGCTAGTCTAAACTAGCTCCCTAGGGTAGATATTATCACAAGATCCTCCAGTGTCATAGGGTCTATGGCATCAGTGCCTCATCAAAGATCTCATGGAGTTCTCCCATCACTCAAGATCCCCATCTGGTCTCCTCCTTTATAGGATCTAAAAAATTCAAACCAGATAGATATTAGATCATAGATATATCTCAAAAATATTTCTATCTATAATTTATCTCAAATAACTTAAGTAAATTTCAAACCATTTATTATTACCTATTTGAGTGTTGCCTACTATTGCCTCCACATTTTCACACCTGTTGAGCATAGTCTATCAATTAGCCCATCCTTCAAGTACCTCATCCATGAGAGACCACCTAGATTAAAATATTGGGGTCACCACTCATACCTATCTTAGGCTATGCTTGAGTGGTACCTCTATCACTCAACTTTATCCTAGGTCACCTGATGGGTCATCTAGGATGACTACCCTCTTTGATCTCTCTCACTACCTATGTCTTTATTGATGGGGAAAATGAGGTGGTCACTCCTCCTATTATGGTGCTGACTATGGTACCTCTAGCACTCTTACATCCATATTTATCTCCTCTCTATTTATCAGCCATTATGCTTGACCTATTCATAGTCTCTCACATCATGGGTTGATCTTTGCTATAACCACAAGTGGTCCCAATCCTCCTCTCCCCCTTGAATCTCTCAAATGTCTAGCCCAAAATGTGGGAACCAATATCAAAATTACTAGATGAGGGAGTCCTATTTATCTTGATACACACACCATTAGATGTGGCTCTATCCACCAGGTATAGTGGCCTATAATCTATGCCCATGCCAATGCTAGTACCATTATACTCCAACTTAGCCATACTATAATGATATGCCCATACAGCTACCACATAATGTATGCCCATGTAATTATCTATAGTGTTGGCATGTGGGGCATGAATCATGCCACCTAATCCTATCACCACCTCTGCACTCAAGGCCATTGATCATTGACCATCCAGGGAAACCCAACTAATCGATACATTGAGAACATCTCATATATCCAATAACTCAAAAAAATAATTGGCCCCATGGTATTATACCCTATGGACAACATCCCATACATGTCATTCATAATTTGGACCTAGATGACAAAACCTAAATCATATAGTTCCTCATGTTCTAAAATGGATTTGCATAATGCTATTGCATATAATGGTACCTTGCCATCTAACTTATGATAAAAAACCTATGTTTTCACAAGTTCTATAACTACCTTTCAGATATATAGAATTTGGGATGTATACATGTCAAAGAGGTTAACTCTCATCCTGAGATATATCCTCTTTAAGCCTATCACCCATAAGACCAAGGTTCACCTTTCCTCTTATCTATCTAGTACTCCCATGAACACCAATGTACCTCTTATTGGTAGTCCAAGAATCACATGGACATCTTCTAGGGTAATACCCACCTAAATGGTATCCCCATCCACCTCCCACATGAATGTGTTAGTCAATCATTCCCAAGCTCCTATGAACATGACTATCAGATCAATACTTAATGGTACTCGACACATATCCATAATCCCTCCTAGACATAGCATAACTAACCTATATTGATCCTCAACTATCAATCACTCCAAGTGGTCTGGGAGCCATGCCACATCCACCTATCTTCAAAATCTTAGATGCGCTTGCAGCCATAAAATAACAAAAGATGTATTAGATCTCCATGTCACTTATAATCAAAATACATTCTTTTCAAATTTTAACAAAAACAAGCTTAATTTGCTTTAATCTATCCATTTTTGACCAATTTCCCCTATTTTAAGCCTATTTAGCCATTCTAGTACTTAACCGAGCATTTTGGGCCTTTTTAACACTCTTTTGGCATATTTCATGCATTTTTGTACTATTTTGGTTACTTAGTCAAACACTAGGTTGACCAAATTTTCCTCATTTTGACTAGGTAGACTTAACAAACTAAGTTGACCCTGTACTTTCCCCCCCTTAATATTAAGTTGACATAGTGGATTACTCTACTAAATTAACAATGAGGTACTAAGTCAGCAACATGCAAAACAAACTTAGTCAACACACACCTACTAAGTCAAAGTGTGGATTTCAAATTTTTAGCCTACTAGGTCAACTGGGTCAACTTGGTTGGTTCTGATTGCCGACCAGTTTCCCTGCTTGTAATAAATGCCTTTGGTAGTTATTACTCTAAATCTTTTCAACCCATTTCCCCTTTTGGCTTATACTACCCTTAACAAATTTCTTAGGTTCATTTTGGTTCTTAAAATTGATCTAAATTACAAATTTCTATAAAACACTTAATTTTAATAAAATATTCAAAAACAAATTTGAAATTCTCAGTTGCCTACCTGTGTTACACTTGCTATAGCTGCTGGGCATCCCTCTCATCTTGACTATCATCTCCTCACCATATTAGCTCTATTGCCTTTTGTTTGGTCTCTCAGAGCTCAATTTTTCTCTCAAAACAAGTCAAACAATAAGCAAATGACTTTCCTTTCACCCTATTTAAACTTACTTTTCACAATTCTTTACCTTTCAAATATTTACCATCAGATTCTTTATTTTGCTCATGTCTTTATTCTTACTAACTCATTTTTTGAACTATAAAATATTCTAGAATCATGACATCGTAGAGAATATTTTTCATTCCTATATGTCTATATTCTAATTTTTTAAATTTTTTGCTATTTTTTACACAAAAATCTACAGGTTCACCTAATGTTCTTCACATTTAGATGCCTACATTTCTCTTGTAGTCTAATTATTTATCTACAACACTAAGGTAAGTACAGATATGTGCTTTTCAATTTTATCCTTTCATTTATCTTATTTATTCCTTACTACATTTTACTTAGCAACAATGTTATGTGTTATCATGTTCTATTCCTGAAGCACCATCCTATGTTACACTCACATGACACATGATGAGCTTCAAGTGGGGCATATGTATACATATAATGTTTTAAAATTTTTATCACTTAATGATGCTCTTTATCTTTTAGGGACCCATCAAGTCTCAATCTCTCTGAGTGCATGCCTTAAAGGGTGCAATGAGAAAGGGGTGGGCAAACCACTAGTGCTTCACATGATTGTTATCCCTTTTACCACTTGTTATCTACACACTTGTCTCCTAAAAACCATATCCCTAAGCTTGTTATTCTCTATTACACACTCTTCAGTCATTTTCTACCTTTTTTTCTCCTTTTCTTAGCCTTAGGGCCTTTTCAACTATTTATTATACTAGGTTGATTGGGTCGACCCTATATTATTTTGGGTAAAATTCATTTAGGGTCTAGGTCAACTCTTGTCTGACCTAACCCATGACCTAGTGAAGTTTTTATCTGTAACTGTACTAGGTCAACTGGGTCGACCCTATTGGCCAAAATTTTTGGAAGGGCTTAGGGTTAAATCCACCTATATATACAAGATCATTTGACCATTATTTAGTGAAGAGAATAAGAAGTAAGAGTTATTATGCATTTGCTTATCCACCATTCTACTTGAGGAGCAAGCTTAAGGTTTCATATTTTATTTGGAGATATGGATCTTATTTTATGGAGAAGTCTTTTAGATGTATTGATAAGTTGTGTATCCTAGAGATGATTTATCCTTGTCATCTGTACATACCACAACAACCTCTTACGAAGCACCTTGGCCAAGGGAGAGATTGAGGTTTGATAGTTTCATCTTTAAAGGTAAGTATTCATAAATTTGTTCCTCTTTTGGTAGAGTAAATAGATATGAATTTATACTTTTCTTCCATGCATTAGGTTTTTGTATACATTGATGCATGTATATGTCTCTTATGCATGTTTAGTCTGATTGTTTATAACCCCCACTTTGTGCCACGAGCTTTGGTGAGAACTAGATTAAACTTTACTTTACTTGTTATTAGTTTAGTGAGATATGAAAACATAGGACATAGCTAAGGTTATCACATGATTTTTCTTGATTGGATTCTTTGGAACCCTCCCTAACATTGTGTATTGTGGTAAGAGATCCCCTAATTGGATCTAGTGGATCCCCATATTGGTCATGTTTTCGATTATCTAATGTATTCATAATCAAAAGTGTAAGTATGATCTATCTTCTCTAAGTTAGGATTGATTAATAGATATGATGCATTTATGATTGCATATAAGATGCCTTATCATTTGGGGTACCATTTTATAACCTTTCATCTTTTGCCATGTGTCATTATGTAGTCTAGTCAATAGAAGTCAAAATTTGCTTTCGAGAAAAATATTCCAAAGCATAGAATGTCCTTCAGAAATATTTTCTCCAAAATATTTCATCCCAAAGTTTTCAAAATAAAGTTTTTGAAATGGAAATTTCCAACAAAAAGCCTTTGACATGAAAGTTTTCAAAGAGAATCTTTCTAAAATAGACCTTTCGATGAAATCCTTCCAAAATTAAAGTTGTCGATGAGAAAGTTTCTTAAGACTAAGTCTTCAAAATAAAGTTTTTGGTATAAAAGTCACCAATGAATAAACTTCCTAAGAGAAAAGATAGTGAAGAAAGCTACCAATGAAAACCTGCTGAAGTAATTGCTATGAAAGAGAATCTTCTAGAAATAAAGCTTCCCACAAGCAAGTTTCTACAGAGAATCTTTTCGAAGTGAATGTTTCCAAAGCAAAGTTGCTAATGAGAAACTTTCTACATAGAGTATTTTAAAAGATAAATTTATAAATGAAAGTTTTTGAAGACCAAACTTGTCGAAGACTGAATACTCTAAAATAAACCAATCTAAATTCCTATCATGCAAAGCCATTCTTTCCATCTTTTTCATTAAATATGTTAGTCTAAATAAGTACTTCCAAATGAGAAAAGTATACCATAACATCATTTAATGTTAAAAGTACTAAATTTTTATAGATAATAAAAGTATCATAACCCTCAAAACTCATAGGTACCCCTCAAAATATTCATTATTTCCAAAAAATAAAGGGGATCCCCATATTTCAAATAAAAATATAGAATGGGGTATGTTAATACAACAAATGATGACTCATAGGGGTGAATACTCCAGAGTTTTTAAGAACCCAAAATCCATGGTTTCACAATCCCAATATCAGCCATAAATTTATCTCAAAATAAATGAATAAACCAAAAATGAAATGAGACTCTTAATAATTTTGTGCAACATGCTAGCTTTTCTTACACCTTGAATCTATGTGTGAAAAGTGTTGTTCTTTACCTCTTGTTTTAGGTTTTTAGGTAAAGACATAAGGGTGAGCCATAGGTTTCACTTTTATTGGGCATTAGGTGTATAGATGGGGAGCTTAGGCATTGCTCTACAACCACTCAAGCATCCATAGCCTCGATAGAGATACCTTTGATCACCTATTCCTCATTAATTCATATTTTTCATGATATGTGATGCATTGATCTTATTTCATCATGTAGGCTTTAAATTTTCTTTTGATTTTCTTTTGGATTATGCTTTTTATTTTATTTTTCTCTCAAAAAGAGGGAAAAGGTGACCACAATGAGCTGGTCTTAATTAAAAATCTGGTCTAATCAAAATGTCTTGTCAACTCTTGCCCATGTTCATGATTATTACCTTAACCAAGTATTAATGTTTTATGTGTATTTGATCTAAGATATTAAGGAAAGTTTTCTAAATTTGTGTAAAATTATGGGAGTAACTTTCACATATATGATGAAATCATTAGTTTCAATTTATATTCATGGTTAACTTTCTCATTACTTACCTAAAATAACAAATTCTAAACTACAGTATGCATTACCCCTTGATTCAAATTGGATTTAAAACACCTCAAACTATGTTTGATCATACCATAATTGACCAAAATTTGACTATCATGAAATCAAAATAAAAATATTCTATAAAGCAAGAAAACTACTAAAAACAAATCTAATCTAGAAAACACGAACTAATCTAAGAAAAGTAAATGATAGAATAAAAAAACTAATTAATAAATCAAACCTAATCTAATCCTACCTCTACCAAAATGTCTTATTATTACTTAGAGACCTCTCTAGATGGGGAAACCATGAAGTAATGCTTCAAAAACTATTAGTTGACTAGATATGTCAGATCATTACCTTAAATATCTTTCAAACAAAATGCATTATTATCCATTTTTTTTGAAATTTGATACCATCCTATTCATAGTGCGGTAAACTTGTCATGCATTCATTTTTTCTCATGGGATTTGTCCCATAGAAGCACCAAGATAAAGATCTTGAATGCTTTGAATTTTTCTCTCTTATCGAACCATATCTTGACCACATCCTGATGTTTGCTGAAGCTTTGCAATGCTTTATCCCTAGAGTCTTCCATTTTGATGATATCCAACAATCTAGACTCTATTTTGTCATTGGATTCCATATACTCTTACATAAATTGATATGTTGGTAATTTCAACATGATTGGAAATATGAGATATTTCCCATAAACTAGTAGATATCAAAAAGCTTTAAGGGCCTATTTATACCTAGTCCTATTTATCTAGAGTGCATACTTTGGTAAGAGATTCCACTCCTTGGGTTTATCTACAACTACCTTCTTAATGGCATCTATGAAGTTATTATTGTTTGATTCAACCAATCCATTTCCTTGTAGGTAATGATTTGATGATGATCTAATTGTAATCTAATTATCATGGGCCCACTTAGTGAACTTAACTGATTGAAATGCTAGCCCATTGTCACAAATTAAAGAAATGGGAGTGTTAAACCTCGTGGTGATATGTTATTTAATAAAGTTTGTTACAAATTGGGCTCTAGAGTTATTAGTGGCCACTACCTCTGTCCATCTAGTGTAGTAATCTATATTTGTGAGCACAAACTTGTGTCCAACTAAGGAATTTGGATTTATAATACCTATAAAGTTTAGTCCCCATTGGGAAAATGACCTACCTTTAATTAGAGGCTATAGTGGCATTATTGCATGTATCTCTTTTTTATCCAAAACCTAGCATTCATGGTATGTCCTCACATGGAAATGAGCATCCTTAAAGACTGTCATCTAATAATAACCCATTTTGAGTACTTTATGGGCTATAGTATTTCTAGATGGATGGTTGTTGCCTATCTTTTAATGGATATTTTTAAAGATTTCTTGATCTTCCTCACATGACACAATCTTAGATAAATGACTTCATAATTATTTTTATAGAGGACTCCTTTTTTGATCATATAATGGGTAAAATTGAGCCTTAAAGCACTTTTTGTCTCTCTCTTTTAAGTTCTTGGGGGCATGTTTCAGTGAGTAAGAATTAAATATTGCTTGAATACCAATCTTCTTAGGAGACCTGCGTTTGACAAACCTCTTAAATGGTGTTGTGTGAGTTTGGTTTAGTCATTAATTAAGTGATGCCTTATCCTCTAACAATTTTAGTGGGTTTAATTTTAATATAAAATTATTGTAATTTCACCATCCATTTACCTCTTCACTCCCCCAATTCATTATGTCCAAGTAGTATCTTGACAGTAGGATCGAGTACTATGGCGATGGTTTTATTCTACAATATGTAGTGTCTAAAATTTTTGACTGCTTTGATGAGAGTGAAGATTTACTTATCAATCATGGAATATTTAAGCTCTGCATCTTTTAATTTAGTACTCATAAATCCAATAGGATATTCACTTTCTTCATTTTTTCATAAGTACGATAGCATTAGTATGTTTTAAGGTGAATGAAGATAAGTAAAAGTCATTGGTGAAATCAAGGCTTACCAACACTAGGGCTTACAAAATAGCCTTCTTTATGTCTTGGAAGGACTTCTTAGCTTTAGGCATCCACTCCACTTTGGCATTCTATTTAAACATCACATTCAAGGGTCTAACAATCTCTGCAAATCTTGATATAAATTTCCTTATGAAATTTATTTTTCCAAAGAATAATTTAAGCTCCTTTTTACTATTTGGAAACATTACTTTTTAAATCCCCTGAATCCTATCTGGGTTAATAATGATCTCATTCTTGGTAATGAGGTGGCCTATTAGTTTACCTTCGATAATATTGAATATAATTTTTTTGGGGTTAAGTGATACTCCAAACTTTCTACACCTCTCAAAGATAGACCGAAGATGGTCAATATGATCAACTCTATTTAAAAGTTCATGGAAATATATCCATTTAGTGTTTTTGACCAATCTTTTCTCAATAACAACCCATAACCTTTAAGAATATCCACTACCAAGATGTCGCTAGTCATATACACTCTAGGTTCTAAAGCAACTTGAATTTTTACATTAGTAAACTCTCCCAATATAGGCACTACTATTTTATCTAGTTTTGACACAGTCTTCTTGGATGGATTTTGCATTAAACAAAGCTTTTAGAAAATAGAATTTGGCATCACCATTATTGAAGCTTTTGAATCTACTAGGTAATTGTGTATATTATTTCCAAATGATCTAATGGTCAGCAAAAAAGGGGGAACTTTAGGTTTGATTTTATATATAACATTCATGTTGGCTATATTGAAATTTTCCATAACAAACTTGCCTATGATAGACTTCCATAAGAGCTATTTCTACTCTATGATCTGTGATAGCTCATGAAGAGTGATGTTGGCTTTGATTTTATTCATATCCTCAACAATATTGTATCCTCCTTTATTCTATTCTTCTCTATGTTGAGGCTGATCATTCCCTTTGGGGGAGGAGGATTATTGTCAACCTTGGGATTTAGAGGGATAATCATATTGTTTAGAGGAGTAGAAGTAGAAAATGTTTGCATGTTCCTCATATTATAATTATTCTTATTGAACTAATGGAATTCCTACACTTCATCAGAAATATCCTTTGGGATATTATCATCTTCATTAGGGAAGGAAGACTCAAAAGTCTCAAAGACCATAGTTGAACTGGAAGGGACAAATTAATGAGGTAGATCTAGAGGATTTATCATTTGATCTTGTTTAATCATATCTCTCTAAAATATTTAAAAGATTACACATAAATCTAAATAATCTAAATCTCCATGCTGAGATGTATTATGGACCCTAAACCAATTGGATAAAGCTATTTTCATGATATTGATCTTTTGAAGATTATTGGATTATTGCTAGTCTACATTATTAGAGGGCCTATTGAAAGGCCTGTTATATCTTGGAAAGGAAAAAAATGATTGTAATTTTGAATATTTTTATTTCACATCCTCTTCTTCATATTCAGAATATCGTTACTCAGCTTTTGAACCATTCTTTATATAAAATCCAATTCAACTTTGTTGGAGTCAAAACCCTAAGAGATTACTGCATTAGTGTGAGCCTAATGATGATTTTACTACTAGTTATTCCTTTTAGTATGATAATTGAATAAATCATAATTTTGATTCATTATTTATTTCATCATAGGTGATAAAGTGTACAACTAATTCTGGTTGAATGTGGGAATGTTATAATTGGCACATGAAATTATATTTAGGGATGGAAGTCAATTGTTGAATGTTTGACCTCATAAATTATGAGGGATAAGTTATGGATTGAGCTACTTGTCGATGTTAATAGCTTCTTATAATTCCAAAGCTAGCATATCAACATTAGTATCTCTTCTCAAGAACACTATAGTGATAGGATCCATGGTGTTCTTGTATATCTTGAGTGTTAGATTCTCATCTAGCTTATACATGACATTTAATCAAGTATTTATCTTATATAATATCACATTAAAGGCTCAGATTGAATCATTGAGCTCACTTTTAAAGCTAATAAAGAGTTGATATACCATACTTAGATTAGTAACCTATCCAAATTGTGCTAGAAATGTGATTTGACACTCATCCCATGAGGTGGTGGAATTTTATTGCAAATTGAGATACCAATCATAAGAAGAATCTTGCAGAGTAAATGGAAAAATATTTCATGAAACATCCTCATGGATTAAATTCATTAATCTCAAGGTGACCTTGAAAGATTTGATATGTTCTTCAACCATCCTCCCACTTGAGGGGGAGAAAGTAGGCAAATACTTCTCTTGATTCCTTGGTAGGTCATGTTGGTCCCCAAGGATGGTAATGATGGATCCAATTAACCAAGGTTTACCATAGGAATATTGATAGGTATGATGTTCCTTACAGGGGAAGGTGTTTAGGCTCAATGTACCTCAAGTATGATGGGTATGGGTCTAGGCCTCCTAGAGTTTGACAATGGTGAAACCAAAAGGCTGGCTTAGGCCCTAGACCTTGTTAATCTCTTGAGTATCTATGTAATGATGGGTCCCCTATTTATTTGGAAATAAAACAAGTGTCCCTTCCTTCTAGTGTCAACCTTATCTTTTTCTATTGATGTAAGTTTTATGAACACTTTGAAGAAGTTTTAAATGAGGTAACCTCTAAAGTTTTGTGATCTCTATAGAAATAAGGTTCCACTATGAGGCACAAGTTGCATGTATGTGGTTAGGACAACTAGGTGGTGGAATAATAGGTTGAGCTTGTAGGTTGTTCAACTAGGTTTATGGGCAGATGCATAGATTAAAATAAAAAGTATAAATCACTAGATGAACTGGATGGGTGGAAGACTAATATATAGTGGGTAGATCTCAAATAAAATTCAAAAGGAGGAAGGGGTAAAGTAGAAAATAAGGTTCTATGTCATTGAAATAGAACTCCTCAGTATGTCTCTTTGGTGGACAAGTATCTCAAGAACTATTATTTGTTATTTGTAGCTTTTGGACACTTGCAAACAAACATTCCTAAGAGTTTGGGTAGTCAGATATAGGGTGCTTGATGGTCTTAACTAAAGATTTATCTTATTAAGGCTGATGTTGCATACGTTCATTTAAGAGATTATAACTCTGACCAAGAAGTTATCTAGGGTAGTTATGGCTAACACCTAGAATACCATATCAAACAAGATACTTATACACACCTTGGATTATCGATTCAACTTGTATTAACTGTCTAAATCAATGGAATCTATTAGTATTCAATAGATATTACATATATAATACTAATATTCATTAAAAAATAGTCATATTCATCTATAGAAATGGCACACATCATAACTATTGAATCAATACAAATAAAGAAACTTCAAATTTATTAACATAGAAAGGGAAAAAGAAAGAAGAAAAAAAGTTGCATAATAATCAATTCCTTGATTTCTTCTTGTATATTTATTCTAAAACTTCAACCATGTGAAAAGAGGGTTCTACATATATATATATAGATCTTGGGGAAGGGGTCACCTTATCCTCCAAGTTTAGAACACTTTTTTTACAACTAAAAAGATGATAAGATATGTCTTAGTTGCATATCGATGTTTTACATATATCTTAGTCATGAAATGTGTGCATGCTATCCAAAAGATTTATTTGATTTAACTATTTAGTTATGACCATTACATGTAAATTTACAAAATTAACCTTCATCTAAATTGACTCTTGCTTTACTTATCTCAAAACTCTCATCAAAACTATAGTAGTACTTGTGCTTGATGATGCAGTAATTGAAGTAGTACTTGGAGATGTACTGGTTGTTTAAACTATTATTACCATGGGAATTATAGTATGAGATGGTGTTGATGTGGATGTAATTATCAACATTATAGGTGGAGTTGGTGTAGTGAAACTAGTAGGTGGCATTTGTTGGATTGATTTCTTCTTTACATCTAAGTCTTGGTAGTGTTTGTATGACTTAAAATGTTGTGCTTAGATTAATTTCATATCCAAGAACCCTACTTGTTTTCTCTATTAGCTTGGCATGTTCCATCTTTGTGGCTTTAAATCCAACTGTGAAGACTTTCACCTCTATCACCTTCTTCTTATCCACACTCAAATTAGCCTTGATGTCTTCTAAACTCAAACCTTATAGACTCTACTTGAAGCTATCAGAGGCTTGTTTAATCATTTGATCAAATGCATCTTGAGTCACCAACTTGCCTCTATTATCTTAAATTATAGTCAATTCTAACTCTATCAAAATTTGTTCAGCCTATTTTTCTTGCTTGGCCAAATTATTCATTAATGGCTCAAAAGATAATACCCAATATATAACCTCCTATGTTCTTATTAATGGTAAATTCAAAACATTTGATGCATCTAATGGGGAAATCAAGTCCAAATGGCTAAATTCCTTATTAAAGGTATATAGTACTAGTAAATTCAACTTACTACCATCCTCTTTATGGATTTTGAATAATCTAGTTATATTATTGACATGAGGAGAAAAACTAACTCTCAAAGAATGGCTAGAATCAATAATCTCATATAATCTAAGAGTTGAATCCTCAACATCCTGATCATTGCCTTGGGGAACCCATATCACTTTTTATTGCTCTCTAAGATTTTCTAATTCCTCTTCGATCTTTTATCTATCCATTTTGGTCCCTTCATATATGGCAAGGATGGATTCTATATGGGTCCCCATGTGGGACTTCAAGTCCTCAATATATGGGGATTGACCCTTTTGTTTGTTCTACCTCTTGTTAAGGGGGTAAACCTCTTACCTTTATTCTATGATTAATTTCATACCTGAGCTATCTTTAATTTTCCTCTTCCTCACCCTCTGCACTAATGTTATAGGTTTATCAAACAAAGATCTCACCATTAATAGTTCAATTATCTTTATATTGAGCCTCTTAGAGGCTGAGGCTCCTAATTCATTAGCCCAATCTGGAAAAGTGAGCTTTAAGGGATCTGAGGGTTGAGCTTCCACATTTACATGTTCTTTAAGTTCTAGCTTAGTTTATGTGGAAGGATTAGACATTACTAGCCATATGATTTTTGACCAATCTATGTGCCCTTTTGGTAGTAACTATAGTGGTTATGGTGGTTGGAATGGAAGAAGGTAAGGGTATACCCTATTGGGTAGAAGGAGATGTAGTTGGTGATGATTGGGAAATGGTTGGAATGGACAAATATAATGTTAATGGGATCGACAGTGATGGAATAAAAACCAAAGTAGTTGAGGGTGGAGCAAATGTAGTGGTTGTGGACAGATTCATGGATGGGTGCATGAAAAGTAAACCTACTAAAAGTGCCTATGGAGGAATGAATATGGACACAATTGGTCCAAGGGAGATAGAAATTATAGTTAAGGACATTAAAGGGAAAAGACCTAAATGGGCTATAAGTAAAGGATCCTTACCATATGACTCACCTATGATAAGTGCCTTAGCCTTGAGTGCTTATAGGCTTAATACCTTTTCCTACTGTAGCTCTTCCTCATCCACCTCTTATATTAGAGGGGTCTATGGTTGGTTTCCCTTTGGCTTCCTTTGATAAGTCTTTATTACTCTACCTGACTGTGGGATTGTTCCCTGTTAGGGAAGATAGGGGGAACAATGCTAGGAAGTGGGGTTAAGGAAGCCACTATTTAGTCTTCATCAAATGAGTCTAAGTATATAATACTAACTTTTACCCTTTGTACACTACCTCCTGATTGAGTTAGCTCCTTAACTAGCTCTTATTTGACTTGTATTAGTTTAACTATGGAAGCTTGAACTAGAAGAATTGTTTCTTCCTCTGCTTGTGTAGAGGTAGGTAGTTGTTCTTCTTTAGATTATTCATATTGTGCTCCAATGAGTGGTGCCTCTCTTACTAACTACTATTATTCTTGGGGTTAGTCTTGAGCTATTTGGGGATCCTGTCCCTCTTCTTCTTGTATTTGTGATTGCCTACCATTCTATAAATCTAAAGATCTCCATCCTGCAAGAGGTGGAATTCTAAACTTTACTTCATTAAGTATAAGGTATGGCTCTACCTGTATCACTTTAAACAAGTCCTTGATTAATTCAAAAATTGTGGTCCTTTCCTTGGCCTCCTCATTGTCCTTGGCATTTAGGAAGAGAAAATCATGATCCATTGGCTCATGTTTATAGGCAATGCCAAGGGTATGAATTTTCTTCTAGACCTTGCCATAGGATCCCCATCTCTATGAGGAAGGGTAAGTAATGCATATGCCTTCTTGGAATTCCCAACCTCCTTGAATTGTTTATGAATTGTGTACTACATTTTTTCAATGGTGATATGGGATACATGGAATGTAGAATTCTTCTTATTTTTTAATTCTCCATCGATGCCATTCCATATCTAGTATGCTATTTCTTACTTAGCTACTTTGTCCAAAATAAACCCCAAAATTTGAAGAGGATCTACCTTGTGGTTAGCCACCATAATAATTATATAGTCTGGATAGAGTCAGTAGTCTCCTATGTTATTGACACGTGTTTGGGATATGCTGGGGGAAATTCTTGGCAAAGGATATTCATGGATGGCTATCCATATTTTGGGGTAGAGGTCTTCAATTATCTTGGTTATGTTTCTCACATATGAATATATGTGTACAAAGTAGTAGTTATCACAAATCTTGTTCTTGATGACTTATGTGTTTGGATCCCACATGACTCCATTATGTCTATACACAATGCCTATAACCATGTCTAACAAATAATACATGTAGAAGTTTTGTCCCAATGGCCTCTTATCTTTATGCAAGATTTTCTCTTAGATGCATGCACTAATCACTTCCCTCAAAGTTTAGGTGCACTCCAAGTTAGTCAATAGGTCTAGTAGGGGAACCCACTCTAAGTGTACAAAGTATATTCTCTTATGTCCAAAAAGTCTATACAATAGTGCCCTTCCCACCTGGATTCCCATTATGAAATGGGTGATAGGGATGGGGATCTTGACATGTTATTTCAAGGAGAAACTTTCCCTAGGGAGAAGCCACCTTTGTAACGCCCGCTCTACATTGTTTGACTTCTTCCATGTAATAATAGTATGCAGATTGAAAGTAACATTTATAACGGGTAGGATCAAATAATTATTAAATGCCTCACCTATTATATATATGTGACAATAGTGTTGTATACATAATAAATTTATCCCCCATCTATTATTATCCCTTTGAATAAGAGGCCACATAGTAGATCAATACATGGCATAACCTCTAACTTCATGGCTACATAGTGTAGGGATTAACATTTGAAAGGGAATAGCGTCCTTCACTAGATGTTTATCTTCAACTATGATGTCTTCTTTGAGTGTGAAGGAATATACATTTTCCACTACTTCCCATAATGTCGAGTAGTTTGGATAACATCCATCATATTTAGTAGCATCAAACATAATGTGTAAGTACTATTGGCCAATTTTGGCCCACATACATAAATTTGCTTAGACAGATCAATTTCTAGAAGTTCTTAGATGAAGTGACAAGATGAACATAGTTCTAGATTGAGTGGGTGACCAAATAATGAAAACAAAGATCAAATGTCACTTACAAAGCTTTTGAAACATTTTTAACAAGATTAAAGTGTGTTTTATTGATCTTTGAGAAGCAAGTCTTGAAATAGGTCTAGAGTCGCAAGGGAAGTGTTGGTGGTCTAGATTACACCCTAGATGGAAGCATAAGTGTTCAGGTCCTACTTCTAAATCTAGCTCAACATGGGACTGACCCCAAGCTGTGGGTATCCTATAATTGGGTCAAAACTCTAGGATTTTTAATGAGGGTAGCTCCTTTGATGCATCATTTGAGCTCATTTCTACTACTAAAACCTACTAATGACTAGGGAAAATGGAGAGAGAGATAACATGAAAAGGAAACCTAAGATAAAAATGATGTACCTAAAAGATGGTTTATCGACTCCATTTTAGCTCCTAATAAACACTAATGAGACAAGCAAAAGACTAGATCTAGGACTCCAAGTATCTCTCATGCATCAATATTTCATGTAGAGGTTCTCCAAATGATCAAAATCTAAGGGAAGTGATGGAAAATTCTAATAAATGACATTAACCAGTCAAAGTATCCACATGTAAGCTCCAATCAAAAGATATAAAACACTAAACATGACTTGCATAACAAGATTAACTAATAACTAGGTGAGATCAAGACTTGACAAGGGAGAGGATTCTACCACATATGAAAATTGAATTGATATGTACACAATATAATAGAACAATGAAATCTAAAATAGTCTTGTATTCATCTCAAGAGGTTACAAGCTCAATTTTGGTAGAGTCTAGTCATGCCCAAGAGATGGAATAAAGGGATCATTTATTAGGCTCCAAAGCCTCTATATATATAGAAGGGGAAAAGAGAGAGATGAGGAACTTGCGTTAGAGAGTGGAGAAGGGGTCATCCTGATCAAGAAGTGAGGTGGAAATATTTTTTTTCGTTTCCTTATGCATGAATTCTTCCAATTAGGATCAATCCTTATCAAAAAGCTAACCTCCTTTTGCTCCAATAATCCTCAAGCTCCTCTCATTTGCTGAGATATTCCACTAGAGGACAAGAGTTTGTTTAGAATGATGATAAGTGTATTTGAGCAGGATCATTGCCCTAATTACTTCAACCACTGGTTTACCACCTTGGGACCCTAAGCCCACTTGACTTGTTCATGAAGATCAAATCCTCAAATATTGAAATTGATAGAACCATGCCATGAATGGTTGTTAATACCTTCTTTATCGGTGATAGAGCCACATGGATAGATGAAACCCTTTACATTAATCACATATATGATCTATTTTCATGTTTAGATCATAGGTCTATTCGATAGGTGAAAAACCAATCTAAGGTTATTAAATTTCCTATAGTCTTCATGTTGATGCAGACCTATAAAATGCATAGCCTCTTTCTTGATCTTAATAGGTCCAAATAGACCTAGTATGTCTTTGTAGAAACCAAAAATTCATAATATGCATGCATCCCTTTAAGAATAACAAACACAATCATAAAATGAACCCTACACACCATAAATCTATGAATCATAGGTTCATATTTAGCATTAATGGCAGTTCTTTTATGTTTTTCATACCTGACTATATGGATATGTCCACTCCTTGGCATTTGATCAAGCTCTAATGGTAGAATGATGACCCTACAAGACTTGTTTTCCTTGGTCTAAAATGGATTTTTCAACTTCCATCGAAAATCCTAGGCTCACCTTTATTTAATTGGCATTCGATTATGACTCAGATTATTGACTCATTAACCTTTGCTCACACTATCTAATATCCATGGTATGAGTTAATGTGAGACCTTGGATCTATCCTTGACCTTCAAATCTATTCAATCTGGTTCCACTTGGTAGTCTCACATTTGCATTTAGGATTCATTGTCAGTCTACCTACTTTACATGCTTATGCCATGTGGTAAATTCTCAAGATCTTTGAACTTTTGACTCATCCTGCACCATTGATCTACTTTGGTATGAATGAGTGCCAATTGTTTGATATACTTGTATTTGAAAATAAATAATAATTTATCATGGTTTAAATTTGATGTCCACATGACCATCATTCGATGTCTACGAGATCATCATTGATGTCTGTGTGAACATAAAACTTAAGATCCTAATGGTTTTTACCATAGTTTAAAGTTGAAATTTTCATGAATGTCTCCCATTATTTGACCAAATTTGAAATCTTGGATCTAAAAGTGAAAAGGTCATGGAGGCACCAAATTTATAGGAGATGTTCTTGATACTAAAAGGATTGTGCCCACTTAATCTGCTAGTTTTGGGAACTTTATAAGTGTGTTTATAAGGTGTTCAAGTGAGTTGGCCTATGTGATTTTTCATGATGTTCAGTGCCTATCACTGATCATTTGAGCCTAAATGGTTATTTGTTGAGGCTTGAATTTGACACTCGTGCAAACATCTTGCTCTGTGTGACCAACTTTGAGGACATAGAACTTGAACTAGAAAATTTGTGCAGACATGAAACTTATAGATCATGTTCCCAACATGAATAGATTTATATCAATACATATTTTTGCTTCATGAGGATTTTTGAGGTAAATTTATAAAATTCCCAAGTGAACTGGTCCATTCCTTTTTGCATGATGTCTTGATGATAGTTTGGCCCTTAAACTTACACAATTCATCTTTTGATAATTATTTCATGATCCTAATGATTTTTTAAGGCTTGTACAACTTGGTACTTGACCTTTAACTACTTGAACACTATGAAACCTACTTGGATCCTTCACTTTGCAATTGTATTCCTATTTCAAGCCTTTGGTCCACTCATTCCATCAAACCATGCAAAAGCTTTATTGTGGGCCAAATTTAGCCAATATGAATAAGACCAAACAAGTTTCCATAGTGTTCATGACATTTAGAGTGCATAGAGTATGTTGGAATGAATTTTCAAAAGTTCTTCAAAGCTTTGATAGATCAAAAGATGACAAGAGCAAGTCTAGAAGGATTAGATCATCACAACATGTCATGCAAAAAAAACATGTTAATCTAGTTGCACTTTTCATAAATACACTTGGAAATTCAACTAGACCTAAGGGAATGCATGAACATGGTATTTTGGGCCTCTTAAATAATCTCTATAAATTTATTATCTTGACGAGTTGCCTATCTCAATATATAAGCATTCAAAGTTAAACAAGAAAAATGAGACATGCACACAGACATTAAATTTAAGCCTCGTAAAATAGCCTTTTGGATTTAAAAGTTCCCAAAGATAAATGCAAAGCTAAAAAGTGTCAATATATTGAGTACTCAAATGAATATCTAGCAGTGTGCATCAACTAACAAGGCCAATGGGCCCAAATAAATCAATGAAGCATGTTTAATTGTACCAAAGTAGATTGACGACAAGTGAGAAGTCAATGGGTTAGTAAATATTAAAAGCTAATGATAAGCTGCCAAGTGTCATGACCATGATAACTTATAGATAAATTGATGGTATGTGTAAGGTCAAAAAGTCAATATTCTTGAGAATGAATGTGAGGCTGACACATGGTGTAAGCTTGTTAAATCATGAAACTGACAATAAGATCCTATGAAAGAATGCATAATTGACAAATATCATAATATAGAAGGCCTAGTTCAAGATAAATGGCTAATATTGAAATTCAAAAGCTAAGGGACTTCAATGAAGATAAATGTGACATGAGGTTAAACCAGGGTAGATATTTCAAAGGATTCCATTGAAGCTTAGTCAAGACCTTTGTTGGAGGATCCAAAGCATGTAGACTCAGTTTTCTTGTGTTTTCAACATCACGTACAATAAGTCCTTAGATTCCACAAGTTTTAGAGGCATAATAGGTCTGTTTAGACCTAATATGGTTTAGGAAAGAATTTATGTAGTCTGTAATCTATTTATTGACATATTGATTATAAGAAAACCAATAATTAGATTGGTTTTCAATCTATAGTAAAGACCTATGTTCAGGTTGGGGTAGGGGTAGGTTTGACATGTATCATCTTTAGATAAATCTATAGCTTATAGGTACTTACCGCTACTCAAATTAGACTTAAACATGGATTTGAAAAGTCCATGGATATGAGGACTTTGTCCTCATAAGGAAAGAAAGTGGAGATGGCATATAAGATCAAAGTAAAGGGATTCAGAGATTGGAGAGTAAAATGGAGCATTTATTTCTTCTCAAAGCCTTCTAGTCATAATTGGATAAAAAATGGCTCAAAAATAAAGAAGGATGGTAGCTCAATTAACGATCTCAGATGGCATGCTCCCCCCTCTCTCCCCTTTCTCTTATATCTCTTATTCTTTTCCATTTGTAAGCTCTCTCTCAATTTTGATAAGAAATTATCTCTCATTTTTGGAAGAGTAGAGAATATAATTTTATAAGGTTAGACCCTATCAAAATTTGTATGAAAGACCTCTTGAAGTAATAAAGACTTTATTTGCCTATCTCTCCCCTCTAAATTATGTGTAGAAAAGCTTGTGCATGATGGCATTGTGAAGGAGAATCTTCCATGCCCATTGTCATTCTTTCTTGCTCATTTTTAGGTGTCTTTAAGTTAGTTGTAGGTCCAAGTTATTTTTCTTTCCATAATTGATGCAAACTCTCAGTGAGTCTTAGAACTCCTCTTTTTCTACATTCATTGCTTTCTGAACCTAGTTTATGAAATACCTATGCAACTAGCTAAGTTTTGTGAGATTGTGTGAGTTAGCATTGTTTTATGCTTTCTCAATGTTTGCTTCATGATTATGTGAGTTCTCATTTAAATTTGGTGCATCACCTTGTTATCTTTCTTAGGATCCCTTTCCCCCCTTTCTAACCTTTTTACTAGTATAAACATTAGTATAGGAGATCCATCAAGAGGAAGTCAACCTTCTTTTGAGGTCCAACCCCACCATAGGATATCAATAACCTAGGGTTGTTCCCAGTATAGATCAATTAGAAAGATCCTAAAGAACCCTCTCTAAGGGTGAAAATTGATGCTACAACAATTTTTAGCATGCCTAGTGGGACATAGTTCAAATAAGACTGGTCAAAGTTTGATTCTAGTTTGATCAATTTGTAGTAGTTATAGCTTCTAAGAAATTTTATCTAGCAACTCCGAATGAAGATTTAACATTTTGGTAGAAGAGTAGTGACTTCATCTCATGCCAAAGGTGACTACAAGGTCAGATTTTATAGGTATTCCCTTTGAATTTTTTGAATTACCTTTAAACTCAACAAAAATATTAAGATTTGCTAATACACACCCATATAAAGGCAACTTTGTTCCTAATTAAATTTTAAGACCTACCCCTACAAGAAGATCTTTGTTAAACCCTTTCATATTCATGGAAACCCCTAGAGCTTTTATGGATTTTAATGGTCAAAGTCCTCTAGACCTCCCTTAGTATGATCATATTCCAGTATTATTTCTTAAAATTGTTCCTTATTTTACTAGATACCAAGCTAAAACCCCTTCTAAACACCTCATAGATATAACCAACTTCTACAACATTCATGATATCAATGAGGAAAATGTGGAAATTAGGTTATTAGCCATCTCTTTCAAAGGTAAAGCCTTAGATTGGTATATAAGCCTTGCTACTAATTCCATTGCCACATTGGATCAATTAAGAGATGCATTGTGTAAGATATTTCAAGATAAAAGTGACCATTTATCACTTGGAGAGCAATTAACCACAATTTAAAGAGCCCCTCATGAAGTTATGGAAGACTTCAACACAAGTTTTCAAAAGACTTGGGGATAGAATCCCAGTCTTTGTTAGCTCTACCCCTAACTTTGCCTTTCTTTACTATTTGAAGGCCCTAAATAGTGACATTTTAGTAATGATCCAATCCATGGGAGAAAACACATTGCCAAAATGCATATGAAGTGGCAATTAGAGAAAAAAATTATTTGGTGCAGGTTGGCAGGCTTATACCTAGACCACCAATGCCTTTGTTCCTTGAGTTGAGACCACCCCATATTTATATTCCTCCCCTTGATGTCATTCCTCTTCTGCCTAAAATTACTACCATACCTTCACCTAAGCAAGAAAAGGTTTCCACTAGTCAATCTAGTGATTCCCAAGAACAAAATTTTTTTCAAGAGCTTAAGAGCATGTTCCAATCTTTGGAAAATGAAATGGTGTATGTTAAGAGGTATAAATTTTTTAATAGGCCTTACCAAGCCTCATATCAAACTTAGTAGAATCTTAACAAGCAAATAAACCACCCTACAAAAAAAGCTTCCAAGGCTAAGGCCAAGGTTAAAAGCAAGGACAAGGGTAGCCTAACTATGTTAGGCAAAACAACTATAATCTAAATGTTTAAAAAAATTCCAACACTTTGGTCCCCATTTAGAATAATATTGCTCAAGACACTAAGGGTACCATGCCTTGGAATCAATGTTTTGGGAAATACGTTATTCCAACCACTGATTTCACTCAAGCTATCAATGATCAATGGTAGCAGGATGCTAATTATGGGTACAATCAAG
Source organism: Torreya grandis (assembly GCA_037957365.1). Classification (NCBI taxonomy): domain Eukaryota; kingdom Viridiplantae; phylum Streptophyta; class Pinopsida; order Cupressales; family Taxaceae; genus Torreya; species Torreya grandis. The sequence goes on along the minus strand of JARHVA010003141.1, from coordinate 1,335,192 downwards.
CTCTTATAGCTCAGAACATAGAAGTACCCATGATGACAAAACTAGAAGAGCCTCAATCAGGTCAAATCCATGATCAAGGACCAAACTAATTGGGTAATACAATGGTGAATTATGAGTAAGAATAGTGTTATGTACTCAATCAACAAGCTATTTCTATCCAGTCATACATTCTAATGACAACAAATACGAGGTTCAAAAGAAAGAACATGGATGGTAATTAGGAAGTAGCAAAAGAGCTTCCTACCATTACTCCTTCAATATCAAAGCCAAATTAAATTTATACTATTCCAAAGGTTCCAACAGCTTCAAGGAATCAAAATCAGGGGAATGCCCTTGTTCCCCAAAACTCACAAATTTAAAGTATAGTTATGGCTCCCAAAGCACAACCAAAGGTTGGTGGTTCACCCATCAACATTGTGGAATAAATGAAAAGGTCCAATGTGAGTGTGCCAATGTGGGATATGCTCTCCATGCTTGGTCAGGTAGACATCCTATAGGAAAGGTTATCAAGAATCAATGTTTTTGAAAAACCACTAGTCAAGGAAAATATGGTTCTTACCAATGAAACCAAAGGATCAATTGAAAGGCAACCAAGTAAGGTGGTCAAACCTCCTCCCTTCTACATTTCGATAATCATTGGTGACTCTTTAGTGCATAATTTCTTGGTAGATAGTGGGGCTACCACCTCAATAATGCCAAAGTCCATAGTTGATCAGCTTGGTCTAAGATATGATCCAAAATCTAAAGGAGTTATATAACTTGATGGTTCTTCTACCAAGCCATCTAGTATAATTAGAGACCGAAACTTGACCCTGCATGCATGTCCTAGTGTCTCAGTGGTTTAATATGTGTTGATCCTATATGTAGCTCCTATTTTGCCCTATGCCTATCTAAGGAATGCACTATAAAGATTAGAGGCTATCTTACAACAAACTGGTCATACATGGCATTCATAACAATATATGGGACCACGATATCCATCAAAGCTGAGCCTATTACACAATTCCACATTAAACCCTATCAGCTAGATAACATAAACCTTAATTTCACCATCCTTGATGAGGATGAATTCATATCTAGTCATGAACTAAACAGTCATCCTAAGGAGATACTAGATATGTTCTTGGATGAGCTATGGAATTAAAATTAGTTATTTGAGCCATTGCAAGGTGTTGAAGAAAGAGAGTTGGGTGTCTACTATTTGCATGAAGAAAATCAGTCTATGCCATCCCTCATTAGACATCAAGAAGACTCCAGTGGTTTGTAGAAGTTGTTATTTGATGGTTCAAGAAGCAAACATGGAACAAGTGTAGGGGAAATGCTAGCATCTACTTATAATGACATATATTTCTCTTCTTACAGGTTCCAGTTTAGTTGCTCTTATAATGCAATAGAGTATGAAGGCCTTATCCATGGCCTTCAATAGGCTAATAAATGAGGAATCAAATAATTACATGTTTATGGGGATAGTGAACTGATAGTGCACCAGGTTAGAGGCTAAAATATCACTAAAAATCCCTTGATGAAGTCTTACAAAAATAGAGTATGGGACCTAATTGAGTATTTTGAGGCATTTAACATCCATGAATTACTAAGGAACCAAAATGGACATGTTGATAGGTTGGTAGCTATGGGAGCTCAATTTGATATCTTAAAAGAGTTGAAAAAGACTAAAGTGCAACCACATGTCAAAGTGATGGTAGGACCATCAATGCCAGACAATGAAGCTAATTGGTAGGTCTTTGAAAATGACAAGCAAATTGCCTATTTCTTGTAGTGGGAAGTAGAGTTCTCCTCTATAAACCATGAAAAGTTTCAACATCAATATGAGGAGAAAATTATATAGTTGAGATCTAACAAGCTTCCTAAAGGGCATGTCACCATTGAAAGTCTTTTCCATGAGGGATATCATGTGAGAAAAGACAAGGCAATGATGCCAAAAAGTGAAGAGAACTATGAAAGAATCTTTATCTTTAAGGACAAGATCCTCAAGCTTGGGAAGGTAAGCACTAAAATTGAAAGGCATTATTTCATATAAATTTATAAAGAATATGCAAACATATTTGCTTAGGAATATAATAACCTGAGAGGTTTTGATCCTAAGCTAGCCCAACACACTATAGAACTAGAGGCTAATTTTAAGCCTATCAGGTAGAAGCAAAGGTCTATAAACCCCAAAATTAAAGAGTTTAAGAGGAAATAATTGACCAAATTAATTGAATCCAAGATATTTCCCATTAACCACTCCTCATGAGTAGCCAATTTGGTACCTATGAGGAATAAGAGCGGGGAAATCAGATTGTGTGTTGACTTCAAGGATCTGAATAGGGTCACTTTAAAAGATTACTACCCCTTACCATCCATGGAGCAACTCCTTCAGATAGTTATTGGTTTAGAATGTTTTTCCCTTTTGGATGGGTATTTAGGTTACAGCCAAGTGATAGTAAGAAAGGAAGATCAGTATAAGACTGCCTTCACCACTAAGTGGGGCACATATGCTTACCAAAAGATGCCTTTTGGATTGTCAAATGTTGGGACCACTTTCCAAAGATCTATGGACATGGTTTTCTAAGGGTTGAGGAATTAGACGGTACTAATTTGCTTGGATGACATCACAATTTTCTCTAAGAAGGCTAGTGAGCACATGGACCATCTAAGGTTGATCTTCCAAAGATGTAGAGAGTATGGGATCTCTTTAAATCCCAAGAATTATGTGTTTACTATTTATGAAGGCAAACTTTTGTGTCATATTATTTCAAATAAAGGACTATCCATTGACCCTGATAGAATAAGTGCCATCTTGGCATTATCTTTACCCAAGCACAAGAAAGGAATCCAAAGCTTCCTAAAAAAACTTTGTGAGAAGGTTTATACCTAGTTTTTCCAACTTGGTTAAACCTATAACTGCCATGCTAAAGAAGAGCCAAGTGTTTACTTGGTCAAATGAAGGTAGAGAAACATTTGAGGTCATCAAGCAAGTAATTGCCCAAGCACCCTCACTCATGAATCCCAATTTCTTAAAGTATTATATATTGTATACCTTTGCCAATGCTGACAACATATCAACTATGCTGATGTAGAAGAATGGTGAAGCATTTGAGCAACCAATTGCCTTTTTTAGTCAAGGGCTAGAGGGATATGAGGTAAGGTACACTTTTATAGAAAATCAAGTTTTTGTTGCTGTAAGGAGCCTCAAAAATTTTAGACCAATGCTTTCCAACAATAAGGTTCATCTTATGGTGTCTCATGCTAGAGTGAGGGCCTTTCTCCTCAACAAGGATTTAAATGAGAAAAGAGATGGCTGGATTACAAAAGTCATAGAGTATGATGTGGATATTAAAGTCACCAAGCTAATAAGAGGCAAAGGATTGTGTGAGGATATGGTAGATGACCTTCATTAAAAAAATAAGTTATTTTGGTGACACAAGACAACTCATAAATAGATGCACCTCCACCTCATAATAGTTGGCTCCAAAATATGACACATTTCTTGATGACAAGAGAATGCCCCCAAGGTTTGGACAAAGCAAAAAGAATGTATTCTAGATATTAGTCTATAACTTATGCATTGGTTGATGGGTTTTTTTTAGAAAGGACCTCAATGAGTTACTTTTTAGGTGCGTTTAATGACAATCAAGTGACAAACCTCTTAAAGAAGTTTTATGATGGACCTAAAGGAGGCCATTTTTCTCCAAGAACAACAACAATAAAAATAATGAGGGCTAGTTATTACTAGCCTAAGATTTTCAAATATGCCTATGCATGGGTTAGAAAATGCTAGAAGTGTTCTCTTTACAGGAAAGCAAAAATTATCATCTTTTCCTCTATACTCAGTCTAGGTAAAGGAACCCTTCATGTAGAGGGGGTTGGACTTCATAAAGATGATAAATGCACCTTTAAGTGTAGGTCATAAATGGGTGCTCACTGCAACTGACTACTTCACTAGGTGGGTGGAAGCAATTGCCCTGAAAGAATCTAATGAAACAACAATGTTAGACTTCTATGATAGCATAGTGACTAGGTTTGGTATCTCACCTACTATAATTTTAAATAATTCTTTGGTATTTGTGGGTATGAAAACAAGTGAATAGAAACTTAAGCTGGGCATCTACCTCAACACATCATCTAATTACTACCCCCAAGGCAATGGACTAGTAGAGTCCATAAACAAGAAATTGATAAGGATTATCAAGAGGGCCATGGAAGAGAATCAAAGAGTGTGCCATACAAAGCTAAGGATAGCCTTGTGGGCTGACATAGTGACTCCCAAAGCTACCATTAACAATTCTCCATATGTCCTTATATATTGAAAGAAATCCAAATTATCCATTTCTCTTAAACTACCTATATTGGAGTTAGCCCATTAACATAAGTTGAAGGAGAGTGAGACTATGAACATGAGGATGATACATCTCATGGAGCTTGAATAAACCAGGGACCTTGTAATGAAAACATTAGAGTCACATCAAGCTCAGGTCAAAAATGCCTTTGACAAGAGAGCCATAATAAGGAAATTTAAAGAAAGGGACCTAGTCCTCAAATAGGACTTAAATAAAGCCAAGCCAAGAAACCATACCAAGTTTGACAGCTTGTGGAGTGGTCCTTATTTGATCCATGGATGCAAATAACATAATGCTTTTTAGCTTGCCCAACTGGATGGAGAGGTATTATCCATCCTAGTCAATAACATTCATTGAAAGCCTTGTTATTAGAAGAGTTTGGAGCTATTATATAATATTATAACATATTAGATTAGATTTCATATTTTCCTATAAGTGCCTTGTGCATATTTCCTTTCAGTTGTGTGTTTCCCTTTCAATAAGTGCCTTGGGCATAATTGTTGTTTTGTTTCTTTTTGGTCCTTATTATTTCAAGAGGAAATTTTTTCTAGAAAAGGGGCAACCTTGTGTAATTTTCATGATCAGCTAAGAGAAGAGACTTGAGACTCCAAATTCCCATTGGATCAGTTTAATGCCACTAGTCTTTGCATACTAGGAATTAAATCCTAGGTTATCGCCATAAATGTTGGCAAATTTTGGCCCACATACAAAAATTTGCTTAGATAGATCAATTTATGGAAGTTCTAGGATGAAGTAACAAACTGAATAGAGTTCTTGATTGAGTGGGTGACCAAATAAAATGAAGAATAAGATCAAATGTCACTTACAAATATTTTGAAACACTTTAAGCAAGCTTAAAGTGTGTTTTATTAATCTTTAAGAAGCAAGTCTTGAAACAGGTCTAGAGTCATAAGGGAAGAAGACCCAACATGTTTCCATAGTTTTCATGACATTTAAAGTGCATGAGTAGGTTGGAATGAAGTTTCAAAAGTTATTCAAAGATTTTATAGATAAAAAGATGACAAGAGCAAGTCTAGAAGGACCAGACCGTCACAACATGTCATGCATAAACAAACATGTTAGTTTAGTTGCACATTTCATAAATACACTTGGGAAGTCAAATAAAGCCAAGGGAAAGCTGGAACATGTTATTTTGGGCCTCTTCAACATTCTTTACAAATTTATATCTTAAAGATTTGCCTATCTCAAGATATAAGAATTCAAAGTTGAATAAGTAGAATGAGACGTGCACGTAGATGTCAAGTTTAAGCCTCATAAAATAGCCATTTAGATTCAAAAGTTCCTAAAGATGAACAAAAAGATGACAAATGTCAAGATATCAGATGTTTGAATAAATATATAATGGTGTACATCAATTGATAAGTCTAATGGGCCCAAATAGATCAGTGGAGCACGTTTAATCGTACTGAAGCATATTGATGGCAAGTGAGAAGTTAGTGGATCAGTGAACCTTGAAAGCTAATGAGAAGATACCAAGTGTCATAACCATGATAACTATTAGATAAATCAATGGAGCATGTTAAATCTATACAAAAGTAGATTGATTGTGTGCATAAGGTTAAAGAGTCAATATTCTTGAGAATGAATGCGAGGCTGACACGTAGTGTGAGTGCATTAAATCATAAAATTGATATTAGGATCCCATGAAAGAATGTGGAACTAAAAAATATCATAATTTGGAAGGCCCAATTCAAAATCAATGGCCTATATTAAAATTTGAAATCTAAGGGACTTCAATGGAGAGAAAATGTGACCTAAGGTTGAACTAGGGTAGATATTTCAAAGGATGCCATTAAAGCTCAATCGAGACCTTTGTTGGAGGATCCAAAGTATGTAGACTTAGTTTTATTATGTTTTCAACATCATGTATAATAATTCCTAAGCTTCCACAAGTTTTAAATTCAAAATATCTCTATTTAGACCTAATATGGTTGAGGAAATAAGCTATGTGGTCTGTAAGCTATTCATTGACATATTGACTATAGGAAAACCAATAATTAGATTAGTTTTCAATCTATAGTAAAGACCTATGTTTAGGTTGGGGTAGGGGTAGGTTTGAAGTGTCTCATCTTTAGATAAAGATATAGATTTGATAAATAGGTACTTACCACCACTCAAAGTAGACATAAGCATGGCTTTGTTAAGTCTATGGATAAGCGGACTTTGCCCTCATAATGAAAGCAAGTGGAGATGGTGTAAAAGATCAAAGCAAAGGGATTTGGAGATTGGAGAGTATAGTGGAAAATTTATTTCTTCTCAAAGCAATTTAGTCCTAATTATATCAAAGATGTTTCAAAAATCAAGAAGGATGGTAACTCAATTAATGATCTTAGATGGCGTGCTCCCATACTCTCTCCCCTTTCTCCTATATCTCTTATTCTTTTTCATTTGTAAGTTCTCTCTCATTTTTGATAATAAATTCTCTCTCATTTTTGGAAGAGTAGAGACCCTCATTTGATAAGGTTAGACCCTATCAAAATTTGTATGAAAGACATATTGAAGCAATACAAACTTTTTTTGCCTATCTCTCCCCTTTGAATTATGTGTAGTAAAGCTTGTGCATGATGGCATTGTGAAGGAGAATCTTCCATGTCCATTGTTCTTCTTTCTTGCTCATTTCTAGGTGTCTTAAATTTAATTGTAGGTCTAAGTTAGTGTTATTTATATCATTCATTCAAGCTCTTAGTGAGCCTTAGAACTCCTCTTTGCCTTCATTCATTACTTCCTGAACCTAGTTTATGAATCACTTATGCAACTAGGTAAGTTTTATGATATTGTGTGAGTTAGCATTGTCTTATGATTCCTTAGTGTTTACTACATGCTTATGTGAGTTTTCATTTAAATTTGATATATCACCTTGTTATCTTTCTTAGGATCCCTTTTTCCCCCTTTCTAACCCTTTTCACAGTGCAAACATTAGCATAGGTGATCCATCAAGAGGAATTTGACCTTCTCCGGAGGTCCAACCACACCATAAGATACCTATAACCTGGGGATTTTCTCATAGTGTAGCTCAATTGGAGAGAGCCTTAAGAACCCTCTCTAAGGGTGCAAATTGATGATATAACAAGTACTCTTTAGAATATTTAGTAGAGAATCTAGATGGTGTTGGAGTTACCTTGTATGACCTAAATGATGATGCCATGGTGGTTTATCGAGTATTGGTATGCTCCAAGATTTTGATAATGGCGTATATCATTAAACTTAATTTTACAAATTAACAAATCAATTTGATGGTAATTAGGGCTTTTGGGATCACTTGAGGCTAAAGTTTACTTGAGATTAAAGATGGAATGTGATGGCAATTAGGGATTTTGGGATCACTTGAAGGTAAGAGAAGCTTGTATGGAGTGAGATCTAACCAGAATAGAGGTAGAGATTCAAAACTTCATGCAAATCCAATGCAAAACAATGCAAAATTCACCCAAAAAAATGGTATGATCAAGCTGCCAAAAAAATAGATCAAATATGACAATAAAAATTCTAATTTAATGCTTTTGAATCGCCCTACAAAATTAATTTGAAAAATTAAATAACAAGCAAAGATTGATTTAAATATTTAAAATAACAATATGCATTCAAGAAAGCTAGATCAGGGAGCAATCTCTAGTGAAGTGTGGGCATGAAGATATGGGTAATGTATTTCAAGAAGAATCTAAAGTTCCAATACCATGAAGGTGTTGTGAGCAAAGAGGAAATATAGATCCCTAGGATCTAGCTAGAATGCCAAAACCACTAATAAACAAGCTTATGAGTGCCAAGAAATGAGCACACTCTATCTATTGCTTTCAAAGCTTATTAAAATTCTATATTCTCTCCTCTCCTCTTAAAGAATGCACTACAAGAGTTACAATATTTAAGAGAGTTAGTTAGTAAGGATAAACCATAAATAGTAATAACAACCTTATGGGAAAAAAATCCCTCCCATGTGCAAACACCTAACAAGGAGTAATCACAAGATTAATAACTAATTACATGTGCAGACTATTAGGAACCTAAGAATAGATTAACCTAAACTAGTGATCACTCCAAAGAGATAACTACATTGGCTCGAGGCCCACTTGGGCTATGTAGGTAGCATGTAGTTATAAGGGGTTTCTGAGGCTAGCTCAACCATCCTTACTAATCTATTTTTATTCCCTCTTTTTAATCTAATTGTTATCTAGTGCATGTGCATAATTAAGGTTTTATATTTAAAGGTATTTATCATGGTAAAATGACATATATAAATCCATAATCACTCATTAGAATTAGTTTCACATGCCCAACTTGACATATCCAGAATATAGTCATCTGAACTGTGGTTGCAGTAACTAGACAAGGCCATAGTGAGCCCATGATTGCCTCCCATAGAATTGTCCCAACAAATTGACAATCACTATTTTTTTTATACAACCATGTTTTCATATCAACTTAACATACTCTAAACTTGTAGAAAGTTTAGACAGTCAGATCTATATTTTCTGAGGGACACTCTCTAACCATAGCTTACTTCACTATTTTTAATGAGTTTATGATTTCAACAATTTCTCTTGGTTATTGTATTTTCATATCAGATCAATACATATTAGTATCTCCATTTCAATAGTTTAATTCAATTAATTTAAGTCACATTTAAATTAAAAAGGCTTAAACATTATAGTGAACCCATATTTTATTTCAAACATTTCTTGTTTTTTTCTTTGAGTTTTGGGATAGGATTTCTTTCAAATTTTTGTAAATTCTTAACACTAAAAGAAAACAACCTTTGACCTTGGATACAATCCAACATAAAATAATTCAATCTTTTGACCTTGGATTAAATATGACACTAAAGAGATTGTCTTATTACCTTGGATCATTTTGACATAGAAGCTCTTTTTTTTCACCTTGGGTTGAAATTTTATTGATTTTTTAATACAAAAATCTTTCACCTTTATATTCACATAATTTTTCATTTTCTTTTACTTATTTTAAAAATTGTGCTTTGGTAGTTTTCAAACAATTTAGTGATTATTATGAATTTCTATGTGATTTTTTATTTATAGACATCATGGCATGAGGAGTTTACCTTAATACTCATAGACATAGTACATCACTAAACACAGAGTTTATTTTTCACATGTCACATGGTATATTATGAATGCTTAGGGTCCCTTATTTATATATCTAATTTATGGTGCACCTAAAAGTGTATAACCTAGGGAAGTTACTCTCATTGCATCCATAAAATTAGGGTTAGTGAGCTATAAGCATGGTTAGACTTATGTAGTTAGTACTATGAAAAATAGGGCTGACACTAATCAACAAATGAAAAAATATTTTTAAGATCCTAGAAATAATTCAAACCTTTGCATAGATCACCCTCATACATTGATTTTTTCTTATATTATATTCATAGTCATTAGCATTGTTTGATTTAAATTGTATTCATTCATTGTATTATATGCCTCTAAGGTATAGTCCTAAACTAAGAAATATTTATATATCATATATGCAACTCCCTTTGGTTTATTGTACAATGGTAAGTGATGAAATTTTATCTCAAAATACCACTTGTAGACACTAAATCTAAATTATATCACCTTAGTCTTGTACACTTGGAAAATACCTATCATGGTTGTACCTTTCATTTCTAAGACCTTCCCACTGCTAAAAAGCTCATGTTCACTATCTTTTTATGCCAAATTGCTTAAAATTATATATCACCTTAGTGTTGTACACTTGGAAATTACCTATCATGGTTGTAACTTTTAGTTCTAAGACCTTCCCACTATTGAAAGGCTCACATTCACTATCTCTTTATGCCAAATTACTTATCTCTTAATTGGACCATATGTTATTCTGATGACTAGGCCTTCTATATTATGCAAAATGCTCTGAACCTAATCATTATCCTTCTCTACTAGTTTTGGACCTGTAGTTTTTTCCTAACTTCCTGGACACTTATGTCTCAACTAGACGCCTATGTATATGTAAGTATCCAATTTATAAATAATTGTTTGATGCCTAAAAGTCATCCAATTTTCAAATGAACAATATCCTAAAGGTCAACCTAAGTGCTTTAGTGTGAGATATTTTCAAAAGGGATTGGTATATATATAAGATCAATCCTCATTCATTCCTCACCTAAAAATACTAAGAAATCATAAGGATACTTACCATGAAGCACAAAATCAAGAATTCAAATGAAAAAACATGCCCTATTCATCCCTATTTATCAATCATAGGAAAATTATTCCCACATGTCTGAAGTAGTGAAGGAACAACCCATAAGCATATTTTCTAAGTTACATGTTATGTCACTGTATATACATGCTTATCACACATTAAATCCTTATGCACACACAAACTAATATGTATGAGACAACTACATAAGTCTAAGATCTTCTTCAAAGTATTGGCTATGTAGGTATCACCCATTGACATAGGGTCCTTGGAGTAGTTTGACACCGTGTGCCCATTAACCAATTTTTCCCATAGTCACTTCAAATGTGAAGAAGTTAAAGTTTGACCATTTGGTGAAGAGAAATAACTTATGAGTGTGATTTGAAGACATAAAATGAAAGGTGATAGAAAACCCAAAAGGATCTAATTGGTCACATCCATATACAATCACTATTCTGTATAAGATACCTACGTATAGTTTAGACACCAATATTAATACAATTATCTAGGCTAGACGTTAATGTCTAAGGCCACATAGTATAAAATTACATAATCTAATGACTATTACAATATCCTAATCTAGTCCACATCTAGTATTTTTCAACCTAGATCTACATGCACATAGTAAACAAACTAAGAACTCTTATTTCTAATTTATCACAATATAAATCAATAGTTGTACTTTCTATTTTTGGCATATCTCATTATTTAAATTTAGAATATTTCTTATCTGAGTTTAAAAATTAGTTGGCTTACTATAGATTTGTTTATCACCCTTGTGCTTAATCATTTATACATCCTTAACCCTAGATACCCATATCATATAAATTTAGGGTTAAACATTTGATGAATTTGACCTTTGTGTCTTTGTATGCAAACCATAATTGGGATTCGGTTTTCTTATTTTTGTAATTGTTGTAATTTGTTTCAAATTCTAAATTTTTCATTTATAAGCAATGAAAAATATTAATCAAAAAATTTATTTTCAAATGGAAGATAAAGATTCATTAGTTACTCATCTCAATAAAAACAAGGTCTTAATGGATGCACTTTTGTAGGTTAAAAGAGATGAAATTAGTAAGCTTGTTAAGGCTAAGGCTTCCTCACATATTGATGGTGAATCCTTAGGTCATATCAAATTACTGGTTTCATTGTATGTATCAACTCAAATTATGGGTACACCTCCTTTGGTGACTTATCAAACTTTAAACCTTAATGGCTAAAAGGTGACAGATCTTGTCCAAAATATTAAATTTTTTGCAAGCTAAGGTTACAAATATCGAACAAAATATTATGAAGTCTCCTTATGTTATTGATTCACAAGAGGTGTTGCATAACCCTCTTACACTTAAAATATGTTTTTACCCCTTACCAATTGTTTTTTTTGCACCTAAGTTCATATTTATGATGGAAATGGTGATCCTGAACATCTTAGATATTTCTATGTGGTATGCCTTGATTATGCCTGTAATGATAAAATTTTGACTAAATTATTTCTAAGGAGCCTTGAGAACTATGATTAAGGTGGTTCTATGATTTACCAATAAAATCAGTAAAATCATTCAAACATTTTGTGGATCAAATTTTGGCACACTTCTCTATCAACATTACTAAAAAGGTTTCATATACCCAAATTGCAAAGATCTAATAAGGAACTAATGAACATATCAATGAATATGTCTTGAGTTACAAGACAATGTTGGCTAAAATGACAAATCTAATGGAAAATAAAGAGATTCAAGACATCTTTAAGAAAAGTTTACTTACCCCATTACATGAGTCCGTTATTTTCAAAAAATTTAAATGTTTTGATGACTTATGCCATATTATTCATGATCATGAAATGAAACTTATCTCATTAAACAAACTTAAGTATGTAACAAACACACTAAATACATCTAATTATAAGTTTACTATCAAACCAAGTTATAAGGTATACCCTACATAACCTTAAAAGGAAACAAGAACTATGGTTAATGCATTGTCATAATAGCCTAATCAACTTATCTTATCCAATGCACTAAGGAGAAAATTTTCATGCTTACTTGTGTCTCCAGCTTTGTTACTTCTGAAACTTATGGAGTGTCACCTCATATCTCTCCCTCCTCCTATATAGGTTGATATGAATCTACCTCTACCAAAAGATATGTTACAAATTGTTATTGTGACTATCATCAAGGCCCTAGGCATTTTATGAACAAATGTTTTAACTTGAAGCATAAGATCTAAAACCTTATCAATGACCAAAAAATACATTTGATGATCCTTGAAAGGAATCAATTCACAACCTAGTAATCACCAAAATTAGAATATTTAAAATTACTTTGCAAGACCATTCTAAGAAGGATCTAGAAGTGAAATGGCATATAATGTACATCCTCCTCCATCACATTATGGGCACCTATTAGATGGGATTATTGGTATTTATACATGACATAAACCTCCCATGATTCAGATACCTATTATTTTTGATGACAATGAGATTATGGATGATGACTTAGATCTTTATTCGTTATTCATTCAAGCATACCTTGATCACCAAAACATATGCAACATTATGGTTGACAATGGTGATAGTGACAATGTTTATACCATGACATTAATTACAAGTTTTGGAAATACACGTGATGATTTACACGCTTCAACCAAAGTGGTAAGAGCATTTAATGGAACCTCCCACTAGGTCCTTGGTGAGATTGACTTACCTTTATAGGTTGGCCCAACACATGTGGTCATTACATTCTTAGTTATGCCATACATAAGAGTCTTTGATATGTTATTGTGATGAATTTGTATACATACACTCTATGTAGTACCTTATACAGTGTATGGATGTGCTAAATACATTCATGCCAATAAGGTAATTATAGTTTTTGAAAATTCATATTATGAACATCCACTTGAACAAGAAAAGTTTATACCTAGTTAGTTAATTATAAAACATACTAAGTTTAATCCTTTGTAAAAGGGTAATCAATAGGTATCCCCTTTCTTAGATTTCCAGTACTTGAGATACCATTGCATCAAAGATATGTAGTGGATTCCATAGAATCTTCATATACTACTACACAAGATATTCAGTTACCTAGAGTAACCAAACATGTTCTTATTTATGTTATTCTATAAAAACAAAAAAACACTCAACATGGGTTCCATGAACCCCCATTCCTTCTATTATTTCCTTATGACCACATAATATTGTTATACATACATAGAGAATCATAGATCCTAAAGTGCTATGTTTTAAACGTATGCATGCTCTTTGGTAATACCACAAGTTTATTATACCAAGTTTTGAGTGGGGAGATATCTATGATCATATTTTGGATGAGAACATATGATAGTATTTTCTTTTCAAATATTCTAAAAATACCCAAAAAAATAAAAAATTCAAAAATCCAAAAATATTCTACATTTACATATCTTATTAGCTCCTTGGCATCTATTTTTTTGGTTCCACATTTGTAGATAACAAATAATTTTTTTATATATACACACATATGTTTTATGTATATTTTGAGTGTGATACAAGCATACCTAGGAACATGATATATACACATATAGATGTTGGGCCTTCCTTCTACTCATGTGTTATGATCCTATTGGGAAAATTTCACTAATGCCTCAAGGTTTTAGTGTAATGGTTCATTACAAGTGGTATCAAAGATTCGATTTGTGCAAGTTTTTATGGTGCATTTTTTTTGATCTATCATCCTAAGCACTAGAAGGCTAAAAAAAACATAACTTATGGTTTAGGAGGAATTGATTTTTTTCATTACCATAATTTTTTTCATGAGGTTTTTTACAAAAAAAGAAAAAAAAAGATTGGAATTTTTACCTTGTGAAAATTAGTAGTTATTGGATTCATCTCTATGAGATGATCATAATGATATATTCAACCAGTACACTTTTCTGGGTCAATTTTTTTCACCCTTGTGTATAATAGTAGTTGGATTCATATTGGTGAGATGATCACAATGGTCATTCCACTAGCACATTTTTTAGGGATGAAACTCTCCTAGGGTTTGTGCATGGTTGGTACAAATACTCATAGATGTGGGTAAGGGAAAGAAGCTCCAAAAAATCCTCACAAGGATGACATGAAATCTAAAACTTTTGATCTATCTATTTTGGAGGTAGTTCATCAACTTAAGTTAGAGTTATAGGGCATGGTGAAAAAAGATGATTTTGATACTGTTTAAGATGAAATTACATGTTTGAGATGGGATTTGGATAGTGTGAAAGATAAATTATAATAAATATCTAGGTAATTAGCCAACTTGTTAGCTCAACCATTGCAAAATAATCCTCCACCACTTCAGTTTGGTTCTCCTCCTCTAAACAATACCAATAATAATTCTGGCCCTAAGATGATGTTGCCAAAAGTCGACTTGCAAAAGTTTGATGTTAATGATCCACTGATTTGGATCACTTAAATTATAAATTTATTTTATCTACATCAGACTCTATGTTCATAAAAATTGGTTATGGCCTCTCTATATTTAGAACTTGATCCATTCATTTGGTATCATTGGTTATGTGCTCAAAATAAAAATAAGATTATCCCAGTTTATTGGTTGGTATATTCTAAGGAGTTACAACTCCACTATCATAATAATGTATCTAAAAGATACTTTAGATAGCTAGCCAAGTTATACCAGACCAATATTATTAAGGACTACATTCATCAATTTCAAAATCTTTCCTTACGTATGGTAAAAATCACTGTGGAAAATTTGACTGACCTATTTTAAATGACCTCAAAGATAACATCCAATTAGAGGTTAACATGTTTCATCCTAGTACTATATTTAGGGCCATACCAAGGGCACACATGGTTGAGGAAAAGAAGTTAATCAGATGAATACCTTTCACTATTGTTTGTGAGTGCACCTTTCCAACACCATCATTTCATCAGCCTACCAAATTAACACCTCAACAAGTGGAAGAAAAGAATGAAAAAGGTTTGTGTTTTGGATGTGATAGCAAATGGATCAAAGGGCATCAATGTGCTGAAAAGAAGTTATTTTACATTGACGGTGCCAATGAGGAGGAAGAAGATGAGGAGGCTTTAGGGGAAGGGTTAGAAGAACTTGAGGATGAATCTAAAGATTATTAACCTATTATTTCCTATCATGTAATTTTAGGCATTAGTACTCCTCAAAATATTAAGGTGGGTGGTGGGGTTCCTGAAGAAATAGAAGGTGACTGTGTTAATTGACTCTGGGAGTACACACAACTTCATCAATAGTAAGCTGGATGCTCATTTAAATTATTTAATTTACTGAGCTCTAGACTTTCAGGTCATGCTTGTAGATGGTGGTGTAGTCAACTATTTTGGAAAATACCATAATATTAAGCTTGCTATGGGAGACTATTTGTTAGAATCCCCTATGTTTGCTATTCCCATGAGAGGATATGACATTATTTTGGGAGTGTAGTGTCTCACCACTTTGGGCACTATTGATATGAATTTATAGGAATTATTCACAAGGTTCAATTTATAAGGAAGGAATTTTGAACTACATGGATTATGGGATAAATATCCACAACTGGCTAGTTTGTACCAGATGATAAATATTCTCAAAAAATGTGAAAAAGGTTTTGTGGCATGCTTATTTTCCTTGGAGTTTCAACCAACCAAGGATTTTACACAACTTAATTTGAAAAAAGTGTTGGATGACCATTCTATTATTTTTGGTGATATGCCAAAATGAATTCCTTGAAGTCATGCACATGACCATGCCATTAAACTCATTCTAAGAAGTACACCACCCAATATCAGACCCTACATGTATCCCTATGCCCAAAAGAGTGAAATTGAAAATATGATATAAGAGATGTTGGAGGGAGTAAACATCTGACATAGTCAAAGTGAATATTCCTCTTTGATGGTCATGGTGTGGAATAAGGATGATAGTTGGTGGATGTGCCTAGACTATAGAAAACTCAATAAATACACCATCAAAGATAATTTTCCTATTCTAGTAATTGATGATTTTCTAGATGAATTACATGGTGATATTTATTTTAACAAGTTAGATCTTCACTCTAGATTTCATCAGATTCACATCCATGATGAAGACATACCTAAAATAACTTTTAGAACTCATGAAGGACATTATGAATATATGGTCATGTCTTTTGGCCTCACAAATGCACCATACACATTTTAGAGTTTGATGAATGATATTTTTATGCCATTTTTGAGAAAGGTTTTATTAGTGTTTTTTGATGATATTCTCATCTAAAACAAAAATTGGTAAGACGATTTAAAGCATGTGAAATAGGTGCATTCAGTTCTAGAACAACATCAATTTTATGCCAAATATTCCAAATGTTATTTTGGTATCCAAGAGGTAGAGTAATTGGGTCATATTGTTTCACATGGAGTGAATTTGGATCCTAAGAAAATCCAAGGGTTGATGGATTGGTAGGTTCCCCAGACCCTTAAGAACCTCTATGGATTTTTGGGGTTAACTAGTTACTATCATAGGTTTGTCAAAAATTATGGTAGCATTGCAACCCCACTCATGTCTTTGCTAAAGAAAGACTCCTAGTGGATCGGTTCAGCTACCAAGGCATTTGAATAATTGAAAATGGTTATGTGCATAACTCTAGTTTTGGCTACTCCTATTTTTTCAAAAACTTTTGTTGTAGAGTGTGATGAATTAGGATATGACATGGGGGTTGTGCTCATGCAAGAAGACAAAACACTAGCATTTAAAAATTTCCAACTAAAGTAAAAAAAAAGGCTCAAACCAATATATGATAAAGAGACAATGGCTATTCTACATATAGTGAAGCAATGGAGATCTTATCTAATTGATTGTCACTTTTAGGTAAAGACTAATCATGATAGCCTCAAATATTTTTTGGAACAATGCTTATCTTCTAAAGAATAAAAATAATGGATGAATAAAATGTGTATGGGCATAAATCTATTCCAAAGTTTAGGCTTTATAATTGTGGTGGGATGTTATGATCTTGATGGGCAGATTTCACTAACACCTCAAGGTTTTGGTGTAATGATTTGTTACATCACATCACTATTAAGTTGAGAAAATATCATTTTTTGATCATGATACACCCATGTTATTTTATTATATGATAATTTTCTAGTATCATGTTTGATATTATGTACTTACACATGTCTTTATCTATACTTATATATTTCACAATATACTTGATATGCTATGTACTTAACGTTTCCTGCTAACATATATATCTAAGGATTGTTGTGATATGTTTGTGTTGGTTGCTTATGATTACATGTTTTTATATTTAGCACTTCCTTGAGTGAGTTAATTTATTTCTATTATCTTACATTATATTACATGTTTGATCATTTAAATATGCCTCATTACTTAGGGACCTATGGCTTTATTTGCCTATTATGAAATTTAAACATGTCATATTTTATTTTATGTGGACATTAGACTATGCCATTTTTTTTATGGACATTTGAATAAGTCAAATCCATTTGATTGTGTGGTATTTAAACATTCCAATTTTATGAGGTCTTTGTTAGAAATTTGTCCTGTCAAGGCCAAATGCCAACCCCTACAATTGAAAATTTTTCATGGCCATCATAGTGTTCAGACCTTCACCTATATATCCAAATATATCCAAATGAGTGAGTCAAGGAAATTGTGAGATCACATATATATCCAAATCACATTTGATGTCTTCAGAACTTCAATAAAATAATTTTCCCTCTACTACCACTACCAACTCATGAGAGAAAGTACATAGGCCTATGTATGGAATATAACTGTGTATGATCCTAAAATACACCCTTGAAGAGTGGATGTACTTAAGAAAGAGATAAGAGGAAGGTTTCAAGTAACTTGAGGGATCTTAAAATCACCATGATATGATGAAATAATTACCAAATGCATCTAATTTTCATGAAATCACCTACAAAAATGTTCCTAAGGTAGTCATATTGAGGTTTCTTGAAGAGGTATGGTGTGACATAGGCTACATAAGACTGAAAATTAACCAAGAAAGGATAAAGGTGATTCAATAAGGTTATAATATATTATTAAAATCCTATTTATAATCCTAAAATATAATAAAATGTCAAAGGAGGAAAACTTAGTCATAGGCATATTGGAAAACATAGGCAGCCTAAGCAAGTTTTGAGAGAAATCCATCTATAGGCCTCTAAAAGCATGATCTAGCTGTGAAAATTGGTAGAGATGATGTTCATGAGTGATTATAAATTTATATAGTATTTGTGAGATAAATTTAAGATTGGAATTATTCACTTTTTTAACATAGTTACCTACCTATCTATTGACAGTCAGAGAAGGAGCTAGGTAGACTTCTTGGAGTGTTATAAGGTTAGGTAGAGTGTTTGAGCTTCATGAGAGGTCTTGTTAGGTAGGGAAAAATGATTTAAAATATTAATAAACTTGGAGAAACATGATGTTAAATATTAATAAACATGGTGAGAGTGACCACACTTTGATTTTCATGTAAACCATGCCCTTGATGGCTAAAATAGGCAGGTAGGCTCAAAACCCTTGAGGGACATAGTTATCATTTTGAACTCATCTAGGATTTATTTTCAAATGGTGATCATTAGAATAAGGTGGATAATAATTTAAAAGGATTAAAGAGCTATTAGATTATAGGGAATATATAAAACTTGTTTTTCATGACTCTTAAACCTTCTTTCTTGCACACACAATTCATGACAACCACTCAAAGCACAAATTCACCACGTAGACATCTTAATGCACATTTTACATGGGAGGTTATGATTGTCATGGTTGATGATGGAGTGAATGTACTCCATATTCATGGAAAGAGGGTTTTCATAAAGTGTTTGTACACTATGAACTATTTCTTAGAAGTTTAGAGCCCCTAAAACCCTTGCAAAACCTTAATAACTACCCAATGGAAGAAATTGTGATCATAGGAACCCAAGAAGGGAGGTTAGTAACATGCTAGTTTAAGCAATAAAAACTTAAATAAACACACTAACACTAACACTTACAAGCCTATATCTTAGGGGTGAGCTTAGTAATAAAACCAAATAAAAAAAAAACTAAAATGCAAAAAAAATAGAATCTTTTACCTTATTTGGGAGCTTAAAATGCATTGTTGAGTGGCTTGCTCAATTTATGCTCAAGAATTATTTTGAAAATTAATCTTGTTGGCTTATTATGTCCTTGTCACCATGAATTGTGTTGGATTGATGTATCTTGGCTCAAGATTTTGGAATTATAACCTTTATTTTAACAAAATGGGCATTATAACATTATATCAAAAGAGCTTTGAAGTCATTTGTGCATGATACATTTACACCCAAATAGACTAAAATTCAATAGGTAAGGCATTATATTTATAGAAAATGGATCTATCCCAAACCCAAGGTGAGTCAAGGTAGAGTTTAAATAGGGAATGGGTTCAAACCTAACCTAGGTGAGTCAAATATAACCCCAATAGAGTTAAAGTTGTCAATTAATCATGATTTTCAATGAATAGGCATGGGTCTCCAAAATGAGATATTTTAGGATAGTTCCAAAGAGCTTGACAACTCACGAAGGTCATGATGAAATGCTATGATATTTACATTTTTAAATTTATTTTTTAGTTATTCATTAATTGCACATGAATAATTCAACTAGGCATTTAATTTAGTTTAACTTGTTAATTAGTTTTGATTAGGAATTAGCTCTTTCAAGATTTGATATTTGTTCATGTGCCCCATTTAATAGGTTCATAGTCTAAATTGACTATTGTGATGTCACAAGGTGTTTATAGATGAATCCCTGAGAGGTTATGATTACATATAGTAGGGTACCCCAATTAGGGATGTTTCAACATGATTTTAAGATTTGATGAATGATGCACTAGCAAATTTGGTATGTTTAGGGATTCCTAGGTTTAATTTACAATAGTTGATAGGAATCAGTGTGAAGTTTGATCAAAGGCTAGTTATGGGCAATTTTAGGTGTCTACAGTTTTACCCTATTTGATAAGGTTTTGTAAGCTATAGGAACATTAATGTATTCTCAAATAATGAAAAGGTCTTGTATGCCTACGACTTCAATGACAATGGATGGACTTTAAGTGCTCCCTTGAGGGAGTAGTTGGCAAAAAGGTTCAAAAATTGGTCCCTCAAAAGAAGGAAATGATGGGACTAAAAATTTGAAATGAGGTGGAAAGGACTAATTTTCCCATAGGTAATTCTAATCAGTGGTATATGGATTTGCCCCAACTAGGTAGACAAACAAGATGATTTGACCACAAACAGTTATAATCATCGGCATAGGTGGGACAAAAAAAGAATGAAATTAACCTTTGGGTGAGATTTCTCCAATTGAGAAAATACTTACATGCATTGATTTAAAAATTATTGATTTAACCAAATGTGGTTATAATTAGTAATAAAGGTTGAGACACTAATTTTCCCAAAGGTAGTTATAATTAGTGGCACAAGCATATGTCCCAATTAGGGATGATGAGTCAGAATGATGACTTGACCATAGGTGGTTATAATCATTAAGATGACTTAGAATAACAAATTGATTTTTGATTGTGCCCCAATAGGGTAGATTGGCAAGCATAACTCAAGGAAATAATATGTTTCATAGATTAAATATGAGAGAGCATAAACATATATGCAATGGTCTAATGCCTAAAGAAGCCATCAAAAACTAGGCACATGAGGATACACAAAGTGTTGAAAGATATAAATAAAAGAATAAGAATTAATCAATGTTAATGATTAAATTATACCTACCAATGTAGAGATACTCATCCTTATTAGCATTGATACAACTAGAATGGTTAATGAGTTGATTTGATCAAGGAGAGGTGGGACGATTTGCCAAGGTTACCAAGGAGAAACTATTGTAACTCCATTGCTTGTAAGAATTCCTGAGCTAGTTTTTGTTATAACACATGATGGTAGGCACCATGATAAATTTAGATAAAATATACATAAGGACTAATTCTCAATCTAATAAACAATTGAAAATAATGCAATAATGATAAAAACCACAATGACAATGTTGATGTATGAATATGGATGGACTTAAGAATAATACATAAGGAATAACCTAATGAATACATATAGACTGAGTCAAGGCATAGTACTGAAAGTAAATAAATAAGAAAGCATAAGCAAACAAACACACAAAAATCTTGAAGTTTAAACAAAAAAGCATCCTAATAATGGATTTTCCCCAGTAGGGTAGATTAAGGATGGTTGACTAGGCTTAAATAGGATAAATGTTTTTGGCTTTTTGTAAATTTTGAATGTTTTTAGAATTTTGAGGTATATTAACTTGTTAGATATTGACAAGACACCACTCATAAAATGGTGAGAGCATTTTCTTAGGTTACTCATAAATGGTGAGAGCATTTGCTTAGGTTGCTCACAAAATAACAAGAACACATGGAAAAGGGGGACTGAGCTGACTTGAACATGAATTGAACATGACCTACATAGTCTCGTTAAGACCTTAAGTCATAGTAAATCAACCACATAAAAGGTAATGATATTTGACCTGATAACAAGTTCTCAAATTTAGGCAAATGGCTAGGTAAAAAAGAATAGTAATGGCAAGGTGATATGAAAATGCATGATAAACAATGCCATTCCTATTTTTCCCATAGGAGGTTATAATTAAAAAATAAGGACATAGGTCAATGATACTAATTTTTCTATAGGTATTTATAATTAGTAGCATGATGGTGGAACACTAATTTTCCCAAAGGTGGTTATAAGTAGGCCCACATGATATAGAATAAAATAAGACATGAAGGATGCAACTACTAAACCATTTTCATACTGCTCCAAAATATGGGCTCTATCTAGAATGCTGAAACAACTTTTGAAACTTGATCTAAATATTCATATTAAAAGTGGCTATGGAACCAATGGAGTAGAACCAAGGTCAACAGGTTAGGTAGGGAGGGTTAAAAACAACTTGGTCGATAGTAGGGATGGCATGGTAAAATGATATAGGGTATGGCATTGTTTAGGATGATGATGGTATGAAAATTAAATGATGATGGCATTTGTAATCATAGGAATCCAAGAAGGGAGGTTAGTAACATGTTAGTTTAAACAACAAAAACTTAAATAAACATACTAACACTAACACTTACAAGCCTATATCTTAGGGGTGATCTTAGTTACAAAACCAAATGAAAATCACAACTAAAATCCAAAAGACACACAATCATTTACCTTTCTTGGGAGCTCCAAATGAATTATTAAGTGGATTTCTTAGTTTTTGCTCAAGAAATCTTTGGTAAATGAAGCTTGTTGGCTCTTTCTTTCCTTGGCACGATGGCTTGTGTTGTCTTGATGTAGCTTGGCTTAAGATTTTGGAAATATAACCTTGCTTGTAATAAAATGGGCATTATAAAATTATATCAAAATATCTTTGAATTCATTTTTGCATGATAACTTTTCACCAAAATAACTTCAAATTCAATAGGCAAGGCATTATATTTATAGTAAATGGATCTAACCCCAATTCAAGGTGAGTAAAGGTGGAGTTTAAACATGGAATGGGTTCAAACCTAACCTAAGTGAGTCAAATATAACCCTAGTAGAGTTAATAGTTATCAATTAATTATGATTTTCAATGAATAGGCATGGGTCTCCAAAATGAGATATTTAAGGATATTTCTAAAGAGATTGACAACCCATAAAGGTCATGATGAAAGGCTAGGATATTTACATTTTTTAATTTCATTTTTTAGTTATTCATTAATTGAACATGAATAATTTAACCAAGCATTTAATTTGGTTTATCCTATTAATTAATTTTGATTATCCATTTAGTTCTTTTAATATTTTATATTTGTTCATGTGTCTCACTTAATAGGTCCATAGGCCAAATTGACTATTGCAATATCACAGGATGATTAGGGATGAATCTATGAGAGGTTATGATTACATATGATAGGATACCCCAATTATGGATGCCTTAATGTAATTCTAAGTTTTGATGAATGATGCACAAGAAAATTTGGGATGTTTAGTGATTCTTAGGTTTAATTTGTAATGATTGGTAGGAATTGGTTTGAAATCTGGTCAAAATCTAGTTATGGTCAGTTTAGATGTCTATAATTTTCCCCTATTTGGGAATATGTTGCAAACCATATGCATAGTAATGTCTTCTTAAAGAATGAAACATGTCGAAGAAGAAATGATTGAAGAAAAAGCTCCAAAAAACATTTGGAAGCCTATAATGATGCCCCCTCAAGGGAGTGGCTAACATATATGATTGATGGATGGTCCCTTGAAAAGAAGCAAGATGAAGAATGAAATTAACCTATGGGTAAGATTAGTTCAATCGATAAAATGCTTGCATGGATTGATTTAAAAAGTATTGATTTTCCCAAAAGTGGTTATAATCAATAACAAATGTTGAGACACTAGTTTGCCCATAGGTAGTTATAATCAGTGGCACATGCATATGCCCTAGTTAGGGCTGATGAGTCAAAATAATGATTTTCCCATAGGTAGTTATAATCATTAAGATGACTCAAAATAAAAAAATAATTTTTGATTTTGCCCTAGTAGGGTAGATTGTCAAGCATAAATCAAGGATATAACTTGTCATATAGATTAAAGATGAGTGGGTGCACACATAGATGTGATTGTCAATGACTAAAGAAGCCACAAATAACTAGGCACATGAGGATGCATAAAGTTATGAATAAAAGAATAAGAATTGATCAATGTGAAAGATTTGGTTGTACCTACCAATGTGGAGATGTTCATCCTTATTATCATTGATATAGCCAGAAAGGTTAATGGGTTGATTTGATCAAGATGGGTGGGAGGATTTACCAAGGCTACCAAGGAGAAACTTCTATGACTCCATTTCTTATAAGACATCTTGAGCTAATTTTTACTATAGCACATGATGGCATACATCATGATAAAACACCATGAGAGCTTTGTTAAAATATGCATAAAGACTGACTCTTGATCTAGTAAATAATTAAAAACAATGCACTAATGATAGAAACCATGATGACAATGTTGAAGTTTGAATAAGGATGGAATTAAGAATAATGTGCAAAGAATCACCTAATGAGCACATATATACTGAGTTAAGACACAATACTAAAATCAAATAAACATGCAAGCAAACAAAAAAAAACCCAAAGCAAATAAACACATAGAAAAATTAAAATAAAAAGTAATAGAAAGCATCATAACAATGGATTTGCCATAGTAGGGTGGATCAAGGATGACTGACTAGGCTTAAATAGGATAAATGTTTTTGGATTTTGAAAATTTTGAAAGTTTTGGAAATTTTGAAAGTTTTTATAATTTTTGAGGTATCTTAACTCGTTAGAGATTGATAAGATACCACTCAAAAAATGGTGAGAGCATTAGATTATGTTACTCAAAAAATGATGAGAGCATATGAAAAAGAGACACTGAGTTGATCTCAACATGAATCGAACATGACCTACATAGTCCCATTAGGACCTCAAGTCATAGTAACTCTACTAACACAAAAGGTAGTGAGAATCAACCAAGTAAAAATAAATTCTCAAATTTAGGCAAATGACCAGGCAAATGAAAAGAGTAATGACAAGGTGATATGGTAATGCATGGTAAAGGTGTTGTTCTTCATTTGCCCATAGGTGGTTATAATTAGAAAACAACAACATAGGTCCATGATACTAATTTTCCCATAGGAGATTATAATTAGTAACACAATGTAGACTACTAATTTATCCATAGGTAATTATAATCAATAGCACCAGTCAAATGTGAATGAAATATAACTTGATAGATTAACTGTCACACTACTTTCATTGAGTGTCATTTAAACATGGAATTATAAAATTGCTAAAACTAGAACAAAATCCCCTTATAGAAGGTGTGGGAAGAACCAAAGGAACTAAGACCAAAATGGTCAAGTAGGATGGCCAAAAATAGCCATTGGATAATAATAGGGACACCATGGTAAAATGGTATATGATATGGCATAAGGAAGATGATAGGATGGTAATTGGATAGAATGACAAGAGGGTTGCCCCCAAGTGATAAGGTAAGGTAAATGACAGGGTTGAAATAATAGAAAGAGGAATGGAAAATGAAAATGGAAAATGGAAAAGGCAAGGTAAATGTTTTTGGCCAAGGGTAAATGGAAAATGGAAAAGGTAAGGTAAATATTTTTGGCCAAGGTGAATGATTCTAGTGTTCCTGTTGATGTGAAAATGCATATTCAGATCAAAAAATGATACAAATAGAATAACCAATCATGTAACTTGATAGCCCACACCTCTTCTAAATAACTATTCTATCAAAAAACTACTACATATTTGGATGCCAAGAATGTTGTTGTGATATTTGTTGGTCATTGATTTTATTTCCTTCAAATGTTGAGACAAGATGGCTTTATAGCCTCTATAAAGGAAAATATGACTAGGGATGATAAACATAGATAAACAATGGATGATAGGTTTGATTTGTCAATGTAATGGTGGATGATAATAGAATGTATAATTATCAGGCAAAAAATGAAGATCAAGAATTTTTAGGCACACACAATGTTTCTTTCTAGATATGACATAAATTTGGTTGTGGGGGGGCCAAAGAATTATGAATATGCTCTCTATAGGACCACCATATTTTAAAATTGTTTGGGCCTAAGAGTAGATATCATCTAATTATATTATATATTAGAAGCTATATTGATTTGATCTTTGATAATGTCTTCATCAAGTAGTGAAGAACTGTTATGCTCAACTACTAGTGCCTTGATGAGGTTTTCACTAATGAAGTTATCTTGAATGTCCCATAGTGCCTCTGAGAAGGTTTCACTAAGGAATACTGAATTTTGTCTTTTATTATCTTTTATTACCTCTAAAAAGGTTTCACTAGAAGATGTTGAGTTTGGACTTTGATTTTTCCTTAGTGCCTTTGGAAAGGTTTCACTAGGAGATTGTTCTTCTTCTAAATGAATGTGGTCTTGGCCTCCATGATATTCATCAACTGATATGTCACTTGGATGCAATTAAATGAGGTATTATTCTATTGGGCCCAATCAACACTTGTGAGAGGTGGAATGTCAATATAATGGCTAGGTTGTTTGGTGGTAATGGCATGTGGAATAATAATGGAATGGGAAGAGGTTGGATAATCCTCATAGAAGATACTAGGAAAACTTGTGTTGAAGCTAATGTAATCATCCTAAAAAACTATGGAAGGATCACAAATGTATTCAAATTGATCTACAAGGCATGCATAATCAATATTTTAATAGCCATGAATGTATTGTGATTCTAAAGCTGAGTTTAACTCAAAGGACTATAAATCTAATGTTGAGACCAACATTGATTTTACTTCTGATGCTAAATTTGATGTTGGTTCAAGAATATAACCTAACTTTAATGCTGATTTTTCATTTGGTGTGGAGGTTGATACAATTATGTCATGTTTAATGTTTGGTTTTGGACAAGTAACAACATATGATGGTATAATGGGATCCATAGAGACTAGTTTATCAAATTGAGACTCCTCAATGAGGGGAAAAAGGTCAAGAGACAACTCCATAGAGACTGGCTTGTCAAGGGGAGGCTCTTTAAAAATAGGCATATGGTTGAGGTAATAATTTTCTCAAAGGTGTTTATAATCATTAAATAGTGACTCAACAAAGACTAGCTTGCCATAATGAGACTCCTCGACAATGGATAAAGGATCAAAGGTGATTCATCATAGGTTGAATCATCATAAATGGTTGGTTTAACAAAAACATTTTAGATTGGTTGGTTGTCTTGGTCTTGGTTTATAAATAGTTATAAAATACCAATTTTGAATACAACTTGGTCTTCAAATGATTAGCTCGATTGGATATGTATTGATTGGCTTGGTTAGGGATGGATAATTGGTATGGGTTTTTTGAAGTGGGGAATGGTTGGTAATGAGTGAATAATGTCTGATGCTTAGATAATGATAGGCTTAACAAAGGTTGGTTTATGGACTAGGATAGTAATTTTGACCTATTGAGTTGTGGGTGCACAACTTTATTGGGATAATGAGTTATTATACTTGGAATGGCCTAGAACGGTAATAGTAGGGCATTAAAAATCTTGGTTGATCACACAAGGCAAAGGATGAGGTTCTATAATGGTAATGGTAGTGTGTTGTGAATCTTGATTACTTACACAAGCCAAAGGATGAGGTCTTGGAATGGTAATGGTAGGGCATTACAAATCTTGGTTACTTGCACAAGTCAAAGGATGAGGTCTTGGTATGGTAATCCTTAGATACTACAGAGCTTGGTTTCTATCATTAGCCAAAGGATGAGGTCTTAGAATTGTAATGGTAGGGCATTACAGAGCTTGGTTACTATCACAAGCCAAAGGATGAGGTCTTAGAATGGTAATGGTAGGGCATTTGATATCTTGGTTTCTATCACAAGCCAAAGGATGAGGTCCTAAAATAGAAATGGTAGGGTTTTGAAAATCTTGATTACTCACACAAGCCAAAGGATGAGGTCCTATAATGGTAATGGTAGGGTATTGTGATGCTTAGTTACTATCACGAGCCAAAGGATGAGATCTTGGAATAGAAATGGTAGTCCTTAAATGCTGTGGATCTTGGTGGATTGCAAAACCTAATGGAGGGTTAATGGTATAGGTGGAAGATCAGGCACTATGAGCAGTGAGGGGATGAATATCATATGTCAACTGACCCAAAGAATTTACCATAAAACATGATGCTTAACTTTGTTCCCTAGATTGAGGATTGTAAGGAAGATATGGATCCATCTCATAAGCCACTTCTTCACCATAGGGGTCTTAAATAAATTTAATTTGTGTAGCCATTCTATCATAACTTGGATCATACATGACTCCAACATAAGTGTAGTGAGACACATATACATCAATGATAAACATTTTTCAAAAATCCTTGAAGTTATACAAACTCTAAAAAACAATGTCCAAAGGATAAATGGTTTAAACTTGGTCTAGGAGAGTCATATCTCCAAAATGGTCTATGTTAAAACTTGGTATAAAACTACCTAACATCAAATATTCAACATTTAAATATCTCACACAAAATATCAAGTGGATGAAATAAAATCAAAATGCCAAACTCTAGGTTCAAAGTGTTCCAAACAAGTCTAATCTAAGAAAATATAAAGTTGTTACATATTTTGGCCAAACAAAGTGTCAAAAGCTAGGCTCAAAATAGGCATGTTCTAGGATTTTTGGCAACAAGTACAAAAACTAAACTTTAAACAAAATGGGAGATTTAATCTAACAAATCTAAAACACTTTGGAAGATACCAGGCATTCAACTTTAGACATGAACTTGGTCAATTGGTATAAGACATGAAATAAAAGGCATAAATAAGATAGGCTATTTCTCCCAAATAAAGGAACAAACAAATATTTCTCTAATTGGGTAAGGAATTAGCCTAAGTTACACAACCCAAAAGAGAAATATCAGTGTCTAAGCCCAAATTACACAAGGCATAAACACAAATCAATCAATGTTTTGATTTGAACTTGTCAAGGTTAATTAAAAACTCAATTTCGGAAACTAGGCTTCTTTGATTAAATAACAAGCTAGATAAAATTGAATGACATAATGACACTAGAAAAAGGTCCAAAAGACACACATGGTTTGGTTTCAAAAATTGGCATTTGGCACAAGGAAAACAAGTCTATGAAATAATTTGATCAGCATAATGATGTTATCATGCTCTAAAGATATAATCAATGGTTGGTTTCAAGACTCCAAGGCACAAAAATTGACATAGATTGGGAAGCATAACATTACCCTTTACAATCAAGTGACACACATAAAGATTTTGAAAAAAGACTAAGGTAAAAGTATGGTGTCAAATGGATGGCATAATGCCTCCTCAAACAATAGAGTGATGTAAGAGATAAGACTCATTTGGACGTGGCATAACAAACAAAATATATAGTTTTTAACTCAAAAACATGTAATAAAGGATAAAACAACACAAACACCTAAGTGTAACATCTGAAATCCTAAAACTAACAAGGTTTCATAATATTATCAAATTCCATCAATATACTCACTCTTGGGAGGATTTTAAGTGTTAATCCAAAAATAAAAGTGCATGAAAAGTAGGGTTTTTAGGCCCCCCATTCTCCCAAGAGTTTATATGGTGACATAGAACTTTTGGCTACTTATCCTGCATCAATAGTATGTCTATAGCAAGTGGGATTATTATAAAACTATCAATTTTCACACGCTTCTAGATGATCCCAAGTGTAGTTAACACTAGATATGTAATCACATCAATTGAGTTCATACTTGCTAACTTACTATGTAAGGGTCTATTCCTTTACATAGTAATTTCATCCATGTATTTCTTAGTGGAATCCCCTAGTTAGCCAGTACTAACTCGAGTTTTCATTACGATCAGAGATGATAGCCGATTATCCCCATGGAAATTGTAATATGCATGCCTTGATTTATATACCTCACTATGAAGCGGGGTTGGTGTGATGCTAGGAAATGAAACACTAAGTCAACACACCCCTAAAGAACTCATGAGGAGGCTATGAAATCCCACTCATAAGCCAAGTATTATAAATTATTCCTAACATGGGTGTGTGTTATCTTATAATGTTATTTAAGCTAATATTAAGTTGTTGAGAAACAACTTAATATTATAATAGTGTGTGTGTATTTGTGTGTAGGATAATAACAAATGGAACACAAATAATGTAAGTGATTTTTACTCATGTAACAATCACATTAAAATAGGGTTTTAGTGAGATTATTAGGGAGTGTAAGAGATTTAAGGTGATATTGTTAAGATGTGAGCCAAGGAAGATCTCCTAGATTATATGAGATATTCCTAGTATATATGTAACCATTGTGGTATGGAATATACATGTTGATTTGATTGATTGAAAATTATTGTGCTCTATACATCCTGAGCCTTCAGCTCCACCAAATAATGGAATAATATTATTATTTGGTATCAGAGTAGGTTTCACCCTAGACCTCTCTACAATTCAAGACTTGTGCTTTATAAAGATTTTGGAGTGTATAACACATCCATTGTCCTTATCATCTAAAAGTCCTTCTTTCTGATTGGTAGTAGGAATGTATTGCAAACCACTACAATTTCCATTGTTAGTTTGAAAGATTTTCTTTGTAAATCAAAATTTATATATATATATATATATATATATATACATACATACATACATATATATATATATATATATATATATATATTACATATTCTACATCTAGGTTTTTTTGCTTCAAGGAATTAATAGGTTGGAGATTTCATCAAGTTCTTGCAAGGATTTTTTTCATAATCAGAAGCATACAAATCAAACTCAACTATAAATTCATCACATGGTTTGTAATTTACGTTGCATCAAGGTTTGGTGACTACCTATTATAAATAGATCAATGCCCTAGCCTTTCCACCTCCAAATAGTGAGCTCACTTTGCTCCACCACCATCCTCCTCTAAACGACTCCAAATAACTCAACAATGGTCTTTATACAAATCTAGACTAATCCACATCTAAGAAGGTGAATCAAAATCCCTACATGATAGAGTTTCATGGCCTGAGAGATCTTCCCTTCAATATCAACCTTTCTCAACTAGATTTAAGTAGATCTTGAGCTTGCACTTAATAAAAATCCATACCCTACATGAGCACATGTGGTAGATCTTACCTCCATTATGCATCACATTTTGCATTCCTCTACCAATTCATAAGATTCACTCAGTTATGAATTATATTTATACTCAACTTATTTCCTTGATATGAGTTCTTCTATCTGGATTGGATATATACCTCTCAACATATCTTGGTAAAGTCTGATTCAAATCTAGTAGATCTAAAGCTCCTTAATAACTATCAATATGTGTAGCACCTACCAAACTCTCCACATAATGGAAACTATGATTGGCCTCATAATGTCTCTCATCTCTTTATAGCTAACTTGGATCTCTTCTATTTTTTACCTCATCATCTCACCTTTCATTCCATTTAACTCCTATAGACCAGGACTCCTCCAAATGTACTACAACTTTTTGCATCGAAATGGGCCCATGGTATTAGGTCTTATATTTTATTTTTTGGATACTATGGTTATTTGTTTATAATATTTGTTTAGTTTTTCTATGTTTCATTTTTTAGTTTTTGTGTTTTTTGATAACGTGATTTACATGTTCATTAACACATATTTTTGTTGAGGATTTTGTTTTAGTATATTGTACGATTTGTCATATGATTAGTTTAATGTGTTTTTAAAAGTTTTAAATTATAGATTTTTTAATTATTATTTATGTTTTTTAATTTGTTTTAAAGTTGTGTGTCAATAAAAAGTAATATTTTATTACTTTTTTATTTTGTCATTTTGTTAATATATTGTATATCAGTTTAATGTCATTAGTATTTTTTAAGTGTATCTAGTGTCAGTATTTTTATAGTTTTTAGTCAAAACCTCTATATATGTGACAATCATCATTCGTGTGTATGTCAATATAGGCTTTTTGTGTGTCATTTTTAGTATTATTATCAAAGTCTATTTTGTCTTTAAGTGTTGTATCTAAAGTTTAGAGTCACCTTTAGTTTTTGAATAAAGTCCATTCTAAATTACAAGCTTCAAATAAGTCTAAAAAGACATTTTTCAATAAAAGGGGATTGTTTATAATCAAATGCATTATCGATTGAAATCGATATTCAAATTTCTTGAACCATTTTAGAATTATAGGTGTGAATGTTAAAAATTAGTCCTAAAATGGGTGATTGTTATCTTATAGTGTTATGGAAGCTAATATTAAGCTATTGAGAAATAACTTAATATTATAATTTTTTGTGTGTAGGATAATAATAAATGGAGCACAAATAATGTAGGTGATTGTTACTCATGTAACAATCACATTAGAATAGGGGTTTAGTGAGATTATTAGGGAGTGTAAGATATTTAGGGTGATATTGTTAAGATGTATGAAAAGGAATATCTCATAGATTATAGGAGATATTCCCACTATATATGTAACCATTGTGGTATCAAATAAACATGTTGATTTGAACAATTGAAAAGTATTATTGATCTGCACATTCTGAGCCTTCAACTCCACCAAATAATGAAATAATCCTATTACCAAGTTGCATAAAATAAATAACCAAGTGAAAAGACTTTAAAGGTTGTGTTTAAAACACCCAAACCATATGGGTTTTGGGGAGACCCTTAACAACATTCTTTTCATGATTTGGACTAGGTACAAGTGCAAAGAAAGAGCGCATTTTATCTCATGAGTTCCTTAAAGGGGATGGGGGGAGAACATACACACATCAATAAATTTGTGAAAAAAAATAACTCCAAACAAATAAGGCATAAAATGAATGTTATCAAAAACATGTAACTAAGTGATTAAAGTTCATTTTTAATGCACCAAAATGAAATGTTTATATAATTTGGCTCTTTAGACTTAGTTGAAAAGTTGTAAAAAATTTCACAAA
This sequence comes from Torreya grandis, assembly GCA_037957365.1. Taxonomy (NCBI): domain Eukaryota; kingdom Viridiplantae; phylum Streptophyta; class Pinopsida; order Cupressales; family Taxaceae; genus Torreya; species Torreya grandis. Next base: position 1,302,197 of record JARHVA010003141.1, on the reverse strand, counting down.
TAATCCAAGCATAAAAATTACTAAATTCCTTTTAAATACCAAATAAAATGCTCAAGACTTAACCACTTTCAAATTTATGCCTCTTTCCCAATTAGGTCTTATAATTTTTAGAGGGTTTTTGAGATTTTGTGAAATATTTATGCAAATTGAAGGTAAACTAATAGAATATTATGAAAATTTAGGAGAAAACATGTGGTTTGAAAAAAACATAAAAAATGGAGTCCAGATGATCCCAAATGAAGCTCTGAAAGATGGTCTATCAGTCTCGGGTATACACACAATGTAAAAATGTGACTACAAGTGCAAAAATGCAACTACAAGTGAAAAAATACAACTATAATTGTAAAACCATAAATATAAATGTAAAAACATAATTGTACCTAAAAAATACAATTATAAGTGCAAAAATGAAACTGTACCTATAAAACCATAACTGTAAGTGCAAAAATGCAATTATACCTACAAAACTACAATTATAAGTGCAAAAATGCAATTATAAGTGAAATAATGCAACTACAAGTGCAAACATTCAACTTCAAGTGCAAAAACACAATTGTGTGAGTTTAGATATTGCTATCTAGAGAGAAAAACATGATTACATAGGGCAACCTTGTAATTGATAGAAAAATGTCTCTTGGACTTCAATTTTCACCTGTTTGGGGTAGCAAGCTCAAATTCTTACATGAAAATCATTAGTAGAATGCTCTAGAAGGCTTTAAGAGAAACTTTGTGGATTTCATGTCCCACTGGGATTTCCATTTATGATCATAGGAATCCAAGAAGGGAGGTTAGTAACATGTTAGTTAAAGCAATGCAAACTTAAAGAAACACTCTAACACTAACACTTACAAGCCTAGATCTTAGGGGTGAGATTAGTAACAAAACTAAGTGAAAAACACAAATAAATTCAAAATACACATAATACTTTATCTTCTTTGGGAGATCTAAATGCATTTTTGAGTGGTTTGTTTGGTTTGTGCTCAATAAATCATTAGTAAATGAAGCTTGTTGGCTCCTTCTCTCCTTGGCACCATGGCTTATGTTGGCTTGATCTAGCTTGACTTAATATTTTGGCATTATAGCCTTACTTGTAATAACATAGGATTTATAAGAATATATCAAAATATATGTTAAGTCATTTGCACATGATAAATTTTCACCAAAATATCTTAAAATTCAACAGGAAAGGCATTATATTTATAACAAATGGATCTAACCCCAACCCAAGGTGAGTGAAGGTGGAGTTTAAACATGGAATGGGTTCAAAACTAACTTAGGTGAGTCAAATATAACCCCAATAGAGTTAATAGTTTTTAATTAGTCATGATTTGTAATGAATAGGCATGGGTCTCCAAAATGAGATATTTTAGGATATTTCCAAAGAGCTTGACAACTCATAAAGGTCATGATGAAAGGCTAGGATATTTACATTTTTGAATTTCATTTTTTAGTTATTTATTAATTGCACATGGATAATTCAACTAGGCATTTAAATTGGTTTATCCCATTAATTAATTTTGATTATCCATTTAGCTCTTTCAATATATTTTATTTGTTCATGTGTCCTACTTAATAGGTCCATAGGCCAAATTGACTGTTGCAATGACACATGATGATTAGGGATGAATCTATGAGAGGTTATGATTGCATATTGTAGGGTACCCCAAATTAGTATGACTTAATGTGATTATGAGCTTTGATGAATGATGTGCAAGCAAATTTGGGAGGTTTAGTGATTCTTAAGCTTAATTTGCAATGGTTGGTAGGAATTGGTTTGAAGTCCAGTCGCAAGCCAGTTATGGTCAGTTTTAGGTGTCTATATAAGGAAGCCTAAATATTCATCTATATGATGGGTTTGAGCTATGAAAAAAACTTAATGGTATTTTCAACTCCCCTGAGCACCTCTATGACCTGTTAGTTGGCATGTGCAGTACCTTTACTATAGGGATTAGGCCAACTAAGGCTATTTTGAGCCTATAAGCAAAGGACTGAATGGTAATTTCACATTTAATGGGTTTGGTAATTAATATTGGGTCCTAAAATTCCTCAAGAACATTTTTACAATCATCTATAGGGGTATTTTTGGTCATTTCCATAGGTAAATAGGTTTACAGATCAAAACAAGGAGCTATTTGCATACAAGTATAAGAATAATGGATTGATCAAGCTAATTCCATGACTTAAAATAACCTTTTGTAGGTTTTTAATGTTTTTTACAATGTATCTGAACCTTTCAACTCATCATAAAGTCAAAATATTGAAGAAACTATGGATACACCTATGCTTGTCTTTGACATCACTAGACAGGGACATCAAGAAGGGGTAGAAAGAGATGAAAAAGGTCATGAAGGCACTTAAAATCACCATGAAAATAATAATATGGATTTATTAGAGGTTTATACCAAATTTGAGCCATGGAAGATGCATTATGACTAATCATCTTTGTTGTAGAACACCAAATATGCTTAAAAATTCTATTTTCCACTCTGAGAGGTGACTTCACATGCTCACCATGGTACATAAATTTTTCATGGGAAGTTTATAAATTTGGGGAAGTTAGAGGGGATAATATAATAATTTTTTGTGGCATTGGTTCATGCATTCAAGGCCCAAGCTTTATGAATCATCATTAAGAACCCTGAGCTCCCTGAAACCCTTGCAAAATGCTACTATAGATTTGTTTGTGAAGAATTAAAGAAGAATGGATCTAAAATAATTGAAAAAACCTAAATACCACTTGGATAATAAATTACACTCTGAGAGATTCATGCACATGATAATTTGTTATACAGATGGTGTATAGACATGGTAGAAAACATGTTTTTCAAAGGAAAAAGTGTAGAAGGAAGAGTACAGGGTAGTTTAAGTAAATTTCAATTAGTTTTGAGCAAATATTGAAACTTTTTATTCCTCTTAAAATCATCATAAGATTATAATATTACTAAAAGTGTCCTTGGAAGCTCATTTACATCATCTAGTCTACAAGATTGAAGGACAAGGTGCCATGGTCAACTAGTTTAATCAAGTTACAGGAGTTTCTCATCAAAGAGGACCTATTTCATGATAAGGGAGATTTTTAAAGGTATAAAAATAATTGTGTTTTTAGGTTTTCAAAGTTTTGTGTAGGTTATAATGGCCATAAATTATAGGTAGCTAGGTTATTAAGCCTAATTGGCCTAGTAGACCCATTTGCTCGATCAAGTGAAGTGTATGGCATATAAGACTACTGATAAGAGCTAATGTGGAGTTATAATGCCATAAAACTAATCTAATTCATACAAAAATAGTGATTTATGTCAACCATATGTTTAATTGATCCTTACAATGAGTGAATTGGTCTAAAATTGATCTAATCACATGCATAACTCATCTTGAATTCTAATACATGAGTTAGCTCACCTCAAATAGAGTTGTATAACCAAGATATGGCATACCATGCTATAATAGGATTTGAAAAAGTAAAATAGTGGCCCACTACCTTGTTTTCAATGACAAAGATCTCATGCAAAGATCATATAATCCAATAAACATAAGGAGACTCCTTAAATACTATTGATAACAAGTTGTAACTAAGTTATACTAGAGTTAATGACTAAATGACTCTTTCTTCTCTCTTCTATGCCACATTGGCATATATTCTTCTCTTTTGATATATATTCAAGGCCTTATGGCTTATTTTGGGATCCCTTAGGCTGGTATGCAAAAACTATGCTAAAATTGTAACTTGACCTGGAGCTAATAAACAAAGTTTGTTGTAGATTTATTCATGGTTTTAGTGTATTTATTAATTGTTGATTTTCATATAGTGTGATGTTTATCTCCTTTTATAGGTCCTTTTCATTACCTACTACTATGTTTTCATCCTCTACATGTCACTTAAAGTGTTAAATAATAGAAATTGTGTTTAATAGTGTTAGTATGTAGTGTCTTTAAAGACCTTTATTCCTCTACCTTCAATATGCAAACAATCTATCAAAAATTCATTTGAAAGACTCATGTTGAGGATTGTTCTAAGAAAGTATTGTTGACAAGTTTTCCTCTTTGATTTACAAGTGTGCCAAAGTTCAAGGTTTATAAAGGATCATTCATCATTGAGGTGTATCTCCATCAATAGCATAAATTTTACCTTTTAGTAATCTTTCTAACTCTTTTCATCCCAAATCAAGCAGGTTTTAGGAAATATCTAAAATTAATTTATTCAGAGGAGCTAGTCTCATAATCTGTATAGTCTCATAATCTATAGGTTTGGTCTATTTATAGGTATCTCATAGCCTTAAACCATTGCAATTTTAGTCCAAATTTGAAGCAAATATGAGTAGTCTACTTCAACATGGTGTAACTTGGCTTGCTAATAGTTTTGGCACACTAAGTGGGACTACTTATTCATATGATTTAGAGTATATATCGATAAATTTGAGTACAATATAAAGATTCAAATGTGTCAAAGTCAAATTTATAGACATTTCATGTCAATACTGGTTACAAGATATTCAAAAGGGAAAGAGACTAAATTCACTGAGTTATCTTTTCAATTAGCTAAGAAAAGATGGCTTCTTACTCTAATACAAATCTTACAAATATTATTTATCCTATTATTCTAAAAAGAGATCCTCCTATTCAAACAAATATTTTCCAACAAAACATTGTTGTGAAACCCCAAATGGCTATTCGTAGAAGACAAGCTTTTGTTCTTTTTAATGGTGAGCCCCATGAATATCAATCAATTTTATGATATTCCAACTATTTCTCTAAAGAGACTTATTTCATAGGAGAAAGTCCAGTTACTCATATTGATCATATTAAAAATATAACCAATATTTTTTCAGTACATAATATAACTCCAAAAAATGTGTGTATGAGGTTGTTGGTAAATTCTTTCAAAGGCAAGGCACTCTAATGGTATAGAGGGTTGACACCTGCATCCATTAACACCTATGATGAGTTTGGAGAAATATTATGCAAATAATTGTAAGAAAAAAGTGATCATATTTACTTGGTAGAGAAACTAACTACAATCTAGATATTTCCTCATGAGTTCATTGTGTATTTTAACTATAGGTTTCAAAAAACCTAGAACAAGATCCCTATAGTTATCAAACCCACTCCTAAATATGCATTCTTGTTTTATTTGAAAGCTCTCAATTTAGATATGGTAGTTATGATCCAATCCATGGGAGGGAACACTTTGTTATAGGCTTATAAATTATCCATAAAGGATCAAAACTACCTAATACAAGTAGGTAAATTATGTTCTAGACCACCTATGCCTTTGTTTCCAAAGATTCATCCTGCAATGCCTACTATTGCTCCATTACCAGATTCAACTAGTCTTCATCAAATAAAGGGTAATCAAGTAGATAGATTGGGTAAAATAGAGATTACACTCAAGGCTCATAATAATAAGTTGGTAGCTTTGGAGAGGTAGTAAGTTCTACCTTACTAGCCTTACCAAGATCCTAAGCAATCTTATCAATATAATAGGCCTCATTATCAGCATTCCAATTAGCAAGGGCAAGGGCAAAATACATAATCAAGGTCATATAATATTTACAATCACAATTATTCTAGTAATTATATAAATTTGGTATCAACTTAAAGCAATTATGCTCAAAAAGGCTAATGGACTAGTTAATTGGAGCAATCAAATAACATGGCAATGGATCCAATTGGTGAGGTGAGTTAATAATATTTTATGCAAAAAGGTTCATCTCTTCCACCACATGAAAATCAACCACATTCACAACATAAGGAAGCTTCTCTATCACATGGAGACATTCCTCTTTCACACAAGCTAAGGTACCAAATTAGCAAGGAGAAGACAATAGTAAAACACCTATTGAAACTACTTTTTTTAATTTCCAAGAAGGTGAAAATTATTTTGATCATATGTAACAAATCAAGGTTAGAATATGTCTAATGTGGATAAATCAGTTGTAGCTGATATAAGGTCCAAAAGAAAGGCAATTGGTGATGGTTTGGGTCCTAAAAAGGTAGCTCCTCTTCCTTCTCAACCACCTCAAAATACCACCACTCAAGATACACCTCAAAAGTCATCATCAACTCAACAAGTACAAGATGGTAAGGAGAAGAATTTGAAAGGTCTTTTCATTCCACAATTCACATAATAGGAAGTATTTTTTATCCTAAATTTCAGCCCATGACATCCACTTATACTCTTAGTATTATGGATCAAATGAATAAGGCCTTTATCTCTATTTTTATGTGGGACACATTACTAAGTTTGGGTCAAAAGGATCTCCTGCAAGAAGAGCTTTCAAAACTTCATGTTTCAGATAAATAACCAAACTGAGTAAGTGATATTATTTCCAATTATAATATACCTCTTGAGTCTCAAGATATAAATATGATTAATCCACCTCCATTATATCTTTTAATTATCATATATGATTATATTGTTCATAATTACATGATTAACAGTGGGGCTAGTACCTCTATACTGCCTAAATCCATAGCTGACAAACTAAGAATTCAATATGAGCCTCATGAGAAGGGAGTTTTAAAATTGGATGGGTCTCCTACTAATACTATGGGTGTTCTTAGGGATCTTAAGGTCATACTTTTTACTTGTCTTAATTTTAATATCTCACAAGATGTGGTAGTTGTTGATCTACCTCCCTACTTTGCCTTATGCTTATCCAGAGATTTCATTGCTAAAATAGGGGGACATCTTTATTTTGATTAGTCCTACATGGTCTTTAGAACCATGTATGGGACAAAGGTCACTGTAAGGTCTAAATATATATCCATATTCCATTTAGAACCTTATATGCCTAACTTTTCAAATTTGCATTGCACTATCTCAAAAGAAGATGAATATGTCAGTGATCAAGAACATTCTAAATAATTTGAAGTATACTAGATCTACTCCTTGATGAGTGGATAATTGATAATAATGGATATGATCCCTATAAAAGTATTTAATAATTAGGTTTGGGTGTCTATTGCATGTATGAAGAAGGTGACATAATGCCTAGTCTCACTAGCACAACATAGGATCAGGAAGGAGTGTGGAATTTGTTCTTTGATGTATCTAGATCAAATAATGGAAGTGGGATAGGTGTTATGCTTGTGTCTCCTCTCAATCCAAGGTATAATATGAGGCTCTTATTCATGGTCTATAGTGGGCAAGAAAGAGGGGTATTAAGCTTCTATAGGTTAAAGGTGATAATGAATTGGTAGTGCAAAAAGTAAGAGGTATGAGTGCAACTAAGAAGCCACTTTTAAAGGCCTAAAAACACAAGGTTTGGGACCTTATGGAGTACTTCTAGGCATTTGACATTTGTTCCATTCCTAGAGGAGCCAATCAACATGCAGATAGACTAGCTACCATTAGAGCACAATATGACATTGTTGATGAGCTAAAAGACACTAAGTAGTAGTCCCAAATTAAGTTTTTATATAGGCTCTTATTTCCCAATAATGAGGTAAGTTGGTATGTTTTTGATAGTGACAAACATATTGCCTATTTCCTACAACATGAGGCAAAATTCTTGCCAAAGAAACATTACAAGTTGTAATGACAATATGAGGACTAGATTGTCTAATTGAGATCAAATAATATTTAATGAGGATGATTAGCTGAGAAAAGATAAGGTAAACATCTCTACCAGAAAGGAGCATTATGAGAAAATTGTCATAGTTAAAGGTAAGCTTCTCAACTTAGGAAAAGTGAATACTGAGAATGAGAGAGAAGCTTTCATAGAATTGTGTAAGGAGTTCATGGATGTTTTTTCATGGGAATATAATTATTTGAAAGGTTTTGATCATATGTTAGCACAACATACTATAGAGATAGAAGAAGATGTCAAACTAGTGAGAAAGAAGCAAAGTCCAATCAACCCCAAGGTTGAGATCCTTATAAGGAAAGAACTTACAAAGTTGATTGAATCCAATATAATCTTTCCCATAAAACATTCTACATGGGTTAAAAATCTTGTACCTATGAGGAAAAATAATAGGGAGATAAGGTTGTGTGTATGTTTTAGAGGTCTTAACAGAGATCACTACCCTCTTCCCTCTATATATCATATTTTGTAAAGAGTTTTAGGTTCATAGAAGTTTTATCTACTTGATGGATACTTATGGTATAATAAAATATTGGTGAAGGAGCAAGATCAATACAAAACTACCTTCACAACTAAATGGGGTACTTATGCATATAAAAAATGCCTTCTCGACTCTCCAATACTGGAGCTAGTTTCCAAAGGGCAATAGATGTTGATTTTCATGAGCTCATAAGTCAAATGTTACTTGTTTATCTTGATGATATTACTATGTTTTATAAATATCATAGGATTCATTTTTAACACTTGAGATTGGTATTTGATAGTTGTAGATAATTTGGGGTCTCTTTGAATCCCAAAAAGTGTATCTTTACAATTCATGAGGGAAGAATTATTGGATATGTTGTATCCAAGGATAGAATTTATATTGATCCTAAAAAAATAGAGGCAATTCTTGATTTATCCTTACCTAAACACAAGAAGGGATTGGAAAGCTTATTGGGAAAGATCAATTTCATTAGGAGGTTCATACCTAGATTTGTAGAAATGGTAAGGCCACTCACTCACATGCTTAAGAAACATCAATAGTTCATATGAAGTAAATAAGGTAAGATAAGTTTTAAGGCCATAAAATATGCCATTAGTAAAGCTCCTAATTTTATCAATCTTTATTTTAGTAAATATTTATACCTTCTTCACATGTAACACAATTTAGACCATGCTCATGTAACAAAATAGTGAAGTATTGGAGCAACCCATTGATTTTTTGAGTCAAAAATTGGAAGGATATGAAGATAAGCATTAATTTTTTGAGAGTAATGTAGTTTTTTTTATAATAGGTTTGAAAAAATTCAAACATTTGGTCTCCAACAACAAGATTTTCCTGATGGTAGCTCATCCTAATGTGAAGAATTTTATCCTTAATAGAGACTTAAGTGAAAAGAGGGTTGGTTCAGTGACCAAATGCATGGAATATGTAATTTAAGTGAAGTTTAAAAATATGGCCATAGGTATAGGGATTTATGAGTTCCTTTTAATATATGTTAAGTAAGAAAAATAAGTGATTTTGATGGTTCAAGACATTCAACATACAACTGGAACTATCTCTCCTTCCAGCTGAACACAAGACATAATAAGATTAATCTAAATAAGAGAGTATCTTATAGGATTAGATGTGATAAAAAGGAGAAATTTTATGTTGAAATATATACCTTACACCCTAATTGATGGAGTAATATTCAAGAAGGACATGAGAGGTATGTTTTTAAGATGTGTTGAAACTAGTCAAATAGATAAATTGTTAGAGTAATTTCATGATCGGCCTTCAGGAGGTCACTTTGTAGCTAAGAATAAAGCATAAAATATCATAATAAATATTTATTTTTGGCCTAATTTTTTCAAATATTCACATGAATGGGTTATAAAATGTTCCAAGTGTGTAATGTTTACCAAAAAATAGAGACTAGCTACTATGTCTTTGAAACCTATTCAAGTTAAACAACCCTTCATGTAATGGGGCTTATAATTAATTGGCATGATTCATACTCCATAAATTTATATATGTAATTGTTTTTTATATCCACATATTAATTTACCATGTGGGTGATAGCAGTTCCACTCAAGGAAGCAAATGAGAACTTAGTTTTAGAGTTTTATGATAGCCTAGTGACTCATTTTGGAGTCCCTTCAACCATCATATCAGATAATGATTTGAATTTTATTAGTGTCAAGGTATTTTCATGGGCTCTTTATCATGTTATTTATCTTAAATATTCATAACATTACTATCCATATGGTAATGGACTAGTAGAATCCACCAATAAGAATCTGATTAGGATCATCAAGAGAATAATGGAAGACAATCAAAGAGGATGGAATACCAAGTTGAAGAATACCTTATGGGTAGATATAATCACTCAAAAGAAGACCATTGTTCATTCTTATTATATTTTTTTTTATGGTAGAGAATCAATGCTTCCCATTTCATTGGAATTTCTAGCCTTAGAGCTTGCACATCAGTTGGAGCTTATGGAGATCGATGCAATAAAGGTAAGATCGAATGAATTGAGAGAGTTGGAGGAAACAAGAGACAATGATATACATACTATGTGTTCCAATCAAGATCAATTCAGAATATAATTTGACAAAATATCTTCATCCAAGATCTTTCAACAAGGTGACGTTGTTATTAAGTGGGATAAAGAGCATGCTAAACTAGGTAAGCATTCTAAATTTGATAGTCTTTGGAGTGGCCCATATGTTATTACTAGTTTTAAGGAAAGTAATGCTTTATAATTGTCTAATATCAGTGCTGAGGAAATCTCTATTCCTATTAATGGTATGTTACTCAAGTATTTATATTAAGAGAGTCATCCTTTTGTACATAATTATAGTTTTATTCCTCTAAGTGCACCTATTGCACATTTTTGTTAGTTATTGTTTTGATTCAGCTGTTAGTTGTTATTTCCTATTTGTGGCTTTTTTTTTGGTTTTGTGTCAATTCTAAAAGTTTTTATAGTTTTATCATGTAGTCCAAAGTCTAATATAGCAAAGATATTTTGAATTTTCTTGACTAATAGGTTGGTCAACCCTTGTGAGTCACCAAAAATGTTGGCAATTTGGCGTATCAAGGCCAAATGCCAACCCTTGAAATTGAAATTTTTTCATGGAAATCATAGTGTTATTAAATTTAAAGTGAAGATAGAGTTATTTTAATGTCATGTCAATGATTTCAAGTATCATTCTGAGGTTTTGACAGAGATTCAAGTGGTCTTGTGATCTAAAAGTGCTTTGATGAAATAGGTAAATATAAGGCATTTAATAACTTATCATGAATTATCTATCATATTTAGTATATGGAAGGTATGAAACAAACTATAAGCTTAGAAGGTGTGATCAAAGTACATATAAGCCTCATTCAATCCTTTTAACAAGGCTAAAAGGTATTCTTCATGGTATTTAATGGCAGTTTCCTTTTATAAAATGTGTATATTGCCGAAAAAAGATAAGTTTTGGCTTTTAAATGTTAAATATGGAGTTAAAAATCCACTAAACCAATCAAAAATTCCTTCAATTAACTTCATATTCATTATATTTACCTTAAATTTTCATGCTTTAAAAATATCATTTCATGTAAGTCTAAGCATAGAAAAGGCATCTAATAAGCTTACACATGCCAAATTTGGCCCCATAAAGATGTCAAAAGTTTTAATACTTGTTATAATATCCTTTATGACTCGTTTTATCTATCTCCTTTCCCTAAATTGGTAGTTTCAAGCTTTAAGTGTGAAGAGAATGCAAAATAAAGGCTATTTTTATGAGTTTCATGTAGGGAGTACAAACTTATATGACCCTTTCTATATAAAAGGCATCATGATCTTGAAGGAAGAGTTATTATAGGTGTTAAAGAGAAAATTAAAGGTGAATAGACTTCATATAGGCCCAAAACCAGTTCTCTCCATCCATCTAGCTTCTTTACACATAGTGAGAGCCCTTCAGGTTTGTAGGTGGTAAGAGTGGGAGAGAGAAAATCTAGGTCTAAAATTTTGGGTAAAAAATGGGTCTAAGGGAGATTTCATCTATGGAAATTTTATCTCAATTTCTCTCTCTATCTCTCTTTAATAAACCTTCCTTTTGAAGTCAAGGCACTCACTATGTCTCCTTCATCCAAGTAGGCAATTGATTTTCTGGGATTTCCCCTCATTTAGGCATCATGGTAGAAAAATTCAAGTTTGTGTAGTTTTTCAAGGAGCATGAACCACCTTTACATGGAATTATTTAGTTATTTTCCACATGTGTGAGGGTAATATGGAGCTCAAAAAGGCATATACTACAAATTTGTAGTATGCAGGCTTGATTATATGGTTCATGAGAGAGAAGGAATATCAAGATTTGTTGGTTTCTTGTTTGAAGGGGTTTAAATCGTGTCACGTGTTCCTAATTTAATATTTTCAAAAGTTTCCTCAAAGGATCCATGGAAATAAATCCATAAATGTGCTCTCAACATCTTCATGGAGTCACAGTTTAGCAAATTTTAAGGTTTCTTAGCATTTGTTAAGATTTTAGCAGGCTCCTAGGTTTCCATTTTAGCACCATATGCTTGTTCAAAAAGCCTCCAAACTATACTATCTTATTGGGGGGGTGATTATTATTGAACAAGACATTTAAGATGGTCTTGAAATACACTTTTCATGCTCTTTTTCACCTGTATCATGTTTCCTTCATCTACACTATCTTCTCACTACCTTTGCACTATTGTAAGGCTCCATCTCCATCTCCATTAAATGTTCTCATCATCCATCACATATCACCACCTTACATACACCTTCATCTCAGGTATTCAATACCAAATAAGAGGTCAAGGAAAATAGGAAGTATCATGGTAATGAGGGTATGGTTATGCTACCTTAATAACATTATTAAATAGTAAAAAATCTCCACTTAAAATCAACAAAAATCACAATCAGGAGTTTTCATGGAGATGCAAAGGAAAGAGAGACTAGTGAATACCTAATTAAAGGGTTTGGTTCATTCCTTTATCCTTATATTGTAGTGATTGATGGAAAAGTTCACTAAGAATATTTTTTTAACCTTATCAAGGTCTAAAACCTACACATAGTTCATATAAATAAAGCATACACAGTCACCTACAATAATGCTAAAGGGGGAATCATATGCACTATAGAAGGAATCTTGAAACCTTGATGGAAATATTGGAGTAGATGGATCATTGAAAACTTAAATTAGAACTATAAATAATTTAAATATATTTTAAGATAGATCAAAAATTTGATCCATAATTAGTCTAAAGGGGCCTATAGTTATCCCTTCAAGGAGACAGTCATAAGCCCAAGAAGTGGGAAACACAATGAGTGAAGACTTTTAGAGAGTTTGATCTTAAAGTGAAGTGTTGAAAATAATGGAGACCATTTCATGAATGTATGAAGATTCATGGACACCTTGTAACTTGTTCAAGCTCTCCAAGTATCCTAAAAATTATACCTAATCCGTGTAGGGGCCTGAACTAGTATGTACAGTCAAGTTTATGATGGAAAAAGGCCTATTTTGAAGAAGGTAAAGCAATGAGGGTGAAGAATACAATGTGTAAAAGTGATACACATGAAAATAGATCAAATGTAGAACATAAATGAGAATAAGACTCAAACATTTCAAATTTCACAAGGATGTTCACCTACATTAGGGTCATTTCAAACCGTGAAGGCTTTTAAAGTATCCCAGATCAAGATAAAAAATCAGACTATGAGCAAGATTGTCATGTCTCTAAGATAAATGAGGTTTATTTCATAGGTTTGAGAATAATATGGAATGGTGGTGAGTAATATCAAAATATGAGGTTAAAATTTCAAGGTAACTCAGTCATACATCTCATAAACTATCACCTACAACCATGATAACATAGGCATACCTCCAAGCATGAAGACAATGATAAAAAAGTGGTCTATGATAGAGTTTCATGATAAATGGAAGATTTATAAGAATAATTCATGGTGATATATATCAAAACCATATGGATAGGATTCTTTTAAGCAATATACAGTTAATATCAATCTTGAAAATGTCCACCTACAACCATATTAGGTGGTCATTTTCATCTTATATATCCATATACTCTCAAGGTGTAACTTAAGGTACACTCAAAAAAGAAGGAAATTATGAGATAACCTATATATATAAATCATAACTGATGTCTTCAAACCTTCAATAAAATCATTTATCCTCTATTACCACTGCTAACTCATGAGAGAAAGTACATAGGCATGTGTACGGAATATGACTGTGTATGATCTTATGAACACCCTTGAAGAGTGAATATACTCAAGAAAGAGATAAGAGGAAAGTTTCAAGTGAATTTATGGGTATGAAAAACACCAAGAGATGATGAAATATTTACCAAAAACTTCCAATTTTCATGAAATCACCTACAAAAGTGCTACCAAGGTAGTCATATTGAGGTTTATTGAAGATGTATGGTGTGACATAGGCTACATAGGACTAAAAATTGACAAATGAAGGATAAAGTTGATTTAATAAGGTTATAATATATTATAAAAATCCTATTTATCATCCTAAAACATATTGAAATGTCAAAAGAGGAAAACTCAGTCATAGGCATATTTTAAAACACAGGTGCCTAAGCAAGTTTTGAGAAAAATCCATCTATAAGCCTTTAGAAGCATGATCCAACTATGAAAATTGGTAGAGATGATGTTAATGAGTGATTATAACTATATATGGTATTTTTGAGGTCACTTAAAGAGTGAAAGTATTCACTATTTTAACATTATCACCTACCTATCTATTGATAGTCAGAGAAGGAGCTTACTTCTTAGAGTGATATAAGGTTAGGCAGAGTGTTTGAGATTCATGAGAGGTATTTTAAGGAAGTTAAAAATTATATTAAATATTTTATACACTTTTTGAGAGTGACCACACTCTAATTTTCATGCAAATCATGCCCTTGAGGGCTAAAACAGGTAGGTAGGCTTAAAACCCTTGAGGGACACAATCATCATTTTGAACTCATATAGTATTTATTTACACATGGTGATAATTATAATAAGGTGGATAATCATTTAAAATCATATGAAAGCTATTATATTGAAGGGAATGTAGAAAAATTGTTTGTCATGACTCCTAAAGCTTCTTTCTTACACACACATTCCATGACAACCACTCAAAGTTCACCATGTAGACATCTTGATGAAATTTTTTCCAGGGAGATTGTGATTGTAATGTTTTATTATGGGGTAAATTTAATCCATATTCATGGAAATAGGTTTTCCATCAATGTTTCATATAGTACGAACTATTGCTAAGAAGTTTAGAGCCCCTAAAACCCTTGCAAAACCCTGATAACTACCTGATGAAAGAAAGAAGCCTAAATATGCATCCAAATGTTGGGTTTGATATATGAAATTAAATTTATGGTCTTATAAACTCCCTTGATCACCTCCATGACCTATTAGTGGGCATGTGTACTACCTTTACTATACAGACTAGGGAAAATGAAGCTATTTTGGGCTTGTAAGCAAAGGAATGAAGGGTAATTGCACATTAAAAGAGTTTTAGAAATAATATGGGGTCATAAAATTCCTAAATAAAATTTATACAATCATCTTCATGGGTATTTTTGTTCATTTCCATTGGTAGATAGGTCTACAGGTCAAAACAAGATGTTTGCATATAAGTATAAGAAGAATGGCTTAATCATTCCAATTACATGACTTAAAATAACCTCATTAATGTTTTTAATATTTTATATAATGGATTTGAACCTTTAAACTCAAAAAAAATCCAAAATATTGAAGAAAATTTGCATACACATACACTTGTCTTTGACATCACTAGACAAGGCCATCAAGAAGGGGTAGCAAATACCAAATCAAGGTTATGAAGGCACTTAAAATCACTATGAAAATCATAATAGGGATTTAAGATAGGTTTATACATAATTTTATCTACATGAGATGCATTATGACTTATCATATTGGCTTTAGAACACCAAACATGCTTAGAAAGCCTGTTTTCCACTCTGAAAGGTGACTTCACATTGTCACCATGGTATATATATTTTTCATGGGAAAATGAGGAATTTGGGTAAGTTAGAGGACCTAATATTATAATGTTTTATAGCATTGGTTAAGGCATTTAATTCCTAGGCTTTATGAATCATCATTAAGAACCCTGAGCTCCTTAAAACCCTTGTAAAACCCTACTACAAACATGTTTGTGAAGAATTGAAGAAAAATGCATCTAAACTAATTGAAACCACCTAAATACCATTTTTATCATCAAGTACACTCTGATATATTTATGCCCATTATAATTTTTTTAATAGACATGGTAAAAAATATGATTTTGAGAGGAAAAAGTACAAAAGGAGAGGTACAAGGCAGTTTAAAGAAATTTCAATCATTATTGAGTAAAGCTTGACACTTTTTATTTCTCCTCAAATCATCAAAATATTATAAATATGTCTATAAGTTCCCTTGGGATCTCATTAAAATCATCCAATCTATAGGATTGAAGGACAAGGTGCCATGGTCAACTAGTTTGATCATGTTACAGGAGTTTGTCATCAAATAAGACCTATTTCATGATATGGGATATTGTTCAAGGTCTCAAAATCATTATGTTTACATATTTTAAGAGTTTTATGTAGGCTATAATGACCATCAAGTATAGATAGTTAGGCTACTATGCCTAATTGGCCTAGTAGACTTATTTGCTCAATTAAGTGAAGTGTATGGCATCGAAGACTAATTATAAGAGCTAATATGGAGTTTTAATGCCATAAAACTAATCCAATTCATGCACAAATAACTCTTGATTTCAACCACATGTTTAATTGATCCTTATGATGAGTTAACTAGTCTACAACTAATCCAATCACATGCATAACTCATCTTGAGTTCTAATACATGAGTTAACTCACCTCAAATGGAGTTGTATAACCAAGATATGGCATAATATGCTAGAAGAGGAGTTTGAACAAGTCAACTAGTGGGCCACCACCTTGTTTTCAACACCAAAGAAATCTTGCAAATATCAGGCAAGCCACTAAACATAAAGAGACTCCTTAAATACTATTGATAACAAGTTGTAACTAAGTTATATTGGAGTTAATCATTATATGACTCTTTCTTCTCTCCTCTATGCCAAATTATCTTCTCTTCTTCTCTTTTAATATATATTCAAGGCCTTATGGATGATTTTGGGATCCCTCAGGCTAGTATACAGAAACTATGCTAAAATTCTAACTTACACTGGAGTTAATAAAGAAAGTTTATTACATACTTATTCATGGTTGTAGTATGTTTATTGATTGTTGATTTAAATAAAGTGTGATATTTATATCCTTTTATAGGTCCTTTTATTTACCTACTACTATGTTTTCACTCTCTATAGACCACTTTAATTCTTAAAGAATATAAATTGTGTTGAAGAATGTTAGTATGTAGTGTATTTAAAGACCTTCATTCCTCTACCTTTAATTTTCAAACCTTCTATCAAACCTTCATTTGAAACACTCATGTTTAGGACTGTTCTAAGAAATTATTGTTGATAAGCTATCCCCTTTGATTCACAAGCATGCCCAAGTTCAAGGTTTAGATAGGATCATTCATCATTTAGGTGCATCACCATCAATATCATAGATTTTACTTTTAATTAATCCTTATAACTCTTTTCATCCTAAATCAAGTTGGTTTTAGGAACTGATCTAAAATTTATTTATTTATAGGAGCTAACCTCATAATCTAGAGGTTTGGTCTAGTTATAGGTATCACACAACCTTAGACCATTCTAATGTTAGTCCAGGTTTGAAGTAGATTTGAGTAGTCTAATTTAGTAGGGTGTAACTTGGGTTGCTAATAGTTTCCTTAGACCATTGAATTTTGTTTTATTTTTGAGTGCTCTTGTCTAAGTGCTTGATTGCTTATTGAGATTGTATGGTTACTCTCTAGATGTTACCATGATTTACATCATGCATGTTAAGACTTGGTGTGATCACATGCTATGTATCTCATTGCTATATCTACCGAGACATAATACTCATACATGTTACATGATCCATACATAGATTATATAATTATCTTATCCTTTTGAGGTAAGGTAATTACTAGTTTATATTTACCTTACATAAAAAAGGGGGAATATTAGTGGGGGCATGTGATAGAGGCATGGTTTCCACATTTTCATAGTTTCAAATTTAGTGGGGGAACCTCAAAAAAGGAATGACCTTCACACTTATTCAATACTCACCATATCTAGATTACAGTGGGGACATGTCATGGGAACATGTTCTCCACACTTACACTAGTTATTAGATTCTCCAGACTTAGTGGGGACATGCCATGGGAATACATCCTCCACACATAAAATAATTTAAAATTGGTCAGTTATACAATTTAGATAAACATTTGTGGCATCATTTTATATATTGGTACCATTATTATACCTATGTTTTAGCTTGAGACTTATATGAGGTGCATATTCCATGCAAAGGGCACCTAGATTGAAACATTAAATTAGTTTCCAAATTTTAAATACTACTATAGATTGTTATCATACCCATGATGGACTTTTATGAAATTTTATTGAGCCAATCTATTGTAGTAGTTGGTTCACCTTTTAGAAGGTTGAGGTGATTAAATCACTCAATATTACCAAGTTTATAAGTTAGAATTGATTAAATCATCTAAATTCACTAGATTTATATGATAGAGTGATTAAATAATCCACCCTAATTATATATATAATGTGATTTGATTGGATCACTCACACTCACCATATTTTAAGTATGATTGGAATTTGGGTTGCATGATTGAGATAAGCTCAATGGTCATGTGGCAACTCAACTTTTGCCAAGCTTGGAGGCATATTGTCTTCCAATATCTCTAAATGTGTATGCACTTTCAAGTTTAAATTTTTTCCTAACATCAAATATAATACTTCATAATTAAGCATCTCTTCAAATCAAATTGCAAAAAATCAAGATGGTTACATCAACACACAGGTGTAATCCTAACCTTGCTCTCTTTAGTTTTAAGCATTTAAAATTCCATCAATTTCAGATTTCATACACTAATTATATACTATAACATGATCTTGGTTGCAGGTCAATCACCATAAAATCACTTAAGCTGGGCTCATGCAAAGACACTGTGTGTTATACACACTCAGGTACACATTTCTTTCCTTTAAACTAGCAATTTCATTACTAGATTAAAGAGGGGGGAAAATGTAGAAACTAAATATGAATTATATAACACCTTAGTCTTGTACACTTTGAAAAATACTTATCATGGTTGTACCCTTCAATTCTAAGACATTCTTGCTACTAAAAGGCTCACATTCACTATCTCTTTATGCCCAATTACTTATCTCTTAAGATGACCATATGTTATTTTAATGACCAAACCTTCTATAATGTGCAAAATTATCTAAACTTGATCATTATCCTTATCTTCTAGTTTTAGACATGTACCTATTTTCTAACTTCTTAGATACTCCATCTAGACACCTCTGTCAACACAAGTGTCCCTTGTCCAACTAAGTGTCGAGTGCCCAAAAGTAATCCAATTTATAAATAAAATGTATCCTAAAGGTTGGCATAAGTGTTATAGTGAAATATATTTTCAAATGGGATTGGTATATATAAGATCAACCCTCATTCATTCTGCACCTAGAAATGCTAGGAACTCACAAGGCTACTTACCAAGAAGCATCCAATCCATAATTAAAGTGAGAAAACCTACCATATTTTTCCTTATTTATATATTAGTGATAGGATAAATATTCCCAAGGTCTGAAGTACTAAAGAAGTAACCCATGCGACATATTTTCTAAATTACAAGCTAGGTCACTATATATACATGCTTATCACACATTGCATCCTTATGCACACATAAGCTAACATATAGGGGATAACTACATAAATTGGAGGTTGTCTTTAGATTTTTGGCTATGTAGGCAAATCCCATTGATAGAGGTGTACTTGGGGTGGATCGACACCATGTTCCCACTAACCCATTTTTCCCATAGTCACTCCAAAGGTGGGGAAGCTAGGGTTTGACCATTTGGTGAAGAGTGATAGTCTATGCATGCAAATTGTAGACATTAGAGGAAAGGTTACATAACATTAAAAAATATCTAGTTGGTCACATATATCCAATTACTATTCTATATGGGACACATGCATCTAGTTCATACACTAACATTGAGGCAATTATCTATATTTAATGTAAGCATCTGAGGCCATAGAGTGAAAAATTATGAAATATGATGACTATTCTAGGATCTTGATACAATCCACTTTTAGTATATTTCAACCCAGATCTACATGTGTACAATAAACCAACTAAATAATCTTATTTCTAATTTATCATAATATCAATCAATTATTATACTTTCTATTTTTGGCATATCTCAATATTTAAATTTAGAATATTGTTTATTTGAGTTTGTAAATTAATTGGCCTATTGTAAATCTGTTTACCACCCTTATGATTAATCAATTATATATCTTTAATCCTAAATATTCATATCAATAAAAATTAGGGTTAAACACTATTATTCATATTCCTTTGGCTCCTACATATGAGGTTCATATTAAAACTAATAATGAAAGTAATGAAGAGGATTATGATAATGAATAAGAAACTAATATTGACCCAATGAACTTAATGGAGTAGATCATGATCAAGTAAAAGAATTATAAAAAATTATCTAAGGTCTATGAGATAAATCCACTAAGGTGAATAAGGCCATTAGACTTCTACTACATTAAAAACATAACATCAAGCTGAGTTAGCCACATCTATACTACAATAGTTACTATAGTCATCTAAAATGTCATTTTAATGCAATGAGTGTCATTTGAGACCACCCTATCATTAACTTAAAACTAGACCTATATTAGGGTCTCTTTTGATCATTTTCTAGCTTTTATGCACATCTAGCCTATTCTCAAATATACCAAGAGTTGCATTGAGCCATCACCTAGGCATCTTCAATCCTTTTTCACATGTTCTAGACACCTAGATAATAACATGGCCCCATTAGTATATAACATAGTGTGCTATTGGAAAATGAGGAAGTGATATTGACCCTTATCTTTATTTTCTCCTAACAAATATCTTTAAATTCCCTAAATCATCTTAGGGTCATCCTAGACTCATTTAATCTCTCAACAAACATCATAACAATATATAAAGACCACTCTCATTCATTTATCCGTTATATGACAATTCTCATGAAAAAACTCATAAATAGTTCTATGAATTAAGGTTATTGATCCCTATTTACCTCTATTTATACATACATACATATATAACAACCCATAGCTCATTTTTACTTAGGTTTATAGTCTCAATTCACACTTAAAAGCATTTAAATTGGTATAGATACTCAAGCATACTAACATCACTCTCACTTGCACCAACACTTAGATTAGGAGAACTACATCAGGATTAATCCCATTTCAAGGTATTGGTATATAGGAAATACTCAGTACATGGGGTATTGAGGTCTCTCTAAACATACCCTATTGATGCCACTCTTCTTCCACTTGTGTTCATAAAAAATCCTGGTAAGCATGGAGGCTTAGGCTTTCATAATGAAATTAGTCAAAGTACAAAACAAATGATGATCCAAGTCTCAATCACATCGATAAAATATTTTTAGAATATAACAAAGGTCTATCCATAATTTCATTACTTCACCTACATAGGGTCATTAGTGCAACACAAAATGTCAATAACACAGTTCGTTACTGGAAAGGAAGGATGCACTATTGTCTAAAGAGGGTTCTAACACTTGTTCTCTATTGATGACACTCTGCACTACTCCTACATCACTTCCATGCCCACCACTTGTCCATTTCAATCACATTTATAGAGAAGTACACCTTTTATAATTAATTATTATTTATAGAATATTCAAACAAATCAATTATTATACAAATAAGTGGTTGTTGATACTGTAGTATTCCCCCCTAATTTATTACTTAGCTCTTTATCAACCTAGTGTTACATTCGATAATCCTCAAAAAGATAAATCATTTGGTGAACTTGAATTAATTTTAATAGTGCCTAAAACCCTAACCCTAGATTATACTAGGGCCCACATCCTTTTTTTTCTATTTCCATTTGTTGTGTTAGGCTTTAAAAAATTCATATATTTTATTTTAGTGACACTCTTTCATTTTGTTTGTCATATGTCATCTAAGAAAGTTATATATCATCCTTTAAGAAGAAGTGTTAGGCTTAGTGGTAATCCTTTTGAGCATACCAGATCCCTTCTATTTGAGCTTATACCATGGATAACATACCATTTATAACTCTTCTAATTGATCCTTCATATCCTAATTATGTGGAATTCAATGATAATACATCAGAACATGGGCAATGCAATCAAGATCATAATGATACACAAGAGAGGACTCAAGACACACTCCCCCCTTCCATGATAAAAATATTATAATCAATAAGGATGAGATTTTTTAAAGTTTTAGAGATAGACTTTGGGAACAACCCATGATCATGCACATATTTTGAAAGCTATATTGGAAATAAAGAACACACAACTTGGTAAATCCTCTAACCGCATAAATGTTAATATTATTACACCTACTATGGGGGAAACTCAAACTATACAACCTACTATAACTAGCCAAATCCCACTAGTGACAACACCTTATATGGCTAGTACACATCCTTCCTCTCTAGATGTATAATCCCTTAGGTAGGATATCCATTCTCTACAAGCCAAGTTGTTACATCTTGAGCAGCGTGCCACTAGACCATCTCATACCTTAGACTCTCATGTTCTCCTACATACACCATTGACATAACATATAGTGGTAACTCCTTTTCCATTTAGATTTGTGACACACAAGCTTACTTTTTATGATGGTAAAGGTGACCTGGATCATCACCTATGCACTTTTCACATAATGTGTTTAGACTATGTGTCCAATGATTGGCTCCTAACTAAGTTGTTCCCTCATAGTTTAAAGGACAATGCATTACAATGGTTTTATGATCTCCCTTATCAGTCCATTATAACATTTGATCCCCTTGTAGATATGTTTTTGCCATATTTTTTGATCAACATTAGTGACAAAGGTTCTTATGCTCAAGTCTCTCATCTAAAGCAAAAGTATAATGAGCCAATAACTAAATATATCTTGTGCTATAAAACCATATTAGCAAAGATAACTAGTCCCATGGAAGATAGATAACTTGAAGACATTTTCAAGCAAAGTTTATTACCAACATTACATGGATCTATATTATTCAAAAGTTTCCCATCATATACAGATCTATGCCATATAATGAAGGAATAAGAAGTCAAAATTCTCTCCATGGGCAAGTTAAAGTACACAGTTGGATCAGATTCCACTAATAAGAGTTTGAATAAGATCCCTATAAGGTGAGGTATAATGAAAACAATAATGAGTAAAATATAACAGTTAACATAGCCTCAGAGCTAGCTCCTCATGTGGTTTTATCAACTCCTCTAAGGAGACCTTTTATGAATCTTCTGGAAGTGCCAAATTGAGTTCTCCAACAACTTTTGGCACGTAATGTCATATATCTCCCTCCCATCAAAGAGGTTTATATGACTAGGCCTCTTCCAAATAATTATTATTCCAATTCATTTTGAGATTATCATAAGGCCCCCAACCATAATATGAGCATATGGATCAATTTAAGACATTAGATCTAGAATTTGATAAATGTTAATATCATTGATGTGAGCATTCCTACCAAAAAACCAATGCATAACCAACTAAAGTAAAAGTAATGAAAATATTTTTTGATCCATTTCCAAAACATATGGATGATGATATTGTAGATACTTTAGGTGTTCATTATACTTATCAGGCAAATCCACTGCCAGCATCCTATCATACTCATACAATGGACACATATACTTTAAATAATATCATTGGTGTGTATGATACTATAGTTCTAGCTAGGCCTCTTATCACTTTCTTATAATAGGAGATTGTTGACAATGACTCAAATTTATACACACTCTTTGTACAAGCTTACATTAATCATCATCCTATTCAGAGTGTCATGGTGAATAATGGGTCAAGCATAAACTTATGTACTATTACACTTCTACATCATTTAGGCTATTTAGATTAGGATATTTATCAAACATATATAGTTATTTGTGGTTTTAGTGGCAATGCATAAAGATCCATTTAGGAACATACTTCCATTAATGGTTAGGCCTGCACATGTGTTGACAAAATTCATATTTGTACCTAGTGTAATAACATTTGATATGTTATTGGGTAGGCCTTGGATATAGCATATTTGAGCCATTCCATCCACTATACTCATATTTTTTAAGTATATACATGTTAATTAGGTTGTTATAGTTGAGGGCATTCCATATGAGTATCCTTTACCTACTCCATACCTAGTTACATAACAGTCATGATTAATAACTCCAAACATATATGTAATTAACAAACCTTAGATAATAATTGAGCCACCAGTGTATGTGAGGTCTACTTCTACATTATTACCATGTATACACGCTCTTCTATGGATACATTTATTAGAGAGACCCATATGTTAGAGACATGTTATGGATTATAGAGAGTCTCTTTCTACACTATTCCCACCTAAATTAGTGTTATTGAGTCCCCACAACATTCTGCATAAATCATCCACACTAGTTATAACTTCTTCTACCAGATGGGTTCCCAAAAGCCCCATAGTTCATAATACAGTTTAGTCAGTTCCACAGATTCATAGCCACACTTCACAGTTAGTTTTAGCTACACATTATTCAATACATCTAATTCTTATCTCTCAAATACTTCCTCACACATCACATGTGGTCACTCTTCCTTTAATTGATATAGGTCACAATGATAGTGAGTCTCCTGCAAGACTCATAAGTGAGTATGTTCTCTTATTACTTGTACATAGTTTCATTTTCATGTTGCTTGTACATAGATTATACTCATTAAATATAAAATCATTCAAATATTGCTAAAGAAATACAAATTTTACATTATATGCATTTCCATGTTTACATTCCTTCAATTTTCTAGGTATTACATGTGCTATCTATGTTAGTGTAGTCAATTTTATCATACACACATGCTTAACTTATTCCCTTTGAGTGTTCACATATTACTATAGGGATATGGTCCTCTACACATATCCAAATTTGATACTATCTACCCATTAAGGGTACGTACACATATACATTGATGCAACATTGATATATTAGTCTATTAGGAACATATTACACATAGCTTTGAGTGTGCTAGGTTATATCTTTCTATACATGATATCACATATTTAGCATTGATTATATATTGATATTGATTATCCTATACTACACTGATTGTTTACTGACTACTACTACCATAGACTCAGCTTATGTACATCTTCACTCTTATACAAATTCATACCACATGATTATTACATACTTTCATTTATAGCTTTACCAGTCTAGATTTGATTGTGTTTCTTTGATTCTACATCTACTTGAGGTAATTTGAATATACGATTGTCCTTTCATTACTTTCATGCTTTGGACATGTGCCCATTTTATTATGTATGCCTCTTGATTGTGTATGTGGCCATTTGAACATGTCCTTCCATATGTCTCTAAGCCAAACTTTCATGCTCTTTTATGCATGTAAACATTTGAATGTCTTTGTATGTGTGCCTCTTATTAAACTTAGTGACATGTACCCATGTCCCTTGTATTATTCCACCTTAGTATACTTTGCATGCCTCATGTGTTTGTATGTATGCTTTCATGTATGCATCATGGCCATGACACTTATTTCTTACTTGTTGCTTTCACATCCAACTTGCGATGCCATGATAGACCTCATGTGTATCCCCTTTCTCCTTGGGTGCCTTGATGGATGTCATTCCCCATCCCCATAATTAGTTTACTCAAATTATATTTAGATTTATATTTAATATACATGCTTACATTATTATATATATCTTGAAAACTTTGTGAATGCTAGTTTTAAAATACATTGTACATTTCCAACTTCTATTCGATCTCTTTTACGTTATAATGTCATGTATACACATTATATTGGTTTATCACACATATATAATATATTTTGAATCCAAAACACATGTTGCATAGATTTTATTTTGAGGACAATTATTGTAAAGGTTCAGTAACTCCCCTAAACAGTGGGGGAATTCATAGGGTTTGTCATAGAGATCAGGCCATTCTAGTGCACTCAAAACATAATTCTTAGCATGTAAGCATAAACTACAGAGCTTGGACTTAGGAAAATATAGTTACATTGATTAGTCTTATTTTTTACCATAAATAATACTTCTAGCCAATAACATAATACACTGCCAGGAATGTAGTGCACTATAGTCCACCTATCATTCTATTGACCAATAGCTTCAAAAAATAGAAAATTTAAAAATTAATAGAAACGTATAATAGGTACAGTTTAAATTTGTAGGCTCAATCATAGATTATTAGATATGCTCATTTTTTACATAGGATTACATAAGTTTAATCAGATTGGGAGCATCATGCATGACATAATCACTCCTATTTCAATTCTAGATATGCATAGACACATATTACTATAACTTAGTATAAAATCCATATGCACAGATATCGGAATTAGGGGTATGTGCACAACACATTATTCTCATATGCTCAATTTTGCACCAATTCTCTTAGATGGAATGATGACCCCTTGTCATTATCTACATTGTATACTCTAGACATTATATGCACCGTACCAAAATTACACCAAATTAATGCTTCATTCCATTTATAATGGTTGGTATTTTCAAGTGGCCCAAAGCCATTTTACATTCCTAAGTTCTTGAGTACTCCTTGAGCCATTTTACATTTCAAAATTCCAAAGTGGACCAAGGCCATATTTTAAAACTTCATAACACCACATAGTTTCAATTCAACTTTGATTCTACTACACATGGGTAAGAAATGATGGAGTCATGACCTACTTGAGTTATTGAGCCACCTACATAATAGGATTGGACAAATCATCAATCCAATCCAAGTTATTCATAGATTATGATCCATCAAATAGGGGTGGGCAATGATAGAGTCAAGGCCAACTTGAGTTCTTTACCCACCCATATAGGGCAAGCCATTAGCCTAGTCCAATCTATTCACTATTTGATCACCATCTACATACACAGAGGATTTCACCAAGTTTTTGGTTTGCATACCCAATGAGGTGTATTAATCCCTTTCCTCTCTCTCACATCTCTTTACTCAATTTTATCTTTAATTTTGATATTTATTAAGGACTAATTCATATATGTTTCATTTACAAGACATGTAATGGATCACAGTTCATAGACTCATACCCACATTCATGTGCTTAGGCAAAGTCTAGGTACATTTATCTTTCCTTTATCCTAGTCATTTCACTTTGCTACATTTATAGAATAAATGGGGGGGGGGAATGTAGTCATCTAAAATGTCATTTTAATGTAATGAGTTTCATTTAAGACCACTCTATCCTTAGCTTATCCCTAGACTTATATTATGGCCTCTTTTGATCCTTTTACAACTTTTATGCATGTCTAACTTATTCCTAGATATACCAAGAGTTGTATTGAGCCATCAAATATGTATCCCCAATACTTTTTCACATGTTCCATCCATGACAATAACATGACCCCATTAGTCTATAGTGCAATGCACTATTGGTAAAGGAGGTAGTGCTATTAACCCTTATATTACTTTGCCCCTGAAAAATATCTTTCCACTCCTAAAGTAGCTTAGGGTTTGCCTAAACTCATTTCATGTCTCAACAAGCATAAAAACACTATATAGAGACTACTCTTTCATTTATCACTCATATGGAAAGTATCATGAACAAGATTATAAATAGTTGTTAAAATTAAGGTTATTGATCCTTATTTACCCTTACTTTTTCATAGATAATTTAGAATAGTGCAGTAGGCACAATATATATTTGCATAGATATAGTCATAATTTTTGTATTTATATTCAGATTTAGCTCAGATTCATTCATTTAAATTTAGATTCATACCAATTACTTATACTTGAGGGAATCATGTGTGGCATGATCACTCATACATTCATTTTATTTACACTTATTTAGATATTACATACTTGATTTAGATTTAGTATACTCATATGCCAGATTGGGGGCATGTGCATGCCACATAGTTTCCATATACTAAGCTTTAGATAGGTTGATCAAATGGAATGACAAACTCCATGTCATTATCTATGTTTTATACACTTTCTATCAAATTCTGAGTTATCACCAGATTCATTCCTTACTCCATATGCAGTGGTTGACATTCCTAAGTACCCCAGAGTCACCTAATATAGCTGAATGGCTACGAAGTGAATTACATAGCTAGATTACTCAATTAGATAATTAAAATGCTTTGTGAAATATAGTTATAGATGTAAAAACTTAACACAAGGGGAAATTATAGAGTCATGGCATACTTGCATTCTTAAGCCACCTACATGAGAGGATTCAACATACTTACAGTCTTATCCAAGATGTTCAAAAATATCAAGATCCACTAAATAGGGGTGAGTAATGATAGAGTCAAACCCAGATTGAGTTCTTGAACCACCCATATGAGGATTGAAAAAGCCATCAACTTAGTTAAAGCTATTCAATGATATGATCACTATGCACATTCACACACACAAGTTATCACCAGGTTCATGCATTGGTTTACATACCCAATGAGGTGTATTTACTCCTTTCCTTTCTCTTTACTTAGTTATTTCATTTCAACATAGTCTTTTGATTTTGATTGTCTCTTAAGTAAGGACTAATTTTTTCATGTTTCATTATAGGATATTGATTTGGATCATTTTCCACATACGCAAAACCATAATTGCATATTCAAGCTTAGCTACATGGGCTTCACTTTCAAGGTAAGTCTAGGGATGCTTCTTTTTCTTTTATACTAGTCATTTTGATTTACTACATTACTAGCATAAATGGGGGGAAAATGTAATCACCTAAAAGTGGTAATTAGAAGCTAAAAGTGCCGCTTGAGTTAACTTATCCTTAGGCTAGCCATAGACCTATCTTTGAGCATTAGAATTATATTTCTAATCATTCAATAGACCACAATCACCTAAAACCAGTTATAACATAGTCTTAGAATTGTCATCTCTAACCCCAATCTGAATTGCTTAGTAGTCTACCAAAAGGACATTAACACCACATTTGGGACACTATAGCCACATGGTGCTAGTGTCCCCAACTGGGTGTTACTGTCCTTAGCTAGCTCTTCCCAACAATAGTTTTTCAAATGTGTGCCCCTCTTAAGGTTTTCATAAGCTCATTTTCTTTCCCATATAAGCAACATAACCCTATAAATACAAGTCTAATCTACCTCTATTCACTAGATGGAAAATAGATGCAAAATCTATTCAAATAAAAGATAATTTTTTTGCAAAATCAAGGTAATTTACCCCTATTATTCCCTATTTTCTACATACTACCATATACAGTAGCCCTAAGTCTAGTTTTTTAAAATTTTAAAGATCAAACACATTTAAGGCATCCAAGGCCACTCTCATTCTAGCATTCACTTGCACATACATCAAGCACTAGGTGGGAGAACTACATCAGACTTGATCCCTCTTTAGAGCATTGGTATGTAGAGAACTCTCTACACAATGGGGTGTTGAGGATGCCTAGTATATCCTACTAACACACACTTAATTATTAATCATATCATAATTTCAAAGAGAACTAGGGTTTGCATATCAAATCAAGCTTTCAAGGTATAATACAAAAGTATATGTTTTGATCATGTAATAATAGAACATATAGACACATGCATAGGTGCTCTTTGAAAATAGGAAAAATCCCACAATGGGGACATTAATGACACATTTGGGACACTACACAAAAATGGCACTACTATCCAAACTGGGCACTACTGTCTAATAAATAAATGAATACTAGAATCCTATTGATGACATAAACTACTGCTTAGATCTCAAATTTTAGAATCTAGATCATCCATGATAGTTAGTTTTCAGCTAAGTCTCTATTTGTCCATATTTATTTTTATGTATAGAAAGTTAAAAAAGGTAAAAGTCATAACAAATCAATAATTGAGGTATTTCAATTTATTTAATTGATTTAGGTATCTCATCCCTTTAACCAAACATAGGAATTACACTTGTAAAACCCTAGAAGATTTAATCACCTTCTTATTATACTTTTGCACCTTATTGATGATCCCCTCTACTTCATCCATTTTTAAAACCTTGCTTCTTAGCACCTCTTTTAAAATCTCTTTTAGCACTCAAATATTGTCAAAAAAATTTAAAAATGGCATATATTCCAAAACTTCCCAAAAAATCAAAATATTATGAAAAATTCAAAATTAGGAGCTAAAGCATTTTCAAATGTTATTAATTTATTTCTTCTCAAATGTTGTTTATTCTATGTTCGGTAGATAACATATTCCATATTTCAATACATATTGATTCTCACAAGGTATTTGAGTGTGATATATGACATACCTCATATGATTATTTGATGTCAGGCTTCCCTTGTTTCCTAACAATATTGCTAAGTTGGGGGCTTCTATCCATTCTTTACAAACACTTTTATAGGTTGTATTTTCCCACAACCTCTCTACCATGAAGAGATAAATTTCATACAAATGTCTTGATAATCACTCATATTTTTCACATGTATTACATGAAATATGTTATTTATTAACATTAAATTTCATACATATGATGGATTTATTCTAATGTCATTTTATATATGATTTACTTTACATTTTTATTTTACTACATACTATATTTAAACTTACTTGCTATCATGGGTGTGCTATGCATCATGTACATATCCCTTATACATGGCCTCTTAGGCCTTATGCTTGACATATTTTATAAATTACATGATATTATATGACATTTATTCTATGCTTATTACTTATTACTATCGTGTCATAATTCATATCATGAATTTTATCTATTTACTATGTTTCCATGATTCATGTCATGCATCACTTTGTTTCTCTCTATTTTTTTGTTTTTAGTTTTGAGAAGAAAGAAACTAGTGATAAAGGGGGTGTAGAATAATACCTATTGAATGCACTAATCCAAATCTCAGAAGTTCTAGTTGATAAATATTTTAAAGAACATAGAAATAACATAGTAACAATGAATTATCTGAGAAGAGATGTATTATTACTCAAGATCACAATACAACTATATGCTTATCTTTGGGAAAAGATGTTTGATTTTACATTTTGGGTTACATCTTCATTTATACATATTTTTAAAGTAGGGGGAGGATGTGGAAGGTCACCAATCTTGAGGGATTTTAAGTGGTTTGACTTACACAATTTAAAACAATACAGAATTTGAGGAATTACTATTTTTAGAAACTTACTATTTTTAGACTGCACTTCTAAAATTTAAATTTGGGGCACTTCCATTGGGTTTTATAGGGTAAAATTTCATTAAGTAGAGATTATGCCATCTCACATAGTTCTCCTCATTCTTAGGTTTCCAATGGTTTAAACGATGAGTCAATTGGAGCTATGGTGCAAAAGTTATGGCTCCCAGAAGTTCTATCATCAATTAGGGTGGAACTATCACCCAAATTGTCACCTAAATTATTGCCTAGATCATTCCTCCCTCATTGAAAAACAATGGTCCCCATTACTTCAATGTTCCTCATCAGGTGTGGAAGTTATGTCTTAATTTGATTCTCTATGAGCCACTCACCTTGGTGTCTAAGCTGGCCCCTTTTGACCACTCAATAAAGTGGAATAGAGCATCCTCTTGTTGTCTTCATCCAAGTGTCCACAATCTGATCCTCTTCCACTGAAGCAAAAATATATGGATCAAGCTCATTAATGTCTAGTTTTTCTACTACAACTAAAGTGTCTAATAGAGGTGGATGATATGGTTTGAAGAGCTCCACATTGAATATTTGATACAGACCAAGGCAGGTTGGTAGGTTCAACTCAAAAGCATTTTCTCCAACTTTTTTGGTGATGGTGTAGGGACCATATCGTAGAGGCTAAATTTTTCTGTGTGGGCCTACAAGTCATTTCTTCTAAAGCTGTAACCAAGCCTTGTCACCCATATAAAAATGGTGTGAAATCCTATGTTTATCATGGCATTACTTATACTTTTGATTCATCTTCTCCAGGATGTCATGAACTTGCTACTAGATGTGTTGCAGTTGTTCAATGAAATTTGTTGCTTTTGCTACCTCAGATCTTTTATGACGTGTGTATTCCATGGTGGAGAATGGAATGGTTATATCAATTGGTGTCATGGGTTGAAATCCAAAGCATACTTGGAATGGAATATGCTTGGTCAAGCTGTGTAGGGCCCAATTGTATCCATGTTGTATGAAAAGAAGCCCCTTATCCCATGTTCAATAGCCAAGCCAAAAAATAAGAAACAAGGATTGCACATGCCATTTCTAGAACCAATCAAGCCTTGGGAATCTATCTCAATGGATTTTATCTCAAGTTTTCCCACTTCAAAACATGGTAAGGACTATATTTTTGTGGTATTTGATCATTTTTAAAAATGGCTATCATGATTGCTTATAAGAAAAATATATCTGCTAAAGAAATTGCTGAACTACATTATAGTTATATATGGCTCCATTTTGGTCTCCCCAAGTCCATTATCTCAGATCGAGATAGCAAGTTCCTGAGCATATTCTGGTCTAATCTATGGAAGATGATGGATACCACACTGATGAAGTCCAAAGCCTTCCATCCATAGACAATGATCTAGGCAAAAATTTAGGTGACAATTCAGGTGACAGTTCCACCCCAATTGATGATGGAACTTCTGGGAGCCATAACTTTTGCACCCTAGCTCCAATTGACTCTCCATTTAAGCTGTTAGAAATCTAAGAACAAGGAGAATGCCATTAGATGGGATGGATCTTTGATCAATGAATTTTGGCCCCCTAAAAACTAATGGAAGTTCCCCAAATTTCAATTTTAGTAGTGTAGTCTAAAAATAGTAAGTTTCTAAAAATAGTAATTCCTCAAATTTTATATTATTTTAAATCATAAAAGTTGAACCAATTAATCTCCCTCAAGATTGGTGACCTTCCACATCCTCCACCTACTCTCAAAATGTGTATAAATGAAGATGTAACTTGAAATGGAAAATCAAACATATCTTCCTAGAGATAAGCATATAGTTGTATTTTGATCTTGAGTAATAATACATCTCTTCTTAGAGAATTCATTATTACTATGTTATTTATATTTTCTTGAAATATTTATCAACCAGAACTTATAAATTTTGGATTAGTGGTATCAGAGCGGTTTGTCTTGAGAGTGTATGATCCTAAGGATGAGGTCAGGCTACAAGAAGCTTGGGTGGAAAACAACATAGCTTCCAAACTATCCACCTATTCACTCTAAACAAATTCAAATGGTGGATGATACCGAGACATCTGATCCTTTCAAGGAAATGGTGAATGAATCCCTCCAATGGAAAAAAGCAAAGATGCTACAATAATTTGCCCAAATTCTTCAATAACTCCTAATGGGAAATTATGGCTCCTCAACTGCACTTCCTAGCTCCTCATCCATGGAGCATCCTTTTACTACCCCAACACCCTTTAAGGTTTAGGTGAATTTTCATATTCCTACATTTGAAGGAAAAATCAATGTTGTTACAGTAGAACATTGGTTAGATCAATTATCTTCCTACTTTGTCAATAAATTTGTTGATAGAGAAAATATCACTTTTGCTCTTTTAAAAGCATCATTGCCCATGAAAAACTAGTGGGAAGTGTACAAAAAGAGGTTCAATACAGATGACATTGGCCTTGAGGTGAAACCTACTTAGGATGATTTTGTGGAAGCAATGAAAGAAGAATACTATCCCATTGGAGCATATGATGATTTGTACATACAGTGGTAACAACTTCACCAAGGTAAAGACCAATCTATTCAAGATTACATAGACATTTTTCATTCTTTGTCTGCAAGATTGGGCATCCAAGAAAGTGAGAAACATAAGACTCTCAAATATCATGGTGGACTACAATGGTACATACAGGGGAAATAGAACTCTTTAATTTGGAAACCCTTGGTGAGGCATATAAATTTGTAGTGAAGATTGAGTAGAAGCATGGCAAAAAGAATATGAAGAGTCAGCCCTCAAAATGGAAAAGTGACAAGGAAGGTCAAACATGAGGCCAAAATTGGAAGCAAAAGGAGTTTTAAGATTAAAAAACCCTAGAAGGGGAAGGCTAGAAAATGGTGTGATTACAAAAAAATTGGAACTCACTCCAAAGAAGAATGTCGAGCCATCAAGTGACTACTTTATAAGTATAATACTTGACATCTACTACTCTATCTCCTACACAACCCACAATTGAGGAGGACAAAGAAGAAATTATAGATGCTGAGCTTGACACCATCGTCACTTCATCACAAACCCATGAGGAAAGGCCAAATGACAAGGAAATATTATTTCACTCCAAATTATGGGTAAGTGGTAAGCCTCTGCATTTCATTATTGATAATGGGAGTTAAAAGAATTTAATCTCTACAAAAGTTATGGCTCTCAGAAGTTTCATCATCAATTGGGGTGGAACTGTAACCTAAATTATTACTCGGATCATGCACATGTGTTGAATCCAAACCTTGTGAGAACTCCTTTTTGTCTTGGGAGGATGACATGTAAATAAGAAAACACTAAAAAAGACTTGTTTGTTAGATAAGAAGATGGGTGGATTGCCTAGCGTAAGTTAGACCCTAAAAGTGAAAGCTTTCTAGGGGGCTGTCAATCCACCTACTTTTAAAACTTAAGTTTGATAGATAAAAATGAAGGAAACATGTATTTAAAATAGCAAACTAAAATTAAATACAGTAAATAACTTATATTTAATTAATTAAAACTAAATGATTTGCTAAGATGATTAAACTAAAACAAATAGTATAAATAATTAAAATTGCTAAAAAATAGTTAAAATCAAGGTTTTGGTTTTTGGTTTGGTGAAATGGCAAGATTAAAAAGAGTGATGTGATTGGGATAGGAAAATGGTTGATATGGAAAAGGTTTAAGGGGTGAAGGTTGAAAAGTAAAAAGGGTAAGGGGATAAAGAGAGTGAAGATGGTAAAGAGGGAAATGGGAGAAGAGGTAAATGGATAAAGGGGAAAGGAAAATGAAGAGGCTAAGGGGAAAAGATATGGAGGTCAAGAGAATAAGAAGGCCAAAGGGTGGGTTTGGGATTTAAGAAAAAATAGGCCAAGAGGGATAAGAAATTAAATTGCAACAAATAAAACTAAGGTTACCTTCCAAGCTTGAAGAAGAATGTTGATGAAGATGTTGGTGTTGATGTTGTTGAAGCAATTTTGGCATAACTTCAATAGAAATCTAATGCTTTGGCTCTTTCTTCTCAAGATGATAACCTCCTTGATGATGCTTCCAACCCTGAAACAAAATGTTAATAACCAAAAGACTAACTTTCAACTTTCCAACTTAACCCTGGGTGAAGGAAAGGAGGGGGATTTATATCATGTATTGTGAAGAGTCATGTGCAAAGATGAATAATATAGGTATGGCATCATTTTATATGTGGTGGATGAATTAGTCAAAATGAGGTGGGTGGCGATTACCATTTGGGTTGGTGAGTGTTCCATTTGGGTTAAGAAGTCAAGAATGGGTGCCCTTTGTCTTAAAGAGGTAGGTATCTTATTTTGGAGGTTAATTTCATGTGAAATACATGTTGATTAATGGTCCCTTGAGGGTAAATTCACCATATTTTAAGGGGGGGACTTGTGATGCTTAAATGAGGTCATCAATCACTTTGGCAAGGGTCCTAGGTGGGGTATGATGTCTCACATCAAGCCACATCACTTCTAAGCCATGTCACTTGCCATATCACCTCCAAAATCACCTTCCATGTCACTTAACATGTCACATGCCATGCCACTTACCATGTCATCATGAATAGTGATAGTGGGTCCCATAGTGAATAGTGATAGTGAATAGTAATTTCAAATAGTATTTTTGAATAGTATTATGTGACTAGGAAAATAGTGATTTAGTTGGGTTAAGAGGGGTTTATTAAGGGTTAATAAGGTTTAATGGGTATTTAGGGGGGTTTTAAGGCATTTAGTCATTGAAAACTGTAAGTGCATAATTTTTTAGTGTCTACATTTTGTCCCTTTTTATTATGCAACTTTGAATTAACAAGTTACAAAATAAAAATGAATCACTTGGTCGAAGGTCAGGGTGCTATAAGTATGGGAGGATGTGTTCCCCCTCAAACCAAGATTTTATGAGGGAAGGTTAAATTAGGTCTAGGTTTGACAAGCAGTTAGTGGGGAGGCACTAGGTGGTGCCATAAGGTAGTTGGGCATGTGAAATGCCAAAGGGTTCACAAAATGTGTCTAAGCACAATAGTCAAGATTACATAAAGATTAAAGCTACCAATGTTGGTAAAAGTAAGGTAAATCCTATAAATATATGTGATATGGATAATTGGTCCACATCATTGGTCATAGCTGATCAAGTTAGGCCTATCAAGTCATCTAGACAGGTTTGGTGTTGGTCATAAATATCTAGGGTAAGAAGTGCTCCTATAAAATAACATAATTGATCATGTTATGCACAAGGTGGTGTAAATGTTAAAAATTTCAACATGGTAAGGTTGGTCATTACGATCAAATGTTTTTGTAAAACATGCTAATGTTCTAGGTTAGAAGCAACCAACATCAAGGTGGACATGGTGAAAGCATGGGTGGATTGGGTATGGATTGGAAGGGGATGATCAAGCTAAATCTAGATGCACATGGAAAGTGGAAACTACCTAAATAGTTCCATAGATAGGAATCTAAAAATAATGTTAGGCCAAATGTAGTTATTTTGAGGTAAAGAGTGTTGTGTTAGGTTGTGGAGCTAAAAGCTTCAACTGTTGCAAACATGGAGGAGGTTGCTGAGTTCTAGGGAGACCCGCATCAGCAAATTGCAGTGCAAAATGAAATTGACATCGGTAGGTGTGAGCTGAAGACAACTGGCATCGATAGGAGGTTGGCCAATGTTGGTCACCTCTAAGAAGATAGGGATCGACGTTGGTCACTTGTGGCAGTTCTAGAACTGTTCGTTGCACAGACAGTTAGTTTGTTGAACCTAGAGTTTACATGTAAAGGCTAATTATAGTCTTGAGTTGCATGTATAATTATTGTAATTAAGAAAGTCTAATTATTATATGCATGAGATCTATATAATAGACTCATGGGATGTATTGTAAAAGTGTGCTAGAAAGCCATTGAGCTTGAAGAGAGAGCTAGAGTAACTCTTCCTAGTTCCAAAGGGGTGCTGAGTGTGTATGATCTTGGAGAGTTGCAGGTGTGCAAGTTCTGGTAGGAGATCCACTGGGGTACTGGTTGAAGAATCATAAGGACTTGGTGAGGCAAGGACAAGGGTTCTTTAGGGTGTAGAGATATCTATAGGGTAAGTAAGGTCTGTTGATTTGCAGGTGGCAGCAAGGAAAGGGAGATCTACTTGGAGTACGGTTGTGTACTTGGTGTATTGACAGCGTTGTTATTGACTGGTGGAGGTGAACACCAACTCTGTATTGGAGTTGATTGTTGGGACCGTAAGAGAGAGAGGGAAGAAGTGCTTGAGGTGTGGTGAGCCTTTGAGGTGGAAGAAGAAGTTTCATCTTCTTTATTGTATTTTCTTCTGAGTGATTATTAATACAATTATGTATTGTCTCTCATATCCTATGTTGTTTCATATTTCTAGTTACTTATTCATTCTGGTTAAATTCCGTGTTTAGTTGCTAATACAAGAGGTAATCATATATACTCTTATTGGTGGAGTAGGATCCTGACATGTTGGTTAACTTGGTTTCCCAAATTTGATAGCATGTAGTTAGGTCCAGTTGAAGGATGTTGGAGAAAGGGAAGTTCTAAAAGGGTGGAAGATATGGGTATCAAATAGTTTTCTAATTGGTTTGGTAGAAATGGTGGATGAGATTACCTAGGATGCAATTAGATGATTGCATCAACTATGCAAAAGGAATCTATAGCCATGGATAAGTAAGTTCAAGCATTAAATTTTGGTAACTATTTAAAAAAAGGAGAAATATGCTTTACTAGGCTTTAGAAAATTGAGTGCTAATCAAATTTCCATGGTGATTTGACAGGTTCTTTTATCACCATCCAAATAAGCTGATATTGTGCACACTTTAAAATAATGTCATTAACGAGATATGGAAGTGTATGATTCAATAATTTGGGGAAATAAAGTAGCATAGTGGGTAAACAAGAATTGGCAAAGTTTTGAACCCTTGACCCTTGAGTTAGTGGGGCACCAAAATAAGTAAACAATGAATTTTGAGGGAATTCAAAGAAAGATGCAGAGGGGTTTTATAATATGGAGTGAGGTGAATTATAATAATATTAATTAAATGAGGGAGTCGGTTATGGTTTATGATTAAAGAGCATGGATATTTCAAGGCATAAGAAGACGTAGTTTGAGAAGGGAAAATCAAGGGAAATTATTGGTTGGAAGGTTAGGGCATGTGAGAGGGTGTAGATATCATCCCCATGTGGGTATCCCAAATCTTTGACTTTAAGGTTGTTTTAGTTTTGATTTTAACATATTCAAAGGTCAGAGTAAAAGGGGTTTAAAATAGGCAAGACCAGAGGTGGTGGGGAAGGAATCTTCCTCTTGATGGGTTAGCGATGCTCAGGCTTGATGGTTGGTCATATGAGCCTATGATCTTTCCTAATTGTGTCATAAAGCCATAGGATTGGTATATATCTCATAGTAAACCAAAATCAAGTGGAAGACTTTTGATGTCGTAGCATGCTCAAAATGGGTAGAGGGTTTAAAAGGGAGAAAGGTGATAAGTAGGGTGAATTGAGTAGCTAGAGAGGTATAATAAAGAGGGTCCAAGTGCAACATATGGAGGAATTAAAGGAAGAAAGGAATGTACCTAAATTAATGATTCTAACCAAATTTCATGAATTAAGGCAATGGTGTGGAAGACATGAGGAAGCAGACAAGGAGATGTACATAGAAGTAGTTCAACTGGTGAGCGCTCTCTAATGAGTGAGAAGGTGGAGTGCTAATAAGAGAGAATAAAGGAGTTTTAATAAGGGATGATGTGAAGGTAGACCAAGAGATGGATGAAGAAATAGGTAGAGAAAATAATAAGGTCACATATAAAGATGAAGGTGGAGAAGGATGGAAGGAGCCAAGCATGCTCATATAAGAGGAAAAAGAAGGTTAGGGAGAACAAAGAATGTCTTCAAGATGAGAAAAATGAAAGGAAATGGTGAAAAGGGAGAGGATTGTTGAAAATAATGAAAGGAAATGAGATGAAGATAAAGGATGATAAGAAGAAAAAGGAAGAATTGAAGTAGGGATATAAAGCAAGGATACTCACACAAATGCAAAAGAGAAGTGAGTACCAAGATGAAAAGAGGAAAAGGGGAGTGCAAAAATCAAAAGGTAAAAACTGAAAAGAAGAAAAGAGGAAATTATGGAAAGATTCTCATAAGATAAATAACTAGGGAGAAACTAGTTATGGAGAAAAAAAGAAGACAAAAAAGATGAAAGGATAGAAAAAGAAAATAAGAAGAATTGAAAATGGGTATGGTGGGAAAAATCTTAGAGAGTGGTGGTACATGTAAATAAAAATTACAGTTACAGAAGAAATAGAAAGATTTTAAGGTGCACGATATGATGGGGAATTGGTGAGGAAAATAGAGTGATAAAGAGGGTATGAAAAATAGATAAGGGTGAGGGGAGATGATGAGGATGTTGAAATTTTTTGAAGGGGATAAAGGAAAAGGTTGGTAATAAGTGGAGAGAGAGACCAAAAACATGAGAAGTGGGTGAGGGAGTGAGCTATGAAGTATGCACAAGGAAAGGTGATGGAGAGGATAGTGAGGCAGAGTAGGTGGTGGTTTTATGGGAGATAAGAGGTTGCTAATGAGGAAGGCTATCAACCCTTATGTTGAAAGAGATTGACAAGCTAGAAAAGTGGTTAAAAGAGATTGACAAGTTGAATGGAGGGAAGTGGTGAGGGAATATGTAGAGAATTGGAGGAAGAGATTTTAGGTGAGAAGGGAAAGCAAAAAAAAGATGTAGTTGAGTTGACCTCAGTAATTAAGTACTACCTACATAATCCAAAAAGACCTCAGGCTGATGTAGTTCTCCCAGTAATGGGGTAAAAATTGAATAAGAAGTATTAGATGGTGTTAAAACATAAGGATGCTGAAGAAAGAATTCAAAGATTATTTGATGTAGGAAGCCCTAAGCAAGAGGGTATTGTTAGAGATGGAAATGAGTGAGAAGAAAAAGGGGATGAGAATTAGTTTTTAGTGGTTGAGCTACCCTTAAATGTGAAGTAACACCTACATAGTCCATGGACATCAAGCCAATGTAGTTCAACAAGGTTTGGGTGAGTGGTGTTAAAATTGGCTACCCCAATTTGATGGACCACATGGGTTGGTTTGGGCTGAGGGAAAAGGCTTTGTAAAATAATAGTTATGGGTTTTGGTGAAGGTGTCAGTGAAAATGAATATTGTATATCGATAAATAGTTACCATAATGATCCCACATTTAGTTGGATTAGAGATAGGAATAGGCAAGTTAGGATAAATTAGAAGAGAACATAATGCTAAGTACCATAAATGATCTTCAATGGGGCTAATCCAAAGAAGAGGTACCT
Source organism: Torreya grandis (assembly GCA_037957365.1). Taxonomy (NCBI): domain Eukaryota; kingdom Viridiplantae; phylum Streptophyta; class Pinopsida; order Cupressales; family Taxaceae; genus Torreya; species Torreya grandis. The sequence goes on along the minus strand of JARHVA010003141.1, from coordinate 1,261,922 downwards.
TTTTTAGGAGGTTATACCTTCTAAAATTGTGTGAGGGTAGGATTTTGGAGACAGTGTCAACCATTACGAGCCAAGTTTTAGGAGGTGGGGGTCTATCCAAATCTATAGAGTCACTTTGGCCAAGGTTCATCACCATTACGAGCCATGTTTTAAGGGTAGTAGCAAAGTGATGACCTAAAAATAATTTATTTGATGGTCAAGTAGATTTTACAAGTAAGGAAGTTAGAAGCATGGTGAGTGATAGAGGATGGGCCTTTCTTGATCCAAGAGCTAAATGGGTAGGCTAGAAAAATGATGGCCATATCTGCATCCTCTATCCTAGCTCTGTGGAACCAATGACTTATTGGTTCTGCTAGTTTGGTCCTAACCAATAAGAGGATGCATGGCCAAGAGAAGATGGTGGTTCCCTTGGTACAAATGAACATTTAGCTGGCACAAAAAAAACACTACCATGTTGGAGTAGGTACTACCAATGGTTGGGGTCTAACATTCAGAGCTTATGGCAATGGGTTAGTAGTAAGGGTAGGGTAGAGGGTATAAGAAGGTGAATGTATTAGTGTGAAATCATGGTGGCCTACCTTTGATGGAAGAGTTTCTATAGTGGTAAGGATTTGGGAGTAACCATCACTAGTAATAGTGGTAGTTTTGAAGGTGTGATCATTACAATAGCCCATGGTTGGAATCCAATTTATGTCAACCAAGCCAAAGGTGATAATGATGCAAATTATAACCAAGCCTACAAGGGTCATGAGATGAAAAATAAATGAAAGCCATCAGATGTGAATTAGATGATAAGGGTAATAAAAATATAGCATGATGGTGTATAATGGCCTTATCGAGATGACAAATCATATCATGGGTGGTGTGTCTATGTGAAAAGGTAGGTAGAGATGACCATTTTTAGTGGGAGTATTGTTCAAAGGAATCAATGACATCATGTGACCTTATTGATTGACAAAATGGAGAACCAAGTCAGTGAGGAAGAATGGGCAAGTATTCTAATTAAAGAATCATGATAAGGATCAATATTAGGAGTAGATCATGTCCTTCATGCAAGCACATCTACCTTCACACAATTTTCATTCAAACTTTCATTGTAAATGATGGTGTATGTCCCTCCATGCACTAAGAATACCATCTTTGACCACATTCATCATAAAAAACAATATCAATAATGAATAGGAGTGCCATCCCCTTATCCCACACTAATGCTACCATCTATCTCACGAGGAAAACTTTATTAAATAAATGATGCCTTCTTCATAAGGTATGTCAATGTATGCATGTGATTTAGGCCATGTGTAATCTGATGACTATGTATGTGTTGTGCAATTCCTCTCACCCTAAATAAAATATTGCCTAGTTTGTTATGTAAAAAATGTTCTGGATGTCACTGGTCGAATGGTATCATGTTTAAGACTATGTGGATAATTATGAATGTTATGGTTATGAATATGATTGGTATGGTTGTGTTTGTTATAATCTCACTAAATGTAAAAATAATTATTATTGTTTTTGCAACACTGGATGGTAAAATTCATGAGGAAAACACCAACCATGCACATTAAGAATAGGGCACAATGCTTTGTTTTTGACAAGGACTAAAAATAGACCCAAAGTGGGATCGACTTAATAAATATAAACCCCTCAAACATTGTGCATGAGTAGTCATTAGTCAATATAAAAGGTTTCTTGATCATAGGGTGTCAAGTAAGCTTTAGATCCCTTGATTTGTATATAGTCTAAAGGGAAGATGGGTGATGGGTGGTGTGAAGGGTAATGGGTGATTTGTATGATAACCGCATGTGAATTATTTTACCCCTTCTATAGGGGACCTAAGAATGGTAAAATACAAGTCCATGTCATATGCTAGATGTAGACTGATCAATGTAGGAAGTCTACATGTGGAAGCTGATTGTGGCTTGTAAGTTATTATGTTGTTAGAGAGCCGATTGTGGCTTTAAAATTTGTTGTGATAGTGGGTCTTTTTATTTATTTATATATATGGGAAGATGATCAATGTGGGAAGCTTCTAAGAAATTGCTTTGATTTTGACAAAGTGAACTTAACCATCCTTAAAGGGAGTGGTCTAAGCTTATTATCTTTGTTTAGTGATCTTGATAGTTGTCCTTCAAGGGAGCAGTCTACCTTACATTTGTAAATTTTTATTTTGTTTTTGGGTAGCTATCCTTTGAGGGAGTAGTTAAGATATTGACCCAAGTAATTTTTTCAAGATGAAATTTGTTTTGACATAGACCAATCTAATTAGGTTCAATGGTTTACCTTTATGAGGGAAAAACTTTACACAAGAAGGTCAATGATATGTGAAAGGGTGTGGTTTAGAGAGATAATGACCATGGGATTCCATCTTTTTAGAGATGAAAAGTACCCATGAGAACCATGCTATGGGTAGAGCCGTGGTACCCATATTTAGGATTAGGCCATGATTGTGATGGTTAATCACATGGTTTTATGTTTTAATTAATTATCTTCAAAAGGGGAGGAGGAAGGTGGGTGAAGGTTAAAATCTCATGATCAGGAGATTAGATTAATTTTGACAAACAAGTGAGCTTGATCCTTCTTTAACAAAAAAAGTGATGTAGATGTGAAGCGTTGAGAGGCTCATGTTTTGGTTTGCTTTCAAGAGAGGATAGATGATAAGATCCTAATCGATACTTATGGGTAATGATGTAGGGTCCAAGCCAATTGAAAGAAAACTTTCCTCATTTACTCTTCTCCATATTGGTCACATGTTGGTTTTCTTTTAGGATGAGATCGCTGATATTGAATTACCATTGCTTGAGGTGCTTGTTTAAGCATGGGTAATATGCTCTCAATAGATGTGAAGATGGTTAAGGGCAGCAAGGTGATGTTCATCAAGTAATTCAAGGCATGTAGGACATTCTTGACAATAATCCTTTTAAAAAATGATGTCGTGTAAGGAAATATGAAGAGAGGGAATTTGAAATTTAAGAGGTAGAACAACCTCTATGCCAAAGACTAGGGAAAAAGGTGTATCACCTTTTGCAGTTTAGATACTAGTGTGATAGGCCCATAAAATAAATGGGATGTGTATGTGCCAATCCTAGCCTAAAAAAATTATAAATTTTGTTAGCATTTTGATGAGGGTTTTGTTGGAGGCTTCTACCTATCCATTTACCTATGGATGGTAAGGTTAGGAATCACTGGTTTGATGCCAAAAGCATTGTAGAGGGTTTAAATTGTTTTATTTTTGAATGATTTTTTGTTATCTATTATGATTTTATGAGGGACCCCAAAATGATAGATAATGTGATGATTGATAAAATCTATATTTTTTTGGCTTTAATGGAGATAAAGGGGATGGCCTCAACCCCTTTAGTGAAATATATAGTAACAGTGATGATATATTAGTGTCATTAAGAAGAGTGAGGATTGATTTCTCTAATGAGATCCAACCCCCACTATGAGAAGGGACAATAATCCATGGAAACCTAAAGGTCGTGAGCAAGTGCATGATGCAAGTTATCATGTTTTTAGAATTTAACACACTTCTTTACATAGTCACAACAATCATGATTGAGGTTAGGCCAATAGTAACCCTGACACATGATTCTTTTGGTGATAATGAGGCCACTTAAATGTTCCCCAAAAAATCCATCATGGGTTTCTTTGATGGCCTAAGGAATCTTATGAATACATAAACAACAAAGGAGAAGACCATCAAAGCCATGTTTATATAGGATTCCCCCTAGTATATTATAATGAGAGGTACCCTGCACAAAGGCCTTCTATGAATTCTTTGAGAGGTCAGGTGGAATGATGCCCATGTTAAGGTAATTAAAGGTTTGGACATACCAGACATCAAAAGGAGATTCCTCCACACTACATATGGTTGGAAGGTCTGAACTGACATATAAGGGCATAATTAAATGGTGGATGGTGATAAATAATTTGGATTTCATAGGTTAAGAGGGTATTCGAGATGCAAGAGAGGCCATTATGTCTATAAATTTGTTAGTAGATTGAGGCATTAATTAGATTTGATAATGGTCAAAATATGTTAGGATCTCATCAACAAGGAGCTTATACTTTTGTAAAATGTCATTTTTACATTGATAAGACCCATTGACCTAGTTAATCATGAGTTGAGAATCACCAAAGATAGAAATGGTTTTGATTTTTAAGGCGAGAATAGTTTGGAGACTGATGACCAAAGCTTCATATTCTACCATGTTGTTAGTATATTCAAAGTTGAGTTTAAAGGATAATGGAAGGGGTTCACCATAAATGGGTATGAGAATTATGCCTGTACCCCCACCATGTTGGCATTTAGAGCCATCAAAAAACATGGTCATTTGGTAAGAGGGTTCTACCTGAGAAAGAGTTACAATAGACTCATTGAGAAATGTTAATGGAATGGGATGGTTATATAAGAGAGGGGCTTTAGCTAATTGATCAACAATGACCTGCCCCTTAATGGATTTTTGGTAAATAAACTCAAGATCAAACTTAGCTAGAAGTATGAGCCACTTAGCCATACGCTGATTTTGGTATGGATTGGAGTGCATATACTTGAGTGGGTCAGTGTTAGTGATAACATATGTTTTTTGATTAAGAAGGTAGTGATGAAGCTTAGAGGCAACAAAAATGGGAGTGAGACAAAACTTTTTAGGATGGGTATATCATTTCTCGTACTCTAGAAGCATGTGACTGATATAATAAATGGCTTGCTCCTTGTTTTGTTCATCCTGATGAGCTAACATGGCACCTAAAGAGTAATTAGTGGTAGATACATAAAGGTATAAAGGTTGGTCATCCCACGGTGGGATAAGAATAGGTAGAGAAAGCAAGTACTCATTGAGTGAATCAAAGGCTTGTTGAAAATCTTTGGTCCATCTAAAGGAGGTGTTTTTCTTATTGAGAGATGAAGTGATGGATAGATTAGAGTTTTCCTTGTAGACTATGAAGTTACTTAATTTTTGTTGGAGGAGGCATTTCTAGGATGGCCTTGACTTTAGTAGGGCCAATCTTAATTACATGGATGGATATGATAAATCCTAAAAGTTTTCCAAACAAAACCCCAAAAATGTATTTTTTGGGATTAAGCTGAACATGAAATTAGATTAGTCGATCAAAAATGATAGTAAAAATAGATAAATGGTCCTTTTAGTGTTTATATTTTCCAAGGAGATCATCCACATAACCCTCTACAATTTTATGAAAAAGATCATGGAATACATAGGTCATGACCCATTGATACATTGCTCCTACATTTTTTAAGCCAAAAGGCATGACCTAATAGTAGAAGGTTCCCCAAGGATTAGTGAAGGTAATTTTATGTTGGTCTGAGGGGGTGATTAGGATCTAATTATATCCTAAAAATCCATCTATGAGGGATAACATCTCATGACTTATAGTAAGGTCAGCTAGTTGGTTGATGTTGGGTAAAGGAAAGTCATCTTTGGGGCATGCAAGGTTAAGGTCTTAAAAATACACACAAAGGTAGAGTCCCATAGTGTGATTGGTAATGAAAACAATATTAGAGACCCATTGTGGGTAGTCAATGGGTTGAATAATGTTGACAGATAAAAGATGTTTAAGTTCTTCCTTGACGAGAAGAGATATATGAGGGTGCATTTTGCGAAGCTTTTACCATACTGACTTAGCCTCTAGATGGGTAATGATGTTATGAAGGGTGATGGAGGGGTCTGTCTTGGGCATATTATGATAAGACCAAGTGAATGCAGTGCTATAGCCTTGAAATAAAGTGGGATAATCATGTTGCTCATTAGATTCCAAGGATTGGCCCAGTTTAATGATATGAGGATTCTCTTGGGTTCCTAAGTTAATGTCAATAGTTGATTTATTGAGAATGGTTTGGTCTTCCAGAGAAAAGGATTTATGGATGGGATAGTCTCCTGCACCAAGGTAGGTGAGGATGGAATTATCATCTTTAAATTGAATGGTATAGAAGGTGGGTGAATTGTGGTTGATCATTTTAGGGTGGATAAGAGGAAAGGTTTTAGTTTGGACACTATGCTAACAGGTCAGTGGGCCTAAACTAATGGTACTAATAAAAAAAGTTGGATGGGATGATGTCAGAGTCTTCAAATAGAGTTGGTAAGGATAGAGGTTATTCAAATTGGAAAGGTGAGGTTGATAGGGGTAGAAGTTTCTTGACTAGGATTGGTGCGGTTGGAGGTTCTCCAAATGGAAGAGATGGGATTGGTGAGGTTAAAAGTTCATTGATAGTGGTGAGAACTGGTTTTGGTGATGTGGGTTCTTTTGGGGGAATGTACCCCAAGCCAAAGAACTCATGAGGTTTTTGTGTTTTGATGATGGGAAGTTCACGAATCCCTTATTCATAGAGTCCAAAACCAAACCCCTTCTAAGTGTATTGATGAAGGTACATCTGGGAAAAGGTTAGATTGCTAAGATAAGAAAGGTTAAAAGTGAATAGTTGGATATAAGGCATGGTGATGGGAGTAAGGAGTGGCTTATTAATTCCCCCATAGATAAAATGCGTTCTATTGTTGGAAAGGCTAAAGGGGACAAGGGTATAGATATTGGGATCATAAGATGGATCATTTTGGAGATTCCCAAATTCATGTGGAGAAAGGAAAACATCCAAAGATAGAAGTCAATATTCCCCCAGTGTGAGACATTAAAATGTGGATTGAAAGGGGTTTTTGATTAGGATATGAGATGAAGGTATGGTTGAACTAGTGGATACTTACTCATTGTTGTAGACATAAGTGTTACAGGTGGGGTTGATGTAGTGGTTTGGTTAGAGGTTGGTTGTGGAGGGGGAAAAGGTGGAATAAAGACATCATTGGGATGATATGTCATATTAAAGGAAGTGAAGGGACTTAGATTGGCTTTGATTGTAATGAATTGTCCCTCATGTTTGAATTTGATACATTGGTGAATGGTGAAAGGGATACAACCCATGGCATGGATCCAAGGGTGACTGAGTACCACATTATATTGAAACTTTCCCTCTATGACATAACATAGTTTAGGAATAGATTGATGCCCCTAATGGATGTGGAAAATAACTATTCCTAGAGTGGTAACAAAGGTATTATTGAATGATCAAAGAATTGCTAATCTCTTAGACATAATGTTTTTTGGTAAGCAAAGTTGATCATAAGCATGGGAGGAGATGATATTGATACGCACTCCCCCATTAATCATGAGTCTTTTGACACACATCTAATTGATGGATGTGGTGATGAAAAGAGGGGGATCATGGTCTTCATTATGACATGATTTTTTTTTTGATTCTTGAAAAGTGACCATGGTAGCATATTAGATGGCTCCAATTAAAGATGCAAGAGGTTGGAGATAATCTGGTTGAACCTCTATAGAATGTACTGCTTTAATTAAAGCTTGATGATGTTGAGGTGAGGTGATAATTAAGTCATAAAGGCTCATTTTGACTAGTGTTTGGTGAAGTTGTTTTAACACAAGTGTTGGACAAATGGAGATGCATTAGAAGAAGAATGGGCTCCTAAAATTGAGACTATGGTCTTGGGTGGTTGTGAGTGTGAAGGTGAAAGTGGAGGTGTAGTTATTTAGGTATAGTCGGTTGGTTGGGGAGTTGAAGGATAAGACCATGGAATGGCTACCTTAGCCTTACTCTTTTTATTTTGTTAGATATATTTACCTATATCCCTTTGCTGAACTCGAGATCGAGTCACCATATGAATGGCATTGATAAGGGGGATGGTTGCTTGCTTTAATTCCTCTTCTTCACTCCTTGGTAGAAGTAAGGAAGTGGATGGTTCATATGTGGAATAGATAGGTGGTAGAAGAGGCAAGGGACTTATAGAAGATTCATCTAGCAGATCATCTTCCTCTAAAAGGCCATGAACAATTGATTGGAGGGATTTATAGTATTGTATATCATGCCCAGGGCTCCTATGATAAAGATAAATCAAACTACCCTTGAACTAGGTTGGATTTTGGTGAGTGGGGTAAAAAAGCTTGATTGGTGGTAAGATAATGATAGAGGATTGCAACAGTCTTTGAAAAATGGTTGTATAAGATTATAGTAAAGATATAGGAGGTGGTGAAGTTTGAACTCTGGGTGTAGGGATCTTATGGGGTAAAGTTTTTTGGATAAGAGGTATGGGTGGTGGAGTGAGTTTTGTTGGTGGTTTAGGAAGAATTGACATAGTTGTAAAAGGCTTAGGAATTGAATCTCTAGATGATGAGGGTGTAATGGATGGGAAAGTGGATGGAGAAATATTGGTAAGGAATGATGATGAACTAGAGGGTTGGGTTGTTATAGGTGGAGAAAGGGGAGATGGTTTTTTGGAGGAAGAGTAGGTAATGAGAATGGTGGATGGATGTGTGTCAGGAATCTAGAACAACAAACATGCTCTGATCCCACTTGTCAGGATGCGAAACCGGAAACATACAATTGATTACCAAACTTCAAGCAACTTAATATGCGGAAATAAACCAGATTCACCAAGTAACTAGAATTCAGAATAACACAACATATGAGAGACAATACACAACTTGTATTAACACTTTATACAGAAAAGAATACAATAAAGAAGATGCCACTTCTTCTCCACCACCTTACAGAGGTTTCCCACACCTCAAGTGAACAGTACTTCTTCTCCCCAAAGCTCTCCCTCTCACGGGTCACAACACCCAACTCAAATACAGAGTTGGTGTTCACCTCCCATGCTCCACGCATAACACAAGTGCTCCACGCACTCCACAAGCACTCCACGTGCTCCACAAGTACTCAAGGTACTTCAAGTAGATCTCCCATGAATCTGCAACAACCTGCAATTCAACAGACCATACTTATGGAAGGAACTTCCTTGCCTTCCTCTTGCTCTATTCGAGTACACACCTGTACTCCAAGTAGATCCTGCCTGATACTGCTCCCTGTTGTGTTGCTGTCTGTATGACCTTGCAAACCTGCAAATCAAACAACGGTTCTGCTCACCTGTGAACCTCGACCTTGCATACACATACACCTGTAGATCAACGATCTTACTTACCATGTAGATCTCCTATATAGGCCATGCAACTGTGACCAAGATCCTACACTCCTGAAGAACCCCGCTGGCTCTCCAATCCAGCACCAACACCCCTGGTACTGTGGCACTAGGAGGAACGCACCATTGCTCTACCTCACACATAGAAGGAGCTTATAATTATGCTCTCTTACTCCCTAGCACACATTTCCAATACAACCATGAGTCTATTATATAGATCTCATCCAAACAATAATTAGACATCTAATTACAATAATTGGATCCGCAGCTCTCAGTCTAAAAATAGATCTCTTCATGCAAACACTTGGTTCGTTAGCTAACTACCCGTAAATAGCTCACAGTCGAACCACACAGGCGACCGACGTCGGTCCCTGTCTGCCTGGAGGTGACCGACGTCAGCCGATATATGACCGACATCGGTTGCTTCTCAATGCTATCATGCTGACGTCGGCTGATCAGACCGACCCCAACTTCTCTGCAACTTAGCAACCTTCAGCAACCTCCTCTCCTGTTTGCATCAGTGAATCTTTTAGCTCCACAATCCTAACAATCTCCCACTTGGAGATAAACAGCTACACTGTACCTGTACCTGTACTCTGTCTAATCTATTTCCTGGTTTGTATCCCTCTTCAAGCTCCCACCTGAAGACAACCCACCACACATCCCGTGGTGTACCTCCTGTCATCCGAGTAACCTGCCACATCGAACCTATAAATCCATGTAGTGAAGTCTTGACCCTGCATAGCAACACCTACTGCCGGTCCCTCTCAGAAAACCTGAGAACCCACTTCCCCGAATTGGCTCCTAACTCTGACAGCTCCCACTGCATGGGAATACTCAGGTCTATACCAGACCTCATGTGATTTCGGACACTGTACCTGTCCAGCCCTTAGTGTGCTTCGGCTCTGCATCCCGAACCTCGCCAACACCTGATTCACATCAGCTCCCACTCGAGACAAAATCACCCTGTGATCTCCATGCCTCCCATGTCAAAGAATTCCGCTGCTCCAAACTCCTCATGACATGCCACTGAACTAATCTTACCCTTAGCTCAGCAAAACCCTGTATGTACAAACCTGCTATAGCAAAACATACCGTCCACATACAGTAACAGAATGATGTCATGACCATCATCCTCCTGGTAAGTCAAACCACAGTAGTTACCCTGACATCGACTGAAGCTATGCTTCATCCTCCACCTGTCAAAACCTGGTACCACTGTCCTGCAGCTCCTCAAGACTATATGCTTGGTCTTCCGTCTCACGTATCCGTTCTCTCTATTCTTCTACTAAGGAATCCATTTGTCTCTGTGCTTTCATCCAGCTGGCAAACCTACCAAGACTCCCATCTGGTTCTGCTCCAAGGAATCACATCCTCATTCATGCCAAGCTCACACCTGTTTCCTGGATCCTTCCTGCTATATAATCAGCAACAAGTATGAAGAAGAGGAACACGAATTTGAGGGCCTACTTACGCCTTCAGTCCTCCGTATGGGTGTTTGAGACTCCTTGACAACATGCTGTCCACCCAAAATTCGTTACAGTGACCGACCTCGGTCACTCCACAGTCTGCATCCAACCGACGTCGGTTCCATGCGTCTCTACCTGACTACCAACCTACAAGCGCTGGTGTCCCTGCTGCCGACATCGGTCCTTCTGACCGACATCGGTCTTACATACTGCCGACGTCGGTCCCATGACCGACGCCGGTCTTACCCTGCCCGACACTGCCAGCTTCGGTCTGCACATGACCGACATCGGCACCTGTCTGTTCGACGCCGGTTCCTTCTGACCGACACCGGTACCTGTGTTCACCTGTGAGTGATGACTTTTTACCCGTGAGCTCCTTTGGATCAATCTCCATGTCCAAACTGCCCTGCTCAGATGTATCCAGCCTCATCCACTGAACTCTGTCCGCCATCTCCTCCAAGAACACCAAGGCTTTCCAGTTCTTAAGCCTGTCAAATATATCTGTCTTCCGCTTAAGAACATGCATCTCCTTCCTGCTCATGTGACCAAGCCTACGAAGCCACGTCTCCACAATAGAAGAAGAATCAGTAATATAAACAAGTAGATAAAGTGTACCTGTTTTCTTACCACCAGCTAATTTAAGTGCTACCGCTGTGAGAGTTCTTGTGCATCTCTCATCACCCAATCTTTCTGAAGAAATTAGCCATATCTCCAAACCTGAGACCTGCATGACCTTCATCAACACCTGTGTGTTGGCCGCCTGCAATTTCAGCTTCACTTCCCCTTTGCCAATTCTTTGGCAAGGCTTACCAGCTCCTCTACCTGGGGCTGCATGGAAAGAGGCAACCGAATCTTTTATCCAAGATTCAACTTCATCCAAGAAACCTGAAAACACATCCTGTGCAACAACACCTGCTACATCTGTATCTTCAGTTTCTTCATGCTGATCTGTTACCAACCAACAATCTTCTTTTACCTACTCTTTCTTTCCATCGGACCGTGAGTAACCGTCTGTGCTTTTCAACTCCTCCATTCTTAGCTTACTTTGATCTGCCGTTGCTCTACTCCCACTCAATCAGAAACCCCTGAGAGTGCCCTGTAATCAAAACACAACCTGCTTCCTGCAACCTTAGCTTTGATACCACTTGTCAGGAATCTAGAACAACAAACATGCTCTGATCCCACTTGTCAGGATGCGAAACCGGAAACATACAATTGATTACTAAACTTCAAGCAACTTAATATGCGAAAATAAACCAGATTCACCAAGTAACTAGAATTCAGAATAACACAGCATATGAGAGACAATACACAACTTGTATTAACACTTTATACAGAAAAGAATACAATAAAGAAGATGCCACTTCTTCTCCACCACCTTACAGAGGTTTCCCACACCTCAAGTGAACAGTACTTCTTCTCCCCAAAGCTCTCCCTCTCACAGGTCACAACACCCAACTCAAATACAGAGTTGGTGTTCACCTCCCATGCTCCACGCATAACACAAGTGCTCCACGCACTCCACAAGCACTCCACGTGCTCCACAAGTACTCAAGGTACTTCAAGTAGATCTCCCATGAATCTGCAACAACCTACAATTCAACAGACCATACTTATGGAAGGAACTTCCTTCCCTTCCTCTTGCTCTATTCGAGTACACACCTGTACTCCAAGTAGATCCTGCCTGATACTGCTCCCTATTGTGTTGCTGTCTGTATGACCTTATAAACCTGCAAATCAAACAATGGTTCTGCTCACCTGTGAACCTCGACCTTGCATACACATACACCTACAGATCAACAATCTTACTTACCATGTAGATCTCCTATATAGGCCATGCAACTGTGACCAAGATCCTACACTCCTGAAGAACCCCGCTGGCTCTCCAATCCAGCACCAACACCCCTGGTACTGTGGCACTAGGAGGAACGCACCATTGCTCTACCTCACACACAGAAGGAGCTTATAATTATGCTCTCTTACTCCCTAGCACACATTTCCAATACAACCATGAGTCTATTATATAGATCTCATCCAAACAATAATTAGACATCTAATTACAATAATTAGATCTGCAGCTCTCAGTCTAAAAATAGATCTCTTCATGCAAACACTTGGTTCGTTAGCTAACTGCCCGTAAATAGCTCGCAGTCGAACCACACAGGCGACCGACATCGGTCCCTATCTGCCTGGAGGTGACCGACGTCGGCCGATATATGACCGACGTCATTTTCTTCTCAATGCTATCCTGCCGACGTCGACTGATCAGACCGACCCCAACTTCTCTGCAACTCAGCAACCTTCAGCAACCTCCTCTCCTGTTTGCATCAGTGAAGCTTTTAGCTCCACAATCCTAACAATGTGGTCCTAGAATAGAGGGTAAAGGTGAAGGAGGTGGTATGGGCCTAACCTGAGGTTGTGGCCTGGGAAACCCTCCCTTCTTAATAGGTTTGATTAGATTTGGATTTAATTGGGTTGATACGGTTGAATCCAATCTCAATGGAGAGTGAGCAAGATTAGGTGTGGGAAAGATCCCTAAATATTTTTATGGCTTGATGAAAGAATCATAGGGTGGTTTGACTTATTTAGGTGAGGGTAGGATAGATGGTTCACTAGTGATATTAAGAGGGGTAGTTGGTGGAGTTATAGAAAAGCACTTGAGGGTAGACTCAAGTGAGATGGAAGGTTAAAATTTGCTTTGATACGGGAGTCCAAGCTGATACCAAAATATGGATCTATCAAAGTTAGGTTGGGAGGTAAATTCCAAAATTTGAATGAGCTAGGAAAAAGGTTTATAAATAGGTCTTTTTCTTTGATCATTGGTTTCAAAGCATAAGCCCTTTGAAGAAGAAGGAGCGGTTTCAATGTTGTTATCTTTGGTAGAAGGTTATGAGGGTGATGATTGGGTAGATCAGGGTAAGGTTTCTCCAACAATAGTTTCCAAGGGAGGTATATATGGTTCTGTAATAGGAGTGGTGGGGGTAATGATTTCAGATGGAAGGGTAGGCATAGTTTGTTTTTGGGTTTGGTTATTTAAAGAAGTAGGTTGAGTTTCTACTTGGATTAGAGGGGTGGATGAAATTATTGATGGAATGGTTATCTCATTGGGTATTTACACCATAGGAGAGGTGGATGGAATTGTGGTGTCATCTAAAGAAGTGGATAGGGTAGGTAATTCCTCCATTTGGGCATCTAGAGAAATAGACAATCGTGGATTATTTTCCTCTATTTGGGTGATAGAGGTGATGACCTTTTCAGCAATAGGCACTTTACTAATGACATTAATGACATGTGCTTCATGTGAGTTGGAGGATTTAGGTTGGTTTTCATGGTGTTGGGTTGAAGGTGGATGATTTGGGAATGATTTTTAGAAAATATCAAGAGATTGGTTGGAAGGAACATTTGGGTTATCAAACACAAGATCCCCTTTATCAATTAGGTCTTGGAAAATTATCTTAAAGGTATTGCATCTATTAGTATCATGTCCAATGAGTTGATGATAATCAAAATGATCATTCCCATTATACTACCCAAGAAGGGGGTGAGAAGTATCGAATTGTTGAGGGGGCTTGATGGGTGGAAGTTGGATTAGATTGAATTTAAACAATTTTTCCAAGATTGATGCATAAAACTCCCCAATTGGGGTAAATGGTTTTGAAGGAGCCTAGTTTTGGGTATGGTTTTGGTGATTGGAAGAATTGTTGGTTTGAGGTGTTTGGTTGATGGTTGGAGGAGGCGTGGTTTTGAGCACAACCAAATGTGCTAATGATTTTGATTTAGAATTGGTTGGGTTCATGGTTTTGGTGGTGGATGAGTCAGTGGATTTGAAACTAGAATTTTTATTTCAAAGCTTCAACTTCCCTTCATCAATAGCATGGTTTTCCAATTTGCAGGCCATAGTGAATGCTTCATCAAAGGTCTTAAAGGTTTGGGCTTGGAGAGTTGGAGTAATATGCTTGGCACACCCCCAAAAGAATAATTAGATCAATTAAAGTTGGGGTAATGGGAAGGAAAGTTGATTGATGAGGTCCCTCCATCTTGAAATGAAATCAATAATGGATTCATCTTCAAATTATTTGATGGAGTATAGGTTGGTAATGGAAATGTATTTAGATATGTTTACTGAAAAGTGTTCTAAAAAGGTTTATGTCAATTGAGAGAAAGATAAGATAGAATGAGTGGGAAGGGCACTGCATCAATCAAGGGAAACTCTAGATAATGACATGGGAAAGGTCTGGAAGAGGAGAGCATAATCATAAGTGATCAATTAAATATTATGATGAAAATCTCTTAGGTACTATTGAGGATCCTCTTTACCTTAGAATTTAGAAAATTTGGGCAATTCCCATTGATGAGGGTAAGCATGAATGGGCACAGATGGATGGATTGGATCATTACAAATTTGGTCATAAGACAAAAGATTAGTTGAGGTTGATATGGATGACTCCAAACTAGTTATTTTTTCCATTAGCATTTTGATTAAATTAGGTTAAGGTTGGGAAATTGTATAATTAAGAGGTACATTTTTTTGGGGTTGGGTTGTAGCAATGTATGAATAGGTAATAGATGGTGCTAAAGAAGCCACATATTGATAAGTGGTATGAAGAGGTTGAGATGGTGGCACATAAGAACTACTTGGTATGAAATATTGGGTGGAGGGAGGCATGTAACCTTGTGGGTTAGGGAAATACTAGTAAGTTATCATAAGTACTTATTGAGAAAAAGATGTGGTTAGTATGGTTGAGGTAGGAGGAAATTGGGAAATTTGAGGTTGGGTAATTAATCTAGTGCTGATTAGGGGAAGGTTTTGAGGTATGGAAAGCACTAGGATTTGAAGTGGGACTATGGCTAAGGGATTGGTTACAACTGAATGGAAGATAAAAGCTGGAATGGAAGATAATGTACTAGTGGATGAGGTATAGGTAGCAAGTGGAGAGGTTAAACCCACATGGTGTGTGATAGGAGGTGTTTGTTTGGAGGGTGGAAGATTGGTTTGAGGTTGGGTAGATTGGGTGTTGGAAGAGGCCTAGGCCAATGGTTGGCTTGAATTGGTACCTACCATAAGGTGAGATGGCATGCCAAGAGAAAGATCAAAAGAAAGAACCAAAGAAAGTGGGGTACGGTGAGGTAATATGTTGAGGTAATGTTGTAAAGCCACCAGATTATTATCGAGGAAGGAATTAAAGTATATATTTCCTCTAGATATGATTGGGATTTTGGAAGGAGAATGTGGTGGAGGAGAATGGTGAGGTGAAGTGTGAGGAGATTTGTCAACATCTAAGGTATAATTCATAAATGAAGAAGAAGGTGGTGGTTGGTTGTTTTAATTTCTCACTTGTTGTTTGGTTGAAACCATGTGAGAAAATAGGGAATGTTATTGTGACACTCACACCTCAAACAAAGAGAAAAACCAAAAATTTCAAAGCAATCAATACATACACTAAGAAGTGCATTTTATCCTTAATATTTCTTTTAATTCACTTTTGGATTATGCCTTAAAGAGTGTGATAAGGGAGGTTAGCTTGTAAAATGGGTACTAAAGTGGAACCCTAAAAATAGTTTCAGGTTGTTTAGGTGCTCAAAATAAAGATCTGTGTTAAACTTCAGTACATGGCTTGGTGTTTGGGGTTTGCTCCCCTCACTTCATGATCCCACAACTAGTGCAGGCACTTAGCCAATATATATCGAGTTCAAATTTTATTCTCAACAAGAGAGCTGAGTTGGTTCTCCCCTTAGTGGTGAAATCTAAGTGGGATAGTCGAGAGGGGGTAAGGTTACCACTAGGTGATGAAATCCTAGTCGATCCTTGTCTCAAGTATTGTTTTGATGTGTAAATTATTTTGTGTGTTGGTTTTGTGTGTGATAACAAGTGTGAATGCTATGATAAGATTACTTTGCTTCCTAAGTTACTAAATAAACTAAAGTTAGCAATAAATCAATGAATGGACTTAATTTTAACCCAACATAAACTTTTAGTGTTTTTTCATACAAATAAGGAACACTTAAGAATGCAACTAAATGCAATATGAAAAGTACAACCTATCCATAAGATGAAACCTTTTTTTTAAAGATTTTTAAGAAGAAAGGGAAATAAGATTCCTATATTTTAGAAATTTTAAAAATGATAGAAATGCAAGAGCATGACTTTTCACTAATGAAACTATATGACTAAGAAAAACTATGAACCCATAAAAGGTCCCATCAAGCATGGCAAAATGTTTCTCTCTATTTTTTTTGCTTTTAAGTTTTTGAAAGAAAGAAACTAGTGATAAAGGGGGTGTAGAAGAATACCTATTGAATGCATGCATGTTGAATCCAGACCTTGTGAGAACTCCTCTTTGGCTTGGGAGGATGACATATAAATTAAAAAAACATTAAGAAAGTCTTGTTTGTTAGACAAGAAGATGGGTGGATTGCCTAGCATATGCTGGACCCTAGAAGTGAAAGCTTCCTAAGGGGCTGTCAATCCACTTACTTTTAACACTTAAGTTTGATAGATAAAAATGAAGGAAACATGTATTTAAAATATCAAAGTGAAATTAAATACAATAAATAACCTAAATTTAATTAACTAAAACTAAATTCTTTGCTAAGATGATTAAACTAAAGCAAATAGTCTGAATAATTAAAATTACTAAAAATTAGTTAAAAGCAAGGTTTTGGTTTTTGGTTTGGTGAAATGGTAAGGGTCAAAATAGTGATGTGGTTGGTGTTGGAAAATGGTTGATATGGAAAAGGTTTAAGGGGTGAAGGTTGAAAAGGAAAAAGGGTAAGGGGATAAAGAGAGTGAAGATGGTAAAGAGGGAAAAGGGAGAAGTGGTAAATGGATAAAGGGGAAAGGAAAATGAAGAGGCTAAGGAGAAAAGATATGGAGGCCAAGAGAAGAAGACCAAAGGGTGGGTTTGGGAGTCAAGAAAGAATAAGTCAAGAGGGATAATAAATTAAATTGCAATAAATAAAACCAAGGTTACCTTCCAACCTTGAAGAAGAATGTTGATGAAGGTGTTAGTGTTGATGTTGTTGAAGAAATTTTGGTAGAACTTAGACAGAACTCTGATGCTTTGGCTCTTTCTTCTCAATATGATAACATCCTTGATAATGCCACCAAACCTAAAACAAAATGTTAACAACCAAAAGACTAACTTTCAACTTTCCAACTTAACCCTGGGTGAAGGAAAGGAGGGGGATTTATAGCATGTATTGTGAAGATTCATGCCAAAATAAGAATAATAGAGGTATGGCATATTTTTATATATGGTGGATGAATTAGTCAAAATGAGGTGGGTGGGGATTCCTATTTGGGTTAGTGAGTGTCCCATTTGGGTTAAGAAGTCAAAAATGGGTGCCCTTTGTCTTAAAGAGGTAAGTATCTTAGTTTGGAGGTTAATTTCACATAAAATATATGTTGACTAATGGTCCCTTGAGGAATTTGCCATATTTCAAGGGGGGACTTTGTGATGCTTAAATGAGGTTATCAAGCACTTTGGGAAGGGTCCCAGGTAGGGTATGATGTTCCACATCAAGCCACATCACTTCTAAGTCATATCACTTTCCATATCACCTCTCAAATCACCTTACATGTCACTTGACATGTCACTTGCTATGTCATCATGAATAGTGATAGTGGGTCCCATAGTGAATAGTGATATTGAATAGTAATTTCAAATAGTACTATGTGATTAGGAAAATAGTGATTTAGTTGGTTAAGAGGGGTTTTTTAAGGGTTAATAAGGTTTAGGGGGTCTTTAGGGGGGTTCTAAGCCATTTAGTCATTGAAAACTACAAGTGCATAGTTTTTAAGTGTCTACACACTTATATACTATATGTAGATACTAAAACTAAATATTCATAACATATCAGTCTTATACATTTGAAAGATATCAATCAGGGATCTACTCTTTAGTTAAAGATATATTTTTTACCAAAAGGCTCCCATTTGCCATCTCAATATACCTAAATGCTTATCTTTTAATTTAATCCATAACATTCTAATGACCTAGGTCTCCTATACTACACATAAAGCTTAAAACCTAATAAACATATTTCAATGTTAGATTTAGATCCATACTTTTTTTTTAATTTTTATTGACACTACTGACCACAGAGGGACACTACCATCAACAATAGTGTCTAGAACTTTATTTAGTGTTCAGTAGCCAAAATTCATTCAAATTTCAAATGATTTGAAACCTATGGGTCAGCCTATTTGTCTTATTAAAACTTGCTGAGATATATTTTCAAAAGGTGTGGTATAAATACAAGTATAATCCTTCTCATTCTTAATCTAGAAAATACTAAGAAAACACCTACTAAAGCTAAATAAATCAACTACACATGCACTATATTATGCCCTACTCATTCCTATTTTTAAATCAAGCATTGAAGTATCATACTAAAAGTTTTGAGAATTTAAAGAGCATCCCATGAGAGATATTTGTAAAATTAAAAGCTATATCATTGCATGCATCATCATATAACATATTTCCCTCTTATGCACATTGTAGACACATAATATTTTCAGACTTTTATCAATTACTGATGATTTATCTCTTATAGGAACCCATTAAGTATCAATATATCTAAGTGCATACATTAAAGGGTGCACTAGGAAAGGGGTGGGATAACATTTGTGCTTTTCAATATTGTTATCCCATATACTACCACTTTCTTATTAATCCAACCTTCTCCTAGACACTTCTCTAATATTTGTCTTCTCTCTTGCACCCTCCTCCAACCATTTTATACCTTCATTAGCCACTTCATGAGCCTAAAACCTTTGAAAATTTACATCACACTATCAATCCCATCGATCCTATACTCTAATTGATAAAACTCATTTATGGTCTAGGTTAGCCCTTGGTGGACCTAGACCAAGACCTAATTTGTTTTTATCAATATCGATACAAAGCCGATTAGGCTGACCCTCTTGGTTAAACTTTAGAAAATGTTTAGGGTTAGATTTATATATATATATAAACATTCATTTCATCATTTATTTATGAAGAGAAGAAGAAGAATATTATCTTATGCATCTACTTATCCACCATTATACTTGAAGAACATAACTTAGAGTTTCAATACTTTCTTTGGAGATACAAATCTTGTCTTATGGATAAATATTTTGGATGTATAAATATTTTATGTATCATAGATTTGACTTATCATTTTTATCCTTACATACCACAAAAACCTCTTGTGAAGCACCTTGGCCAAGGGAAAGATTGAGGTTTGACAGGTTTGTCTTCAAAGGTAAGTTTTCCTAACTTTGTTCCTCCTTTGTAAGAGTAGATAGATTTGAATTTGTATTTCTCTCCCATGAATTAGGATTCCATATACATTGAAGTGAGTATAAATATTCTATGCATTTTTACTTTTTATTTTTATTATCCCCACTTTGTGCTACAAGATTTGGTGAGCACTAGATTTTATTTTATTTTACTTTGCATTTACTTTGTTAATATGAAAACATAAGAATTAGTTAGGGTTATTGCATGGTGTTAATTGAATAGAGGCTTTGAAACCCTCTATAGTGATGTTATTATGGTAAAATATCCTTTGGTTAGGTCTAGTGGATCCATCTTGGTCATGACCTCAAATATCTAATGTATCAACAAATAAAAGTGTAAGTAGGATTTATCTTCTCTGAGCTAGGATTGATTAATAGGTTAGTTGCATTTTACTTTGTATACACACAAAATTTCTCACACATAAGGGAGAACTACATAATCTTGAGGCACTTTTTAGATTATTGGTTATGTAGGTAACACCCATTGACAAAGACGTCTTTGGGGTAACTTGACACCGTGATCCCATTAATCCATTTTTTAGTAAACTCATTCTAAGGGTGAAGAAGGGTGAAGATATAGGGTTTGATAAATAAATTATGGATGAAAAATTATATCCCATATCTAAATACATCAACAAAAAGGTAACTAAAAACATAAAACAATGAATTTGGTCACATCTATATATAGTCATTATTCCATACTAGACATATGCATTATAGTCAGACATTAATATTGATGGTAGTGTCCAAATCTGACAGTAGTGTCTATGGCCTTAGAAGTGCAATTATAGAAATTGATGACTGATCCAAAATACTAATCCTACATACTTTACACATATTTTCAATCTAGATCTATTTGCACATAGTAAACCAACTAAATAATATTATTTCTTATTTATTACAATATCTTTCAATAACTATACTTTACTATTTTTAAATATCTTAGTTGTATAAATTTAGAATATTATTTATATAAGTTTTCTATTAATTATCCGACTATAGATTAGTTTATCACCCTTGTTTTTGAAATAATTCTATATTCTTAACCTTATCCACCACCCTTCTAAATTTAAGGTTAAACATTTGGTGAAATCAACCTTTGTTCTCAAAACCCTAGACTGTCCTAAGGTTTCTATTTTTTAGATTTTTAATTATTGTAAATTACTTTTTAGAGTTTATAAATTTTCATTTATAAGCAATAGAAAATGTTAATCACATTTTTTTTTTTCAAATGGAAGATAAGGAAGAACTAGTCAAGCACCTTAATAATAATAGAACCTTAATGGATACATTTTTATATGTTACAAGAGATGATATTAGTAAATATGTTAAAGCTAAGGCATCCTCACCTAGTGATGGTGAATACTTAGGTGATACTAATATTGAATCCATACCAATGAGCATCCCCTTGAGTACTTCTTTGCTTACTACATCTAATGAGGGCACAAATTATGTGTTTACACCATTATTTCCCAAAATAAATACTAATATTACTACAACTTCCATGGGAAATATTATAACTTCAACCTATTTATCAATTTCAATGCCTATATCAACTCAAATCATGGGTACATCCCATTTGGTGAAGTTTCAAACTTTAACCTTAGTGATCAAAATGTGCAATATCTTGTGCAAAATACAAAACTTTTGTAAGCTAAGGTTACCAACATTAAGCAAAATTCTATGAGGTCACTTTATGCTATTGATTCACAAGATGTGTTACATAATGTTATTACACTTGAAATATCATTGCACACTTTGTTAATTGGTTTATTTTCACCCAAGTTCACAATTTATAATGGAAAGGGTGATCTTGAACAATATATATGATATTTATATGTAGCATGCATTTTTAATGCCTCCAATGATAAAATTTTGACTAAATTATTTCTAAGGAGCCTCAAGGACTATGTTTTATGATGGTTCTATGACTAACCACTCCAATAAGTGAGATCATTCAAATCTATAGCCAATCAATTCCTAGCACATTTCTCTATCAACAT
The DNA here is from genome assembly GCA_037957365.1 of Torreya grandis. NCBI lineage: Eukaryota > Viridiplantae > Streptophyta > Pinopsida > Cupressales > Taxaceae > Torreya > Torreya grandis. The sequence goes on along the minus strand of JARHVA010003141.1, from coordinate 1,240,159 downwards.
CATTGAAAAGATGTCACATGCTCAAATTTTAAAGATAAAACAAGGAATAGATTAACCTATTAATGAATATGTTTTGAGACATAAAAAAATGTTGGCCAAAATGACAAATCTAATGGTAGATAAAGAACTTCAAGACATCATCAAGCAAAGCTTGCTTTCCCCATTACATGAGTCTATTATTTTAAAAAACTTCAAATCTTTTGATGAATTATGCCATATTATTTGAGACTGTGAAATGAAATTTATTTCATTAAAAAAACTTAAGTATGTAGCAAACACACTAACTACATACAATACCATGTTTTATAGCAAACAAAATTGCAAGGTCAAACCTACATAATTTAAAAAGGAAACAACCATAATGGTTAACACAATGTCACAAAAACTAATCAACTCATATTATCCAATGCATCTAAGATAAAATTTACATGATTAACCGAGTATTAAGCTTCTTTATTTTAGAAGCTTGTAGAGTGTCATCTCATATCTCTCCCTCCTCCCATAAAGGTTGATATGATTTTACCTCTACCCAAAGGATATGATGCTAATACATATTGTGATTATCACCAATGCCCTAGAAAATATAAAAATAAATCTTATACTTTGAAGCATAAGATTTAACACCTCATAAATAACCAAAAAAATACCTTCAATGATCCTCCAAAGGATTTAGGTTTACAACTTAGTGATCACTAGAATTAAAAAATATTTAACAATCCTTTGTAAGATCATTTTAAGAAATATCCATTAGTGCAAATGATATATAATTGACATCCTCCTCCATCATGTTATGTGCACCTATTAAATGGGATTATTAGTACTTATACATGCATAATATATCTTAAGGTTTAGAAACTTTCTATTATATTTGATGATAGTGAAATAGTGGATGATGGCCTAGATATTAATTCATTATTTATTCATACATATATTGACTATAAATCTATACATAGTGTTATGATCGATAATAGTGCTACTGATAATGTGTGTACCATGACACTACTTACACATTTTGGACATACAACATGATGATTTATACCCTTGAACCAAAATGGTCAAAGCATTTGATGGTACATCACAACATGTTATTAGTGAGATTGATTTACCTTTATAGTTTGGACTAACACATGTGGTTACCACCTTTTCAGTTATACCATATACATGAGTCTTTGATATATTATTATGATGAACTTAGATACATAAACTTCATACATTACCTTTCATAGTAAATGGGTGTATTAAATACATTCATACCAATAGGGTAGTTATAGTTCCAGGAATTCCATATGAACATTCACTTGAACAAGATAAATTTATTACAAGATAGATAATTATAAAACCTACCAAGGTTAATCATCCAAAAAAGGGTAAACAAAATGTAATCCCCTTTCCTAGGTAACCCAAACTTGAGAGGCCTTTACACTAGAGACACATAGTGGATTCCATACAATCTTCATCTACTCCCACACAACATACTAAGTTCCCTAGAGCAACTAAATAGGTTCCAATTACAACTAATCTAAAGAAACTACATAAAACTCAATAAAGGGTTTCATGAACCCCTAATCCTATTATTTCTTCATGACCACAAAATCTTATTATACATATGTAAGATACCACATATTTTAAAGATTTAGATATGACACTTATGCATGTTCCTTAGTTGTACCACTAGTTTCATAAACCATATTCTAATTTTGGAACTACCTATTAGAATCCCTTGGATGAAATAAAAGGATACATTTTTATTTCCAAAATATTCAAAAAATTCAAAAAAATCAAATTTTCCAAAAATAAAAAAAACATGCAAATAATTCAAAAATCTAAAAATATGGGTCATAAATTTTATTATCTCCTTGATATCTATGTTGTTTGATTTATGTTAGTAGATAACATATCATTTCATTTTTATAAATATGTATGTTTCACATATTTTTGAGTATGATACAAGCATACCCAGACACCTGATATATGCATTTCTAGATGTTGGACCTTTTCTCTACTCATATCATATAGGACATTAGGGGCATCTTCTTCTTTGATCATGATTGATACATGTTAGATATTCTTTTTGATCATTTTTACATTATCATGTTTAAAATTATATGCTAACTCTTACACATGTTTATATCCATGCTCATATATTTCGCAATGTAATTGATATGCCATACTAATAACATTTTTTATAACACATACATGCAAGGAATAATATAATGTGCTTATGTTGGTTGTTTATGCTTCCTCTATTTTTCACTTCCTTGAGTGTATTATATTGCTTGCTATTGTCTTGCTGGTGGAACATTTGAATATGTTCCTTTCCTATATCCATATGCCATTTTATGTTTTTTATATATTTGAATATATCATTATATGATGATTGGAAATTTAAATATGTCATCCACTTTGATTATGAAACATTTGAACATGCCCTTTGTATGAGATCCCCTTGGACCATTTTGTTGTATTATATTGAGTGCTCTTGTGTTGCACTTGTTTTTTTTGATATTTTATTATTACTCTCTATATATTTACATGATCTATATCATGCAAATTAAGACTTGATGTGATCGCATACTATGAGCCTAATTGATATATCTACTTTGACATGTTATCCCTATATGATACGTAATTCATACACATATTATACAATTAACTTATCCTTTTGAAGTAAGGTAACTTTAATATTTTATTTATATCACCTAAAAATGGGGACATATTAGTGGGGGAATGTCATAGAATCATGACATCCATATTTCACAATTTCTAGATTTTAGTGGGGGCATGTCACAAAGACATGACCTCCACACTTACACACTTTCACAACATTTATATATTTTAGTGGGGGAATATCATAAAAACATGACCTCAAAAATTATGCACTCACTCACTATATATAGAATTTAGTGGGGGTAAGTCATAAAGACATGACATCCACACTTGCATAAAATGCTAGTTCAATTCCATGATTCATATATAAATTTGGATTAGACTCCTATACATTGCAATGTTTTTACATAGATATGAAATAGTTTTTCAGATTTATGACACATATAATCTAGCTCATACATGTTAGAGGTGAATATGCCATGTTTTTTCACCAAAAATTCCAAACTCTACTAATTATACTACTCACTAAGATGTACTGATTACACCAGGATGTATTATTACCTAGCCTATTTTCCTACAATAGTTGGTTAATTTTATAGGTTGAAGTGATTAAATCATTAAAATTTTTCATATTTATAAATTGAAGTGATTAAATAATCTGATCTATTTCACCATATTTATAAGTTAAGTTGATTAAATTACTCACTCTCACTAGATTATACATATTCACACTTGAGTTGTGTGATTGAGATATAATGATCTCAATGGTTATGCCACAACTCATCCTTGCACTAGATTAGGGGAATAATATATTTCAATTTCCATTTTTAAATCTCTAAGGTTAAATTATAAACCTTTTATAGCTCTAATGCTTCAAAAGTAAAAATATTTACCAAGTCAAATCATCAAGAGGCAACATGGTTGCATTGACACACAAGTATACTCCTTCATTTTCTTATTTATTTTTGAGCATTTCAATTATTTAAAATTTAAAATTTATATGCACTGATTTATACTATAAAATTCTCTTGGTTACATGTCATACACCATCAAATCACTCAAAGTGGTATCAAGCAAAGGTAAGGTGTGTTGTACACACACAAGTATACATTTATTTCCTTTAAACTAGTGTTTTAATCCTTAAGCATTACTATATTAAAGGAGGGTAAATGTAAACAATAAAATTGAATATTTATAACTTCTTAGTTTGGTACATTTGAAAAATATCAATCAAATCCCTACCATTCAATTCTATACCCCCCTACTGTTAAAAGGTTGGCATTTGCAATTTCATTATGACTAAATGTTTATCTCTTAGTCTAATACATATCATTATAATGACTCAAGTCCCCTAAATTGTACATAAATCTTAAGACATGTTTAATACCATTCACTATTAATTTTAGATTCATACTTGTTTTCTAGCTTTCTAGACACTACCAGTCACAAAGGGACACTACTACCGATCGTAGTGTCCATATCCTTATCTAGTGTCAAGTAGCCAAAATTCATCCATATTGAAAATGATTTGAAACATATGGGTTGGCCAATTTATCTTATTAAACACTACCATGATATATAATCAAAAGGTGTGGTATTAATACAAGTCTAAGCCTTCTCATTAATAATATGTAAAATACCAAGCAAACACCTACTAAAACTAAATCAATCAATTTCACAAGCACTCTATTATACCATATTCATCCATATTTTCATATCAAGCATAGGAACAATCATATTATAGATATGAATCATTTAAAGAGTAACCCATGAGTGATATTTATCAAATTACAAGCTAGATCACTATATGCATCATCATATATCATATTTCATCCTTGTGTGAACACTTTCCCACACATAAGGGATAAATACATAAGTATGAGGCCCTCTTTGGAGTATTATTTATATTAATAGTGCTGATGATAAATGGATCTTTTGGGAAGCTTGACATTGTGAGCCCACTAACCTATTTTTTTAGCAAACTCATTCCAAGGGTGAAGAGATAGGGTCTGATCAATCAATAAAAAATGATAAAATGTATCCCATATCTAAATACATTAGTATAAATGTGATATAAAACCCATAAAAAATAATTTCATTACATCTAGATTCAATAATTATTTTATACTAGTCACCTGCATCATAGTCAAACACTAGCATTAACGGTAGTGTTCACATCATTAGAAGTGCAATTTCCATAATCTGGCAACTAATCCAAAAAACTAATCTTACATAATTTACACTTATTTCTAGTTTCTTATGCATAGTAAACCAACTAAGTACCATTATTTCTTATTTATTATAATATATTTCAATAGTTATACATTATTATTTTTAGTAATCTTAGATGAATAAATTCATAATATTATTTATTAGAGTTTTCTATTAATTGGCCTACTATAGATTAGTTTATCACCTTTATGCTTGAATAATTTTTATATTCTTAACCCTATCCAACACCCTTCTAGATTTAGGGTTAAACACTATATTTATACTCTAGTTCCATGATGTATATCATGCATAAAATGATTCTATGTTTCAATGATATATCTTTCTAACACATGCTCTAAGATACAAATTCAATGTTATATTTAATTCTATAAATGCAATCAATTTCAAATATTTAAAGTGCTATATATTTCACATGTGCTTTAATTTCAGATAAGTGACTTGTAGGTTACGTCTCTCATCTCAAAAGTGGGGCATCATAATGGGCTTAATTAGAATGTCCAAGTTTCAAGACCAAAATTTAAAATTTATGAAAATAAACAATTATTCAATGATATCATGATTTAAATTTTTAGATTATGAGGGCATGTGGCATGCATGTGAACTTATTCTTACAACTACAAATTACAAGTTTCAAATAGTTTCAAAAACATTACAAGTTGTAAAAAGTTTCAAAAGGTTTCAAAGGTGGAAAAGTTTCAAAGTTTCAAAGTTTTAATTACAGATTCAAATAAAATTTCAATATAATACAAATACATGGGGCATAATATTCATTCATTTTAATGTTTATAATATGGAATTTTAAATATTCAAAAAGTCTCAAGTTTTAAGTTTCAAAGTTACAAAAGTTATAGATAGAATTTAGATCTATCTATAGTGGTGTGATTCATCCTAGTGACAAGTGGACCATGTTAGATTTTAGTGAACTCAACATCTATGGTTTCAAATTTTCAATATATAGAGGGCCATAGTTTATGGTTCCAACCCTTCACATATCTTATATAGTGCTTTTTATAATAAAATGAGAGTTGGAGCAAACAATCCTTCCAGTTCAAGGGCATTCAATGGTTTTCAAATTGAAACTTGATCACTCTCAATTCACCATAATTCAACACTTCTCCAAATGTACCAACAAGGGGGAATGCACACTTCATCATGTCCAAGTTATGGGTAAATTATCTCTCCTTACTCTCTTTTTCAAATTATGAATAACAAATTTTAAAATTTCAAATTTTTAATATAAGCAAATATTACTTTCAATCACATTGTTACAAGTTCTTACATTAAGGCATGTTTCATAATCAACCTTTGTATCCAAAGACAAGATGCGTATACATAATTAGGTTCACATATACTTTATGCTAGTAATTTTAGTTTGTGAATCATTAGAATAAATTTGGAGTAAATGTAGACACATAAATTAACCATTAATATTTGATAATATTTATTCTTGACATCTTTATCCTTGGTTTATTCATCATTTTCCTAATTTTCAATCTATGAGATAGCCTTAATTATCTTATAAACATTAAAAATATAATATATACATCCTTATTTTAGTTACATTCATCCCTATTTAGTCCATAGGCTATTATTATACCTATCCCCTACTCTCTGGTCTTCTATGATAAATCTTCACTAGCCAGACAAGGACACATTATGGCTTTATTCCATAGTGTAGCCTTGTCTCTTGTGCTCCAATGATCACTTTTTTGAATTGAGAAATTACATAATGATTTTCTCGCATGTCTTGTAAAGTTTTTTAGCTAGATTATTCTAAATATTTTCATATAAAACCACATCAAGGATACTCATTCTACCCAATCTATATCTCTCTAATAAAAACACTGCACACTGAGCAAAAAAACATTATTCTCTCTTATTTCAACTCTGTAACATTCTAGCAGTTCATAACCAAGTTTTAATATTGTTTATTTCATGTCAAGGGCATATATTGTCAAGTATTTATATTAATCATCTAGTTAAACATTTTTTTTATATTACCACATATCACACAATCACTCTTTGAGGGATAATTATATAATCTTGAAGCTCACTTGGGATATGCACGTAATTCTTAGTTACAAGGAGCTTCTGAGGCTATCTCAACCATCCTTACTAACCCATTTTTATTCCCCCTTTGTTATCTAATTATTATCTAGTGAATATATAGAATTAGGGATTGACATTTTCAAGTATTTTATGTGGTATAGTGACATAAATAAATACTTAGTCACTCATTATAAGTAGTCTCACAGGGCCTAGATTGAAAAATATAGAATATAGTCATCCAGGACATGACCACAAAGTTAGACAAGGCCACAATGTGCCCCTATCTTCCACCTATAAACTTGTCCTAGTAAACTATGAATCTCTATTTTTTTTATATAACTCTATATACAAGTCAACTTAACACAATCTGAACTTACATAAAGTTTACATAGTCATATCTATTATTATTTTGAGGGGCACTCTCTAACCTTAGCTTAGTTTATTATTTTAGTAAGTTTATGATTTTAAAAATTTATGTAGGTTACTACATTTTCATATTAGATTAATACCTATTAGTATTTCCATTTTAATATTTTAATTTTAATCAATTTAAGTCACACTTAGATTAAAAGTGTCAACCAAAAGGGTATTATTTGTTTTGTTTAGCTGTAAATAAAATATGTATTTACTTATGCATTTTGAGTTGATGTTAATGTGTACATGTGAATAACACATACTAAAATATTCACTTAACTCCCAAGGTTAGGTTGAGGTAACCAATGTAATGGATAGGTTATGGATTATGCTAGTTGTTAGGTGGAATGGGATTTGGAATGAGTGGTGGTAAAGGGTTTTCATGATGGAACCAAAATGCCTTTACAACATCATGGTGCTTGTTAAGAGTGGATAATTATGTGGAAATGGAGTTGTAAGGTCCTCTGGTTTCTAATATTATGAGGAGGTGAAGATCCTAATTGATAATAGGACTAGGAAAATGAGGGAGATCAAGTTGAATGACTTACAAGATGAGAACAAAATTTTCAAGTTGATTATGCCCATTCAATGTCATCCATAAAAGTTAATGATATATGAAAAGAATATACCCAAGGAGAATAATAAATAGGGGTAGAGGTGAGGATGTAGGCTTGAATCACATTATATTATTGACATCTATTCTAGGGAAGGATGATAATTGGTGGATTATGAATTTATTCTTGTTCCTCTAAGGCATTGAGAGAGTCAATAATGAGATGGGGGATTGGGGTGGAATGAAAAACTTCCCTCCTAAGATCAGTGTTTATATCAAATTATATATTAATTATTCTACTAGGTGTCCTAACCCTAAGGAAAAAAATTTCTCCAATAAGACTAGGTGTTTGAGGAAGTGTCATTAAAAATGAACTAGGTAAGGTGTAAGTCTATGAGCTTGTCTGGGTAGTTGAGAATTTAATGGAATTATTGTGTTGGAAGAAAAGTTTCTACTATGCCCTTAACCTATAGCATGTATAGGGATATGTGTGGCTGACTTGTGGATTGTATACCTTTATATCATCTTATTGCATTTCTCTATGTTCTTATTATGGTCAACCTATGGAATAACCATGGCTAAGTAGAGTATATGTAAGAGGTATTGTTAGTATTTTATCATCATATTATGATTTTTTTATTATTGCATTATTGTGAAGGTTTTTTTAATGAGGTGGTTTAGTCATAATATTCAAATATTCTATTATTTCACCAATTATTATTATGGATTTTCTTATTCTATTCTTAATTCTTGATATATTATTCTATTATTGCGAATCATTTAAGTAATTTCATTACAAGTGGTATCAGAGCTTCAATTTGAACAAGTTTCTATAGCACATTTTTTTTTGGATCTAACATCCTAAGCACTAGAAGGTCAAAAAAATATAACTTCTGATCTAGGAAGAATTGAATTTTTTCATCATCGTAGTTTTGTTCATGGATTTTTTTACAAAAAAAGAAAAAAATATATATAAAAAATAAAAAAATTGAAAAAAAAGTCTATAAGTTTTTTACCTTGTACAAGTTATTATTTCTTAAATTCATCTTTGAGAGATGATCATAATAGTATATTCTACTGGTACACTTTTTTGGGCCAAATTTTTTCAACCTTTTATAAATTTACAGTCTCTAGGTTCATCTTGGTGAGGTGATTACAATGGTATCATTTAAGGATACCTTTTTTGGGCTTCTAACCCTCCTAGGGTTCATGCATGATTGGGCTTAACACTCGTGGAAGTGGGCAAGAAATGCCTAAAAATCCTCATAATGAGGACATAGAGTCCAAAACTTTTGATCCAAGTATTTTGGAGGTAGTTCAACAAGTTAAGTTAGAGTTACATGGCATGCTATATAAAGATGATCTTGATGTGGTTAAAGTGGACCTCATAAGGTTGAAAGGGTACTTGATTGCCTTATGAGATTAATTGCAACAAATAATTGTGAAATTGGCCAATTTTTTAGCTCAACCATTGTAAAATAACCCTCCACCACTCTAGTTTGGTTGTCCTCCTCCAAAAAATCACAACACTAACCCTAGTACAAAGCTGTTATTACCAAAAGTGGATCTATGCAAGTTTGATGGTAATGATCCACTTAGTGGCTTACTCAAATTGAAAATTTATTTGATCTACATTAGACTCCCTATTCATAAAATGTGGTCATGTCCTATCTATATTTGGAACCTAAATATCTCATTTGGTATCAATGGTATGTGCTTAAAATAAAAATAAAGGTGTCCCAATTTCATGGTCGATATTTTTTGAGTTATAGCTCCAATATCATAATAATGTATCTAAAAACTACTTCAGCTAACTAGTCAAGTTGTGCCAAACTAGAACTATAAAGGATTGCATTCATCACTTTTATAATCTTTTCTTGCATGTGGTGAACATCATTGAGGAAAATCTGACAGACCTATTTTTGGGTGGCCTAAAAAATAACATCCAATTGAAGGTTTTCATGTTTCATCTTATTAATGTATATGAATCCATACCAAGGGAACACATGGATGAGGAAAAAGTGCTGATCAAATGAAGACCTTTCACTAATGTTCATGAACACACCTTTCCAACACGATCATTTTATAGCCTACTAGATTATCAACTCAGTAAATTGAAGAAAAACATGTAAAAGGTTTGTGTTTTGGTTGTGATATAAAATGGAGCAAAGGACATCGATGTGCTAAAAATAAGTAATTTTACATTGAAGGCACCAATGAAGAGGAATATGATGATGAGGATTTAGGGACATGTTTTGAATAATTTAAAGATGAATCTAAAGATTCTCAACCTATTATTTCTTGTCATGTACTTTTAGGCATTAATACTCCTCAAAATATTAAGGTGGTGGGTTTATTAAATAAATAAAAGGTGATTATGTTAATTGACTCTAAGAGTACACATAAATTCATCAATAATAAGTTAGCTACTTATTTAAACTATTTTATTTACCTAGTTCCAAAATTTTAGGTCATAATTACAGATGGTGGTATCATCAAATATTATAGATAATTCCATAACATCAAACTTGATATGAGATACTACTTATTAGATTAACTTATGTTTATTATTTTCATGGGAACAGATGACATTATTTTGGGAGTGCAGTGGCTCGCCACTTTGAGCACTATTGAGATAAATTTCTAAGAACTATTCATGTTGTTTCATTCAAAAGGTAGGACCTTTGAACTACATGGATTACAAGATAAATATCCACAATTGGTTAGTTCCCATTAGATGATGAAGATTCTCAAAAAAGGTGCTAAGATATTTGTGGCACATTTATTTTCCATAGAGGTTCAACCAACCAAGGAGTTTATACATCTTGATTTAAAAAAGGTGCTAGATGACCATTATGTTATTTTTGGTGACATGGAAAATGAATTCCTCCAAGATGCATACATGATCATGCCATCAAGCTCATTATATGAAGTACACCATGCAACATTAGACTCTATAGGTATCCCTATGCCCAAAAGAGTGAAATTAAAAAGATGGTACATGAAATTTTGGAGGTAGGAATCATCTGACACAATAAAAGTGAATATTCCTCCCCTATTGTCATGGTGTAGAATAAAGATGACACTTGGAAGATGTGCCCATACTACAGATAACTCAATAAGTACACCATCAAAGATAAGTTTTTTATTTTAATAATTGATGATTTTTTAGATGAATTGCATGGTGTTGTTTATTTTACCAAGTTAGACCTTCACTCTAAGTATCATTAGATTCAAATCCACAATGAGAACATACCTTAAACAACTTTAATAACTCATGAAAGCCATTATGAATCTATGGTCATGTCTTTTTACCTCACAAATTCACCATCTACATTTTTGAGTTTGACAAATACTATTTTTAGGCCATTTTTGATAAAGTTTGGATTGGTGTTTTTTGATGATATCCTGATCTACAACAAAAATTGGGAAGACCATTTGAAGCATGTGAAACATGTACTTTAAGTTCTAAAACAACATCATATTTATGCCAAACCTTCTAAGTGTGATTTTGGTGTCCAAGAGTTGGAGTACTTGGGTCATATTGTTTCACATGAAGGAGTGAAAGCTGATTCTAAAAAAATCCAAGTGATGATGGAGTGGTACGTTCCCAAGACCCTTAAGAACCTCCAAGGATTTTTGGGGCTAACTCATTACTATCATAGGTTTGTACAAAATTATGGTAGAATTTTAAGCCCACTCACCTCTATTTTAAATAAAGACTCCTTTCATTGGAATGATTCAGCTACCAAGGTATTTGAATAGTTGAAAATAGCTATGTGCACAACTCTAGTTTTGGCTACTCCTAATTTTTCAAAAACTTTTGTTGTGGAGTGTGGTGCATTAGGATATGACATGGGGGATGTAAGCATGCAAGAAGGTAAACCATTTAAATTGAAAATTCATCAAATAAAGGGGGAAAATAGGCTCAAACTAATATATGAGAAAGAGACGATGGCTATTTTACATGCAATTAATCAATGAATACCTTACCTAATGGATTATCACTTTCAAATAAAGACTAATCATGATAGCCTCAAATATTTTTTGAAACAATGATTTTTATCTCAATAATAATATAAATGGGTGACTAAAATGTTAGGCTATTATTTTAAAATAATATATAAGAAATCAAAATATAATGTGGTGGTAGATGCCCTTTCCTAGTAGGATGAATCAATTGAGGCATTGTTATGTGCCATGACCATGTGGTAGGTAGATTGGCTAGAAGAATCAAGATAAGAATGGGAGAGTGATAGTGCTACCAAGGAATTAATTCATAATTTTTAGCAGCATTATTATGAATCTAAAAAAATTACGTGGAAGGGGAACATCTTATGGTATAAAGATAGATTATACCTCTATAAACATTCTCTCCTCAAACATAAAAAATCTTCAAGAACTTCATGCCTCTCCACTTGGAGGTCACTCTAGATTTTTTAAAACATATATAATTAAGTAATATTTATTTTGGAATGAATCTAGGGGGTGTATAGAAATATGTGGCTAAATACATGATATGTCAATAGATCAAAGGTGAAACCATTAAGATCTGAGGTCTTTTGTAACCTTTATCCATCCTTAGCCAGTGTTTGGAGGAGGTTTCCATGTATTTAATTATTGGGTTACTATGGTCTATGGGAAAAAATGTTATCATGGTAGTTGTGGATTGACTCACCAAGTATGCTCATTTTTATTCCTTATCACAACCATTTATTGCTAGTATAGTAGATTTTACTTTTCTCAATACATTTCATAAATTGCATGGTACTATAAAGATCATGTAAGTAACTAAGATCCCATATTTAATAGTAATTTTAGGAATAAATTATTTGCATATTTGGGCACCTAGTTGGCTCATAGCTCATATTATCATCATCAATCTAATGGACAAATAGAGGCAGTCAATAAATGTATAGAACAATATCTTCATTATTTTGTTTCTGACAAATAAGATAAATGGGTTCGTTGGTTATCACTTGCCAAATGGTGGTATAACACTTAATTTTACACTTCTTCCAAAAGAATCCCTTCATGGAATTATATGGGTATCAACCCCATCCATCAATTCAGGCTTGATAGTGCATCCCAACGTTTGATCTATTAAGGAACACATTCACCATCAACATGCGGTACTAGTTATTTTATGAGAGAATTTATCAATGAGACAAAATAGAATAAAGAAATAAATAGATCAAAACCATAGTGAGTGCATTTAGACATAGGTGATTGGGACTTTTTATGTTTATAATCATATAAGAAAATGTCTTCTAATTAATAGAAAAAGGATAACAAGCTGTCACCTACTATTATGGCCCTTATCAGATCTTATAGAAAATTCGTAATGTGGCTTACAAGCTAGAATTACCCTGGTCCATCCGCATACATCCAATATTCCATGTATCTTGCATGAAGAAGATAATTGGCCATAGATTTTCCACTCAAACAAAGTTACCTAAATTGGATGAATAAAATTGATTCATTCTAGAGCTTAAAGAGATCATTTACACATACACTAAGCAATTCTAGACTAGAGCGATTAAGGAGTATTTGATCAAATAGAATAATTTGCATTCTGAAGGTACAACATGGGAGGATGAAGTGTTATTGAAACAACATTGTGGTTTGATTCAAAATTGAGGAAAATGTTACTAAAGGGGAGGGGCATGCTACACCCTTAACCTATAGTTCATCTAGGGATATGTGTGGCTGACTTGTGGCTTACATACCTTCATATTATCTTATTTCATTTCTCTATGTTCTTAATATGGTCAGCCTATAGAGTAACCATGGTTAAATAGAGTATATATAAGAGATAGTGTTTAGTATTTTATATTCATATTGTGAATTATGTTCTTATTGCATTATTGTAGAGGTTTCTTCCTTGAAGTGGCTTAGTCATAATATTCAAGTATTCTTCTCTTTAATTAATTATTGTTGTGGATATGTTTATTATGTTATTAATTTTGTAATATATTATTATATTATTATGAATCATCTAAATAATTTCATTATAGTTTGAATTAAGAGGCTTGCACGGTTAGGCAAGGATTTAACAATGTTTTTGGTTTGTTTTTATTTTAAGGAATGTTTTTGGATTGAAAATGGAAAGTAACTATTTGCTGAGATTAAATGACTTGAAAATAAATAATGATAAGAAAACTGAAACTGAACAAAGAAAGCACACTTTTTGTGTCTTTTCTAATTGATTTTTAATGCATGAAAGGTGTATGGGAGATATCTACTCTAACTAAGCAAATTGTATTATTTTTAACTTTTCTAGATGAAACCTAGATGAAGTTTATGTGTGTGCATGTGTGTGTGTGTGTGTGTGTGTGTGTGTGTGTGTGTGTGTGTGTGTGTTGCAATTTTCTTGAAGAAAGTATGAATGTACCTATGTGCAAACTGAAGCTTATACCAACATGCAAATGATTCAAGAAAAGGTTTATATTCTAAATAGTAAAATACAATTAAGTTTCTAACACTTTTTTAACTCATATACAAGCATAATAAACTTTTAAAATTTGTAGATTAGATGCAGACTAGCTACAAACAATGTTTTGTTTTAATTATAATGATTGTCTAAATTCTAATTTTTTGTTATTGTGGGCTAAAAAAATTTACATAGTTTATAAAAAATAAGGGAAATCAAAATTTAAACAAGACATTTTGTATACCTAAGCTAATTAGGGTTTTCTTGTTGTTAGTGTGTGCGTATGAATAGAAAGAGTTTGTTTTAAGACTAAAAATTAGTTATTGTAATGACTAAAAGTATGTGTGTTCTATTCTGATAGTCACTTATAGTTGAATGAAAAATCATATGTTATGAATGAAATCTAATGAATGCAATCCATCAAATAGACTAACTACCTTTTTTATTGCAAAGACTGAGAAAGGAAATGATTTTTTCCTATCAAATTTATTTTTTCTAGAGTATAAATCTAATCTACCACAAGAAGAATTTACAAATATAATATAATAAATAAAATAAACAAAAATCAAAGATCCTCAAATCTATTCAAGGTAGAGATCAAGTGAAAACATGTAATATGTGTTGTTATTGTCCTCAATATGCTAGCTTCTTTATCCAGACAAAGATTTGTTACATCCTGACTTATCACTAAGTAAATTTATTTGATTATCCATAGATTTTTATGGTTGGTAATTTTATTTGATTATTATTTAACTAAGCTATAAGTCATATGCTATTAGGGGATAGTTGTATGTTGTTTTGATTACATGATTTTATTGCTATGAGCTAGCTGTGTTATATATTCATTACATTGTGATCATGTTGATTTATTATTACAATAGTATTTTATGATATATATCACAATGTTATAAACTAAATACCTTCTTGTTATGAGTTTGATGTAGGAGAGATTCATCCCTCAGAGCATGATAGAAATAAAATATCATCAGAGATGATGGCATAGATGGAGTGTTGGGGGATGATAGAGAAACAACTAGAACCCATGCACATACCACATTGGATGGCACTCTTAATATGTATTGTTTGAGTTTTTATTTTTAGTAAATTTTTGATGTTGTCTGCATTTAGATAATTTATTATGCATTATCTCAGTTTAATGTTTATGTGGAATTAATTTTATGTGATTGTATTATGGAATTATATGTAGAGTTAGTGTATAATTGTAGTCATATACAATATTAAAATTGATAGCTTGAGTGTGGATTGTGACACCCAACCCATAGATCCCTCTTTCATGCTCTCATGACCCTTTTATCCACCTTTTCACTGATTCTCAGTCATTTGTATACTTTTTGGACCTAATTTCAGCTCAGTTAGGCTACTTTTCCCATGACAAATCTATCCACCAGGTCATATACCCTCAAGCTAATAGCACCCAAGTTTGAACGTAGCAATGGACCCTAAGGTATACCATTTCCAACAATACTACCTAATCACCTTTCAATCCCATATGACCATTTTATCTTGATTCCTCTTCTTCATTATGTTGGCCTAGTGCAAATGCATCTAACCCATGACCAATAGATCCCTATAAAAACCCATTCAATGTTCAGTTAGAAGGGGTTAGAAAATATTTGAAAAGCAAGCAAGAATACAAGCAAGATGACTAAGGCAAATTTCCCTATTCTTTGCATATAACCATCCAATATAACCACTAGCATATTCAAACCCTCACACTAGTTCCTAACCACCTCAAACACACCTAGTTTAGCATTTTTGCATCTTCATATACACTATTAAATAAAGCACATCAAATGGGAGAACTACATATGACTTGATATCTCTTCAAAGTATTGGTATGTAGGTAGTGTGATCACACAAGGGGTGTGGATACACATTCAATACATCTTATACACACTAACCCCCTTTCTTTCTCCAAGTTTTCATTCAAGTTAAAGTACAAGGAAAACCTAAGGTTGGATATTAAATAAACTATACAAAGAGCTTCATTGATAGTAAAAACTTGAAATTTCATAGGTAGACTAATATAGAGATAGTGGACAAAACCCATAAAACTTAGATCTCTATGACTAATTTGGACAACAGTGGCAAGACCTAGACTATAGCATCAGACCCTGAAGTGTCCTATTTTTTAGCACTCCTATCCTTTCACCAAATGAAATCCAGATCCTGATTAATGATAGTGTCTTAATCCTACATCGCCAGGACTAAATTATGTCTTAGCCATCTCAGTCTTATTTAAGCTAAGTTACATTTATCCTCACTTATTAATATTTTTAGAAAGGTTTAAATTATAATCAAATTATACAAATCAATATCTTAACTATCTCAATATTATTCACTGATTTTCTATTATATACCTTTAACTAAATTATGAATAAGGCACTAATTTTCCCAAAATAGTTAAATCATTTGGTAAACCTAACTTACTTCATTTACATTTAAAAACCTAGAAACTCCAGGGTAAATTCCTTGCTGATTTTTAAAATATTTTTCTAATTTTTTACTTGTCTATTTAAATCATAAATTCAATTTAAATTTTAAAATTTCATACTAATTTAAAAAAATTATTTTTCTTCCAAACCCTAGTTGCATGTACTAGATCCTTTTAAATCAAGAATTTTCCAATAAATTTTTGATTTTTTACCTACATATTTAAATAAAAATTTCACATTAAATTGTAAAATTACTTAATAATTTTAAAAATATCATTTTTCAAAACCCTAGATGCATCGAATAGGTTCCATTTCTTTTTAAGGTATCACCTTACATGTTTGGGAGTTTCGTATCCTTTTTATGCATATTCTAGTTGGTTGTTTTTAGGACTTTACATTTATTTTATTCAGTACTTTCCTTCCATAGCACTGTGCTTATTACAAATTATTACAAAAAATTTAATCAATTTTCAATTTGTTTTCCTACTTCAATAATAGCCCAATACACTGATTTTGACAAAACTGATAAGAGGGGACTTCAAGGCATTTTAACTAAACATTATGATATGAAAGATGACATGCTTAAAATACTATAAGAAGAACAATAAAAAGTGAACAATCATCAATCTTCTCAAACCATAGAGAAACCAATTGTAAATGACACTATAGGGGCAACTATGTTTCAATAACCCCTTATAGCATCCCAACCTTCCTTCATGCCACCACCAACTAAAACTAGTATATCTTTGTCTCCTAATGTGGTAGTCCTTGTGTAAAAGATAAAATCTCTTCAATCCAAGGTGTTACATCTTGAGCAAGGTGCTTCTAGACCTACATAGGCCTTGTATTTTTTCTCTACTTCATAGACCATTGACACATTATATTGCTTCTACACCCTTGCCATAAAGTTTACTTCAACCCAAGCTCACTCTATATGATGGCAAGGGTGATCTAGAGACATACTAGAGAGATTTTCATAAGACTTGCTTGTAATATGTGCCAAATGACTAGTTAATTATCAAGCTATTTCCATGGAGTCTAAAGGATTATGCTTTACAATGGTATTATAGTCTTCTAAATTAGTCAGTCAATTCATTCACTCCTTTAACTGACATGTTCCTAACTAATTTCAACATTAACTTTGGTGATAAGGTTTCCTATGCCTAAGTTTCACAATAAAAACAAAGGTCAAATGAGCATCTCATAGATTATGTTATTTGCTATAAGACTATCTTGGCTAAGATGACTAGCCCTATGGTCAATCAAGATTACAAAATCTCTTCAAATAGAGTCTTCTACCAACTTTACATGAGTCAATAATGTTCAAAAGATTCTCTTCCTTCACTGAGTTATGTCATACACTAAAGGCAAGGGAATTCAAATTAATTTTAATGGGAAAACTCAAGTACATAAGCATATGATAAATAAAAAACAAAAATAATAGAAAAGTCCCATACAAAGTAAAGTTCAATGATAGTAAAATTCAAAATCAACCTACAATCAATACAACTTTAGAGCCCCCTCAACGAGTGATTTTATTTGCACTTCCTTGGTGAACTTTTTGCAATCTACCAGTTTCTCCAGAAAAAGTTTTATAGTAGTTATTGGAATGTAATATCATATCTCTCCTTCTTATACAAAATTTGATACAATAAAGCCTATTCCATGGGGATATGATCATAATGTAATTTGTGATTTTCATAGGGCATTAAGCCACACAAAAAATAGATGTATCAGTTTGAAACATAAGATACATGACTTGATAGAGGGTAACATTATTGATCTTGGCACTTCAATTGAGCCTCCTAAGGTGAAGAAAACATAAGCCAAAGCTTTAAAAATATTTTTATATCCTTTCCCACATCATTCTAAACAAGAGATAGGGGATACATCAGGTGCTCACCATGTATATCATGCACATCCTCCATCAACTACATACCAAGAACCTTTAGGTTAGTCACATCCTTTGAGAAATATTATTTATGTGTAAAATTTTGGAGTTCCAACTAGACATTCGATCTAATTCTCAGAGTAGGAGATAGTTGAGGATGATTCAGATTATCATGCACTCTTTATTTGAGCTTACATTCATAATCACCCTATTCATAGTGTTCTCATAGACAATGGATCTAATGTGAACATGTGTACTATGACATTACTATAGTATTTGGGGTATTTAGAGTAGGATATTACCCTGATGAACACAATTATTAGTAGATTTAGTGGGTACATACAAAGTTCTTTGGGTGAGATTGTACTTCCTCTATAGGTTGGTCTAACACATGTGGCCACGCCATTTACTATTGTTCCTAGTGCAGGAGTTTTTCATATGTTTCTTGGCCAACCATGGATTCAAAAACTTTGAGTAGTACCTTCTATAGTTCATAGATGCATGAAATTCATTCATGCTAATCAGGTTGTTATAGTTGGAGGAGTTCCATATGAGTTACCACTCCCCACTTCAGAACCATCTACTATGTTGTAGTCACCAATTTCAATTCTACCACCAGTTTTAGTTTCTCCACCAGTTTTATTTCTTCCCCCAGTACAAATTCAAACATAGTTAAGGCCTCCATCACTAGCATAGAGAGTTCATACAATTCCATATAGGTCTCTTTTAGAGCAACCATAGTTTTAGGACTCTAGATAGTTTTCAGCGACAATGTTCACACACAAGGAAATATCAATTACTTGTACATATCTTTATGATTGAATGTACATACAAAATATTCCAAAATACCAAAAACATTCAAATATATCAAAAATACCAAAAACATTCAAATATATCAAAAACACCAAAAAAATTTCAAATTATATGCATTATCCATACTTTACATTTATACTACTATGCTAGACTTAAATTTGTTATTTTATACTATTGTTTGTCAATTTATTTACATTACCATGCTTCACTTGATCTTTTTTGAGTGTGTGTAGTGACATCCATATCCTTGATTGCTTCATTCTACCCATTGAGGGACATCTTACTTCTACATTCGAGATACACATTGATATATTTACCCACTAGGGGCATATTTTACATGACTACACCATCCAGGTTATGTCATTCCTACACCACACACTCTATTTATTATATTAATGTACAATACTTACTTGTTTACATAGATTACTCTATCGAAACTCACTATTATATAGCACTTATTTATTTCTTAGCATCTACCTAGTCTTGTAATACATGTCTTACATACTTCCACTTTTTGCATTGATTAGTTAGATGAAATTGTATTTCTAGCATATTATATGCCTTCCTTTTTGCTTTGCATAGCTAGATGTTATTACCTTTCTTAGTTCCTCTTTTTCCCCCTATATGTGCCTTAGGAAATTTACCAATGTTTTTTGATTCTATTATTTCATGTGCCTTAGGACTTTTACCAATGTCCTTTGCTTATACTCTTCTATGTGCTTATGGCCCTCATGCCAACCTTGCTTGTTTTCAAATTATATGTGTATGTGGTATTTGAACATGCCTTGAATGCTGGATTTCTAGTTTGAGTGACATGTGCCCATATCCCTTGTTTGCTTGGCCCCTTGGCTACTCTTGTATGCTTCTTACTTCTTGCCTTATGTACTTTTTTACTTGTTGCTTCTCATTTTTGGCAATGCCATGATCCACATCATGTATTATCTTAATTTTTTAGATGCCATGATGGACATCATGCTCCATCCCTCCATGAAAACTAACAATTAATAACTAACATTTATGATTTTAATTTAGTACATTGCACATGCTATTACATTGTTATATCTATATAGGCATACACCTATTTGATCTAACAATCTCCAACACAAACTATGCTATTTCTTGAGACATCTTGTTGATTATCATTGCTATATCATGTATTTTGTATCATAACACACAAGTATCTTTATTTTGAGGGCAGTCATTTCAAGGTCTTCATTCCTACCCTTAGAAGAGGGGGAAATAAATAGGGTTTTTGTCATATAGATCAGAGCTCTTATTGGTCAAAAAATTAGTTTTTAGAATACTCAAAACAACAATCAAAGGTCAAACTAGGTAGAATAGATTAGAAAAACAATGATGATTCTAGAATACTTTATTTTTAACAAAGGACAATAGCATGGAACATGGATAATAGTGCTAGACATTAGGGTGTCCTATTTTTGATGGTCTTATCCAAACAACAAAAAACCCAATTTTTATAAAAATAGCTAGAAAGGTAAGCTCAACTATAGTTTTGCACATATATACTAGTTCATGTTTAGTAGTTTTGGTACATTTTTTCTTAGAGAATCTAGATATAAGAGGCATCATGAATGGCATGATGGATCTTGCTTCTAGTTTTAGATTGGGTAGTTTATATAACTTCTAGATCAAAATCCATGTTATAAACACCAATGATTGGGGGCAATGTGTATGACACATTGGTCTTATTTTGTTTTTGAGTTTAGCATATTACCTAGGCATTCTTAATAGTTACATGGCTTACTCTATTTACAAGTGGTTGGTATCATTTTGAAGTGGCTTTCATAAAAACCTAACCTCCACATTTTTTGAGTGGACATAAGCCTATGGCCTAGTTTCAGAGTAGATTTCATACAAGCCTAATCTACACCTTTTTTTTGAGTTGGCCAAGATTAGCCTAATTTATAGTACATATTCAGCTATCCATGCCACATTGTCAGGATTTTAGAGCATTCATAGGATTTAAGAGCCACTTAATATAACACACATTCATATTGATATTGGTTTATAATTTCACTTCATAGAGTAATGATGGAGTTCAAGGACTAACTATCCTTTGTATTCTTGAGCCACCTACTCAAAGGGATTAGAAACATGATCCAAACATCAATTAGTACATGCATGACCACCTATCTTCACTTAGTTGGTGACAATGGAGCCAATAGGCCAACCTTTATATTCTTGAGCCACTCTAAGGGAATTAAGCACTTAACTTTGTTCATGATATTACTCTTGGTACAATATTACTCATCACATCCAACATTATTCAACATCACAACAGGTTTGGTATTGGTCCACATACCCAGTGAGGTATATTCATTCCTTTCTCTTCCTCTCTCTCTTACCTAGCTTTATATGTTATTATTTTAGATATAGCATATCTAGTAAGAACTAATTTACTCTTATTTTTTTTTTATAGATTTACACTTCACAACGTGCTCTCTCTATACATACCCAACATCACATAGTTTCATGAGCTTCACCCTTACATGTAAGTTTAGGTATGCTTTCTATTTCTCTTTTATCCTAGTATTTCAATTTGTTGCATCACTAAAATAAAGGGGAGGAAAATATAGTCATATAAAATGTCAAAATTGGTAGCTTGAGTGTGGGTTATGTCACCCAACCCATAGGTCCCTCTTGCTTGCTCTCATGACCCTTTTATCTACCTTTTCATTAATTCCCAATCATTCCTAGACTTTCAAGCCCTGATTCTAGCTCAACTAGGCTACTTTTCCTATGACAAATCCATCCCCCTAGGTCCCATACCCTTAGGACAATAGCAACCAAATTAGACTATAGAGATGGATACTAGGGTGTCCCATTTTTAGTGCTTGTATCCAATCACCTTTCAAGCCCAGATGACCATTTTCTCTTGATTCCTCTTCTTCATTATGTCAGCCTAGCATGAATTCATCTAACCCATGACCAATATATATTTACAAAATCCCATTCAAAATTCATTTAGAAGGGGTTGGAAAATATTAAAAAAGTAAAAAAGAATACAAGGAAGACCACTAAGACAATTTTTTCTATTCTCTACATATAGCCATCTAATACAACCACTAGCATATTCAAACCCTCACACTAGTCCCTAGCCACCTCAATTACACCTAGTTTAGCATTTTTACATCTTCATATACACTACATCAAGTGGGAGAACTATATATGGCTTGACCCCTCTTTAGAGTATTGGTATATAGGCAATGTTCCCACACAAGGGGTGTGGATACACATTCAGTGAATTTTATACACACTAACACTCCCTCTTTCTCCAAGTTTTCATTTAAGTTCAAGCACAATGAAGACCTAGGGTTAGATATTAAATCAACTCTACAAGGATCTTTGTTGATAATCAAGACTTAAAATTTCATAGGAAGACTAATACATGGATAATGGATAAAACCCAAAAAACTTAGATCTTTGTGACTAGTTCAAAAAATAATGGCAAAACTTAAAGTCTAGCATTGACCCCAAAGTTTCCTATTTTTAATGCTCCTATCCTTTTTTTGAATGAAAGGTAGATCCTAATTTGTGATAGTGTCTTGATCTTGCACAACTAGTACCAGTTTTTATCTCAACCATCTTAGTCCTATTTAAGATAAGTTACATTTCTCCTTACTTATTACTATTTTTATAAAAGGTTTAAATTACAATCAAATTATACAAATTAGTAGTAGCTTAATTATCCTAATATTATTCATTGATTTACTATTCCAGACCTTTAACTAAATTAGGAATAAGACACCAATATTCCTGAAATAGTTAAATCAATAATGTTATAGTATGATTATGTCATGTTATTGAATTCATGATTGTTAATACTTACGAGAATGTAAATTTGCATGAATAATATCTAGTTACTACCACATATAGCCTAACCATCATGTCTTAGTAATATTTGAGAACATTAGATGGTTATCTTTATGATATTGGGAAACACCATTATGTGGCTTAATGTCTTAAGATATATATAGATAACAAAAGGCATATGATATCCTATATAATGTAGTAATAAACAATGATTATGTTGTTATAATATTATTAATTTTGATATAATAGTTGTGTGATTTATCAAATTTTTTAAAATAATATCATCGAATTTATATTAGTAACATAATTATTAAGATCATTATATTATTTATTTTTACTAGGTTATTACAAAGATTTCATTATGTCCTAAGACTAACCTATGAACTAAACTTAGACATTGTTTAAAATGCATAGTCAATAGTGTTAATTAAAATTTAATGTTAAATGAGTTAACTATTATTATAAAGTTAGAAAAATATAAATGGGAAAAAAAAACACAAAAAATAAAAATAATAGTAAGCTTTAAAGAAAAGGATGAGCTTTACAGAAAAGGCAATACATGCAATGTTAAGAAAGGAAGATGGGCGATATAGGAGGAGATTAAGAGGAGGATTAGAGAAGAAAATAGGGTAGCATGAATTAGAGAAGATAAATAACAACACAAAGGGGTTAAGAGCAAGTAGAGTGAAGGGTGAAGATTCTTTGGATCCTATGGTTTCAATTTGGGATCTTTTACAAGGTAGGCGATATTATTTAAATTTTGTGTAAAATCTAGAAAAATTATGTGTATAGGATTGACTTAAAAGTGTCTATGTATTGTTTAACTACCAAAGTGCATTTAGAATTTGAAATACCTATTAAGAGGAATATTTATATTTATTTCACAATACCATGAGATTTTTATATGGATTATGTATATTTAACCAAGCCATTATATAAGGGTTGTATGTGTAATGTTATAGTGAACTATGTGTATAATGTTAATGAAATAGTAAATTGTGTGTATTATCAATCATTTTGTGAGTGTAAAATATGAATGAATAAAGGTCATTTATCTTTAAAACATTGCAAACATATACATAAGTATGATGCACTTTTATTCTACAAACTAGGATTATATATATATATATATATATATATATATATATATATATATATATATGAATGGATTGAGTATATATTTATTCAAAATTGTGAGAATATTCATGCGTTAACATCATATTTAATTATTATATAAAACTAGTGGATGAATAAGAATGGATTGTGTGTAATTATTATGAAAATTATTAAATTTTGGACATATGGGTAGTGTAATTTTGTTATTCAAATAGTGAGAACATATGAGTGTGAACGGAGTAACCTATTATCCAAACCATGAATATAAGTAAAGCAGGACTATGTAGTTATCAACTAAATTGAGTGTGTGTGTATGTGTGTGTATTACACACACACACACACACACACACACACACACACACACACACACACACACACACACACACACACACACACACACACACACACACATATATATATACATATACATATACATATACATATAAGTCTAAGTTTACTTGTTACAAAGCTATGATCTTAAATACTAGGACTATGTGCATATTTGTATAAAACCTCATTCAATAAACTAAATCTAAATCAATTAGCTAATAAAAAGAGGAATTTAATAGCGTATACCAATAGTGATTATTAGTATCAACTTAGTAGCTATATTACTATAATCTTGTATTCAATTTATTTTGATCATGAGACTTATGTGGAAATGAGTAATGTATATAAGTTTTAATATATATTCAATAAATCAACAAGGTCAAACTTGATTTGACACTTTTGATATATATTGAATTGAGTGTAGGATGTTTAGATGCCTATAAGGATTGTATGATGTGAAGTTCACAATGAATGTGAACTATATGTTAATTTGACTTAATTGATACTTATGAGAACCTACAGTAAATAAAGAGAGCATGATATAGTTATAAATAGTCTATTGACTATCGTACCCAGTTTATTAACAATATGGGAATATTAATATATTATGATGATTCATGAATGTATTTGTGAATAGAAAAGTTATAATGGTTTTTTAAATCTTAAGAAGTTCTTGATTATAAATAGAAATGATTTTTGGCATTTATATATAAAATTTATATATTGTTTGAGAACTTATACATGACACATATTATGAATATATTTAGTATGTATAAGTTCTCATATATATGAAAAATATTGATATGAGGACTTAGGTACTCATATGCATATATAAGTGTGCCTATATCTATATTTTTATTGATTGTTAAAAATAAGTCATAGGATCCCAAGGGTCAGAAAACTATAAATAAATGAATACAGTCTCCTAAAAACATATCAAGACATATAAATGAAAGATTATGTTTATGCTAGATATAACTTGGTTTATGAGTTATTTGATTCTCTAAAATTATCATGACTAGTTGTTTATAATTAAGTAATTGTACATATGAATAATGGACTATGATATTATTGTTGGTCATAAAATGTACTATATTTGAATCTACTTTCATAAATTTGAAATATGCAGTCTAAATATATATTATACCCAGTTAGTATAAACTATACTTGTTATGATTATTATTTATTTGATATATAATATAGTGGATATCCATTCATATATTTGATGGATTAAATGCACGCATTTTGATTATTCTTGTGTTTAGCATATTTTATGTCTGCTAGTAGGAATTAATCTATATAAATCTATTGGTTATTTTGATACTAACCAAATCTCATATTGTTGTTACTAAGTAATGAGATAAACTTCACTAGCTTACTAACATCACCAATGCTAGATAAAAGTAATTCAATCAAGTGGTATGTATGAATTGGACTAATCTTAGATATCAATAACTATTAATAAATTTACCCAAAGTAATGTTTAATTAGATATTATCATTTCATATGTATGATTTACATATTTATGTGATATCATGTTAGAACATAATTTTTTATGGTACACATCATGTTTTTAAAAATCTTAAAACACAAGGGTACTAACTTATCTCCCTATATTCTCACACTATCACTATCTACTCATCTATGAAGGGAGGGCCATTACATGATAGAGGACTGTGCAAAGGATTGATAGTCCATGGTTGGTGTGGAAAAGTGCCCAGATGATGCTCTCTATCTACATAGTAGTACTTATTTGGAGATTACACTTGAGATTACTATAGATACTAGAGTTTGGGAACTCATTCTCCATGGAGCCTTGTATCTTGTATTGAATTTATTATTATTGAGACATTATTTATGATGAAATATAATTATTTACTCATTATATAATGATAACAATGGCTATATGTTTATATTATCTATGGATGGAAAACTTATAATAATTTCTTAATTCAATTATGTTTTGTTTCATATGATGGTAGTGATCAGTAATGGGTGGATGTTACATACTTATTTTACAGTTAACATACTTAGAATGTTATACTTGGATCATTAATTAGATTCTCATAGTGAAATCTAATGAAAGAATATGTTGATTAAATAAAAAAATTATCACATTATTATAAGTCAATCCCAATGAGGATGTTACATGTGGTATTAGAGCTACGACTCAAACTCTAAGACTTAATGAGTCTACTAGCATTTTTGTATCCTTCTATTTACTAGAAAGGATAATGGTGTGAGTTAGAATATTCAATGAGGGTCCTTCTAATGTTAATTACAATAACCCTCCATTTGATCCTAATCAATTTGTCTTTGAGAAAGAAATAAATTTAGATTAGATTCTCATAGACATGAATGAAACTAGGGACATAATTTCAAACCTAGAGTAGGAAGTTCATGGCCATGAATAGAAAGTACACTAAGATGTACTTAAAGAACATCCTACTAAGTAGGAAATCCTTCAAGATGTGAGAGCACAAGTAGTTAAAGAATTATCTAGAGATATGAAAAAGGTGAATCCACCCAAGTTTGATGGAACCATTTTTGATGATGGAGCTGAAGTGTGGTTAACTGAGATGGAGAAGGATTTTGAAATTTAAAATTACACTGAAGTCACTAAAGTAGTTTGGGAAGCTTACCAATTGGCTGGTGAAGTAGTTACATGGGGGGAAAAAAAAAGTTGGAAATGAATTTTAACTTGACCATCACTACATGGGGGTAATTTGTAACATTATTTATATATTGGTGGCTTCCATAATTATACATTGACAAGAAGCTTACATATTTTTAGGATCTAAAACAATGAGACTTATCAGTGAATGAGTACTGAGAATAGTTCACCAAATATTTGAAGTATGTATCTTAGTATTAAGTAGATGAGAGGTTTAGAATTAGGAAGTTCATCATGGGATTAAAACCCTATATTTGTGGAGAAGTGGATGTTTATGGATCATATACCATGGACCAGGTCTTCGGAAAGGTAATCAAGTAAGAACAAAAGTTGAAATCTCTTGTTTAGGTCAGGGACAAGTTAAAAAAAAACTTTGGAAGTTATAATCCAAATTTCAAAAATAATAATTGAAATCAAAGGGGTGGAGACTCTAAGATCCAGTTCCAAAATCAGCTGGCTAGATTCAATAGTGGTTCAGGTAACAAGAAATCAGGTAATGGTTAGAAAAGTGGTTTTAAGGGAAACCAATAGTTAGATAGGAAAGGACCACCTGAAGGTTGCTTAATTTATAGAGGTGACCATTATTCTCTTGAGTGTACCTAGGATAAAATGAATAATAGAGGTTCTACTCCTTAGCAAGGAGCTTTTCAATAATGTATTTATGCATAAGTTGATAATCAACAAGTTGAATTCTAAGCTTTATCCATAGAACGATCAAGTATTTTATTTGAACATCTAGTTTCAATTTTGATAGATAAAGGGGCTTTAGTATGTTTTATATATCCTATAATTCTAAATAATTTATTTATAAAAGCTTGAGTAATGGAAAATGCATGGTCGGTATAATATGGGAATGAATTAAAAGTCAAAGTTGACAAGTGTTTAGTTGAAGTAGAGATTAGATTACCTAAATTCACAACTATAGTGGATCTTTGTACATCATCACTATGATCATATGAAGTTATCCTAGGAGTAAACTAGTTTTCAAAGCATAAGGCCAAGGTTGACTACTATCTAAAGAAGGTTGAGTGTCTAGATGATTTTGTAAATCAAACATAAATTTAGGATGAGAAAAGAGAGTTGAGGCTTAGGCAGATTTCTACAATGTAGATCAAGAAGGCTAAAAAAAAGGGTGCCAAACATTTATCATCAAGATAAATGGAATGTAAGAATCTAAGGAACCATCCCTTGAATATTATCCATTCCTTAAGATTTTTCATGATGTGTTCTTAGAGGAATTATTGGGATTGCCTCCTACATGAGAGTTTGATTTCTCTATCGATATCATACTTGGATCAGAACCATAGTCTAAGGCATCATACAAGATGACAATAATTAAATTAGTTAAATTGAAGGATCAACTTCAAAAATTATTATCAACAGGGTTAATCAAGCCAAGTGTGTCACCATGTGGTGCACTAGTTGTCTTCATCAAGAAGAAGGATGATACTCTTCAACTTTGCATAGATTATAAAATGTTGAATAAGGTAACTATTAAGAACATGTATCTACTACCTCATTTAGATGATCTTTTTGATCAAATTTAGGGGAAATGGTATTTTATAAAATTGACCTTAGATTAAGATATCATCATCTAAGGATAAGGGATGAGGATATTTCAAAAACAATGTTTAGAACTTGATATGGGCATTATGAGTTCACAATGTTACTATTTGGGTAGAGAAATGCTCTGACAACATTTATGAATCTCATGAATAGTGTGTTTAGAGATTGTCTAGATAATATTATTTTGGTCTTTCTTGATGACATTTTTATATACTCTAAGAATGAAGAAGAGCATCTTCAACATCTGAAACTGGTTTTACAATGGTTGTGGAAGCACAAGTTGTATGACAAGTTGTCTAAGTACACATTTTTCCAAGAGAAAGTGTAGTATCTGGGACATATTATCTTAATAGATGGTGTTTTATTAGATCTGGCAAAGATAAGAGCCATTATGGAGTGGCCAACACTAAATAATGTCCATGAGGTAAGAAGTTTCATGGGGTTGATGGGATATTACAGGAAGTTCATTCTAAATTTTTCTAAGATAACTAATCTGATTACCTCTCTGTAGTATAAAAACCAAATTTTTATCTGATTATATAAGTGTGAAGTAGATTTTTAATAATTGAAAAGAAAGCTTATTTCAATACTAGTGCTAAGAGTTCTTAACCCTAATGGTTAATTTTTAGTGATCACAGATGCATCATGGGATGGACTAGGAAGATTCCTTATGCAATATGGTGCAATGGTAGCCTATGAATCAAGAAATTTTAAGCCTTATGAGGTGAACTATGCCCCTTATGACCTAGGACTTGCAATAATTATGCACAATTTTCAAGTGTGGAGGCATTATTTCTTTGGAAAACTATTTAAGATCAAGATTTATAACTTGGGACTCAAGTACATCTTCACCCAACTAAATCTAAATGCTCATCAGAGATGCTAATTGAAGTTCTTATTTGATTATGAATTTGATATCAAATATATCAAAGTCAAGGAAAGTAGAGTAGTTGATGCCCTAAGTCATAGGAGGTATATAGCAACCATGGATACTATTAGGAGTAATTTCAAGGATTGAGTGATTGAATTATCATGAGAAGATAAATTCTATGATTAGGTCTAAAAATCATTATCTAAGAATGCTCAAAATCTTAGGTATAAATAATAAAAATTAGAGAATGATGGTATTTTACAATATAATAGAAGGATGTATGTACTAGATAAAGAGAATATGAGGAGCATAGTGCTAAAAGAACTACGCAATGCCCCATATTCAGGTCATCCAAGAGTAGCAAAAATTATGGTAGAGCTTAGACCACTTTATTTTTAGAAGGGAATCAATAGACTTTGTGTGACATTGTTTAGAATGTTAATGAGTGAAATCTGAACATGTGCCTCTAGATAGATTGTCATATCCACATGACATACCAAAATGAAAGTGGAAAGTAATAAGTATAAACTTTGTCCAAGGATTACCATTATCACAAAAGAGGCACGACATGATCTTGGTTGTAGTGGATAAACTAACCAAGGTAGATCATTTTATACCATTCAATTTGACAGATGATACACCTAATTTTGTGAAAAGGTTTGAAAAGGAAGTGTACCATTTGCATGGATTTTCAAAGAATATAATTTTGGATCATGTTCCAAAGATGACTTCTACATTTTGGTTAATTTTGAATTTAACTTTGGGTATGTAACTAAACTTCAGCACTGCATATCACCCACAAACTAATGGTCAAATTGAATGAATCAATCAGGTATTAGAGGATATTTTTCATATGTATTACATGGATCATCAAAACAAGTGGGAAGAGTATCTTCCATTGGTTGAGTTTGATTATAATGAATCATATCAATCAAATTTAAATATGGCACCATTTGAAGTATTATATGAAATAAGATGCATGACACCAATCAATTGGGATAGGTTGGAATATAGGGTAGTCTTTGGACTTGAGATGCTTTCAAAAATGAAAGATCAAGTTAGATCAATCGGGTAGAGATTGGCTAAGGCCAATGATAGAAAGAAGAGTTATGATGATCTAAAGAGAATAGCTAGACAATTTTTAGTAGGTGATAAAGTGTTCTTGTAGGTTAAGCTACAAAAGAGCTCAATTAAATTCGAGAAGTCAACAAAACTTTCACTGAGATATTTGGGATCCTTTGAAGTTTTAGAAGTGGTTAATATTGTAGCTTATAGAATTTTAATATCATTAGCCTTAGATTTATTGTATAATGTCTTATATGTATCTTATCTTAAAAAGTATATAGTTGATCCTTCACATGTGTTGGATTGAAATGCTTTGAAGGTACTAGATCCTGGAATGGTCATGGTAGAACCAATTAGAGTAATTGACACTCACAAACTTCATTTATGTAATGGAGAAATGTCACAATACAAGGTCTTGTAGGACAAATATTTTGATGATAGTATGACATGGGAGGACTATGATTAGTTTTATAGGCGATTCTCACATTTATTTACTTGATTTTTTACTTCATACTATGTTATTTTTCTATTAAATAATGTTTTAATTTAGAACTAATGTCACAATAAGTTTTATCGAGACATTAACTAGCTTTAGGGGGAAAGATGTTACACCTTGATTTCACACTAAGTAAATTTACTTGATTATCCATGGATTTTTATGATTGATAATTTGATTTCATTATTATTTAACTAAGCTATAAGTCTATGATATTATGGGATAGTTGTATGTTTTTTTAATTACATGATTTCATTGCTATGTTATAGCTTTATTATATATTATTTACATTGTGATCATGTTGATTTGTTATTAGAATAATATTTTATGATATATATCATGATGTTATGGACTATCTTCTTTTCATGAGTTTAATGTAGGAGAGATTCATCCCTTAGAGCATGATGGAGGGAGAGTATAATCAAATAGGATGGAATAGATGGAGGTGTTGGGGAATGACAATGTTAGGAATAAATACATAAATTGATGTAGAAAAATTTCACAAAATTGAAATAATAGATATAAATAGAGAATCATAAAGAACAAAAATAAACATGCATAATAAGAAGACCAGATTTAACATGGTTCACCTAATGTGGGTTACATCCACCCAAAAACACTTAGATTTTATTGTAATCTACAAGAGTATAATCACTCTCAGATCTGTCTTCACAATTACAATACATAAATGTTATTTGGAGATATGCTCAACATACCCTCTTGAATAAGAACCTAAATTCATAGACTCTATTCTTCCTTTTTAAACCCTATTTATCATCATATATTACCTATGAAATATCCATCAATACATAATACATCAATAAAGTGATATTACAAAATAATGGGTACTAGAACCATGGGTAGAATCAACCCAAAAAATGGTTTCCCATGTCCAATTTTTTTTAGGGGCTGCCACCCCTGAATCCCCATTTGTCAGGGGCTGCCATCCCCAAACCCCTAATTTTTGAGGGTTGCCACCCCCGAACCCCTGCTTGAGGCCTCGCCTAGCCCTGAACCCCAGAGAGAATATATGTAAAGTGTAAAATACATTTAAAATGTATAGTATTTGAAAATAATTATAATTTAGAAATAGGCTCCACAATACAACAAATAAAGGAACATCTAGAACCCATGCACACACCATGTTATATGGCACTCATAATATGCATTGTTTGAGTTATTAGTTTTAGTAAATTTTTTATGTTGTCTACATTTAAATAATTGATTATGTGTTAGATCAATTTAATGTTTATGTGAAATTAATCTTATGTGATTGCATTGTGTGAGATAAGGGTGAAAGATTTTTTGAATCATATAGTTTCAATTTGGGAGTTTTTTTAAATCAGAGCTACAATTGGTTATGGGGAATAAATCAGGGGCCTAATCCTCAAGAGAACTATTGAACCATTTTAAATGGATAAAACTTGATCACATTTGAAACCATCGAGTAATTGACCACATCTGACTTATAAATGCCCTATGAGATTTGAAATTGGGTGGGGCTGGGCATAACCAAATCACTTCACCAATCCTTCTACATCTCATTGACCAATTTGGGAGCTTTTAAAGGGTAGGCGATGTTTAAATTTTATGTGAAATATGGAAAAATTATGTGTATAGGATCAACTTAAAGTGTATGTGTATTGCTTGACTATCAAAGTGTATTGAGTGTTTGAAATACCTATTAAGAAGATCATGTATATTTATTTCACAACATCATGATATTTTTATATGGACTATGTATATTTAACCGAGGCACTATATAAGGGTTGTATGTGTAATGTTATAAGGAATTGTGTGTATAATGTTAATTAAATAGTAAATGGTTTCTATTGTCAATCAATTCGTGAGTGTAAAATATGAATGAATAAAGGTCATTTGTCTTAAAAATAAAACTACAAACCTATACATAATTATGACGCACTTTTGTTCTAAAAACTGGGTTAATATATATATATGAATGGACTGAGCATATATTTATTTCAAGCTATGAGAATATTCATGTGTTGAAAACATATTTACTTGTTATATAAAACTGACAGATGAATAATAATGGACTATGTGCAATTATTATACAAAACCATGAAATTTTAGACATATGGGTGGTGTACTTTGTTATTCAAATAGTGAGAACATATGAGGTTGAACGGAGTAACTTATTATCCAAACCATGAATATAAGTAATTTTGGACTGTGTAATTATCAACCAAATCAAGTGTATATATATATATATATATATATATGTCTGAGTTTACTTGTTACGAAGTTATGATATTAAATACTAGGATTGTGTGCATATTTGTATAAAACCTAATTTGATAAAATAATTATAAATAAATTAGCTAATAAATAGAGGTATTCAATAGCATATACCAGTAGAAATTATTAGTATCAATTTGGTAGTTATATTACTGTAATCTTATATTCATATTATTTTGATCATGAGACTTGTGTGGAAACTAGTAATTGGATTGGTCATGATCTTGGATCCTAGTGCAAAAGATTGAGCAAATTTATGTATGGAGTAATGAAATCATATATAAATTACAAAGGAGGAAGAAGTTTATCTTCACATGATAATATTTCAAAATATGACCTGTTTGCATAAAATTGCATTAACCTGTCTTCTTGTCTAACCTTCCAAAAAGGAAAAGTGGGGTACATATAGGAAAAATTAGGGAAGCATGAGGCAACCTCTAATTTTACTAATTAAATAATTACATTATAATAATATTAACCTATGTGACCCTTTTATAACTAATCTAAGGAAGCTTAATTGACATAGAATAGACATAAGGTCATGTAGACAAAATTCAATGGGAAAAAGTACTACACTAACACCCCCCTTAATCATAGCTTAGATGAGAATTGGGTCCCAAAATTAAAACCCTGATGAGGTACCCCAGTACATAGTATGAGAAAAATCACTACACCAACACCCCCCTTAAGCATAACTTAGAGGAGAATTAGGTCCCAACATTGAAAGCCTGATGAGGTACCCAAGTACATAGTAAAGAACCTCCATAGGAGGAAGAAGAAGGTGGAGTATTCCTAACCCCAATGAGAGCTTCTAGATGAACAAATTTACTTTCTATGAAGGGCTTGGTTAGAATATATTTAATCTACTCTGATGTTGGATAATATTGAAGATCAATGACTTGCTCATTGATAAGCTCCCTGATGAAGTGCATGTGAATCTCTATGTGTTTGGCCATTTGATGGATAACTGGATTCTTGAAAATCTATATAGTGATTTGGTTGTCATAGTAGATGATTTTTGGCTTATAAAACTAGATACCAAACTCAGTGAGAATCCCTTGAAGCCAGATTGCCTCAGTGGTGGTATTAATAACTCCTCTATATTTTGCCTCTATAAATGATAAAGCAATTACATGTTGCTTGACCAACTTATTAGACCTAGACCAAGTGAGAAACTATATCCTAAAGTAGAATTTTGACTTTAAATATCTCTAGTCTAATCTAAATCTATGTATTTAATCAAATCAACCTTTGTTCCTACTCTGTAGTGTATCCCATAGTTGTGTGAACCCTAAATTTAGTGCAGAATCCACTTAACTACTTTCTAATGCAATTTATGTGGCTCCTACATAAATTGGGAGATCATGCCAATTACATAGGATATGTCAGGTTTAGTGTGTGTGAGATAGATAAGACTACCCACAAGTTACCGATATGGAGTTGCATCAACCAATGGTGTAAGACAATCAGCCTCAAGCTTCATACTAGACAAGAAGAAAGTAGGAGTTGGCTTACAATCAACCATGTTAAACCTCATAAACAAATCAATATAATACTTGGATTGTGATAAATTTATCCTAAAATTTGACTGAATGATTTCAATCCTGAGAAAGTAATGTAGCAATACTATGTCTATCATTGAAAATCTATCTAAAAGTACAAATTTCACTATTGAGATGGATGAATGTGAGCTCCCTATAATCATCAATCCATCCACATAGAGAACTAGGATCAATAGAGAATCATCCTATCACAAGATGTAGACATTTAAATTTGAGTGGCATCTGGTGAGCTAGACTATGAGGAGAAAGGAGTCCATCTTGGCATACCATGCCCGAGGGGACTATTTGAGTCTGTAGATATATTTTTTGAGTCTACAGACCAAAGAAAAATATTTTAAAAATCCTTGTGGTTGCTCCATCTAGATCTCTTCATTGAGGTTACCATGTAGAAAAACACTCTTGATGTCCATTTGGTGAACATCCCATCAATGTGTAGTTAAGATGGCTAGAGTGAGTCAAATAAATGCCATTTTGGCTACAAGAA
This sequence comes from Torreya grandis, assembly GCA_037957365.1. Lineage (NCBI taxonomy): Eukaryota > Viridiplantae > Streptophyta > Pinopsida > Cupressales > Taxaceae > Torreya > Torreya grandis. The sequence goes on along the minus strand of JARHVA010003141.1, from coordinate 1,204,454 downwards.
CAAATGTCTCAATGTAGTCTAAGCCAAGCACTCGAGAAAACCCCTTTACAACCAGATGAGATTTATACTTATCAATAAACCCATTTTCACCATACTTAGTTTGATAAACTCATTTGTAATGGACCAATTTTATTCCTTTAGGAAGAGGGACCAAGTCCCATGTTTTGTTCATGATTAGGGAACTATACTCCTCTTGCATAGTATAATCCCATTCTGGAATGTCAGATGCCTCATGAAAGGTTTACAAATTTGAGGCAATACCTAGGTAGGCATGTGAAGTCTCATAAAACTGTAAATGTGTCCACCATGTATGTGATGGATTTCTAACCCATTTCCTAAAACTTTAGAGTGTTTGTTAGGCCCAAGTGGGACCAAAATTATATGAGATTGGAGAATAAAGAGGTGAGTCATCATTATCTAAAGTATGAATGTGAGATGGAGGAGGAGAATCCTCATCACTGCTCTCATCTCTTGAAATTAAAGAAGAAGAAGAGTCTTCCTAATCATCAAAAAGATTTTGAGATGGATCTAAATCACTGTCTAAGGTAAAATCGATGTCTAGTGAGACTTTTGAAGTGTTTAGAGTGCCAATAGTGAGTTCAAGTGGGTCCTCACAAAATTTGACACTCCTATCAATGAAAAACACATGAGTTTTAGGATGGAGAGACCTGTATCCCTTAGTAACCTCTGCATGCCCCACAAAGATACAAGACTAACTTTGAGGGTCCATTACCTTACATTTCTTCTTGGGAACATGGGCCATTATTGGTGATCTAAACACTCAAAAGTGATCCACTACGAGCTTGTGACTATCAAAATATTTAAAAAGAGTGATCCATTTCAAGGCATTATGTGGAACATGGTTCTAAATGTAGCATGCATAATTGATTACTTTGACCTAAAATTGAAGAACAAGAGACTTTGATTGAAGCATGCAGTTGGCCATTTCTTTCAAGGTACAGTTATTATGTTTAGCCACACCATTCTACTGAGGAATATATGGAACTATGTGTTGCATCTGAATCCCCTCTAATGTAAAAAAATTCTCAAACCTATTGTTGACATACTCACCACCATTATTAGTCATTAATATTTTGATGGAACAATCTAACTGCTTCTCCGCAAGTGCCTTGAAGTCCTTAAAGTGATCAAAGACCTTAGACTTATTTTTGAGAAAAAATGCCTAGGTTTACTTTGAAAAGTCATCAATGAATGTGAGCATGTATCTAGTCCTATTGAATGAAGGTGCTAGAAATAGACCTAATATATCACTGTGGATAATTTCTAGCTTTTGTTTGACTCTCCTTACTTTGCCCTTGTCATATTTCTCTTCTAGATGCTTGCCAAGAATGCAGCCATTGCATAAGCTATCTGAGAATTTGACTTTAGGTAACCCTAAATCCATGTCTTGATGATTGAGTTGCTCTAGGTAATGGTAGTTTAAATGGCCAAACCATACCATAGTTTGCTCACTCCATCTACATGAGTAAGTAGTGCAACTGAGGGCTAATCTGGGGTAAATTATGAGAAGGTATACAGCTTAGACTGATGATTGGCCTTCCCATAAGCCACTATGGAGTCAATGTGTAGCTCCTTGATAATCATTGAATTAGGTGTGAGCTTAACTCACTTCCCTATACCTATATGAGTGATTTGGTACACCGACAAAAGATTGGTAGATAGTGAAGGAATACATGGAACATCATTAAAAGTCCCATGACTCACTTCAACCGATATTTTACCACTGAATTATACCAAAATGTCAACACCTATGAAAATTAAAGGTACAGAACATGGCTCTATTTATAAAAATATTTCCTCTAAGGAGGTTATGTGATAAGAAACACCTGAGTCAATAACCCAAGTTGAAGGCTGAGAAGTTACTACAACAAGTGCCTTGCCCTTGTTTTTACCCTTTTTGCTATCTTTAACCTTTGTAAAATATTGCATGGATGTGTTCTAATTTGAGGATTCATGAACACTGATGTTATTCTTCTCAAGCATATTAGTCAAGGTGTTAATCTTCTTTTTCATGCATTGAGATTCATTAGGCCCAGGTTTTTACAAAATTTGCATTTAAGTTTCTCCTTCTTAGGTTTCCCACTTAAGGAGGACTCATTTGATGATGCCTTAAGCTTGACTTCTAATTTTTTATTCTTCTTGTGCTCATCATCTAGTTTAAACTATTATTTCTCTTATTTACCACTACTAGAAGGCTCTTCTTGTCTTTATTAACAATCAAGGCATGTGATTTTGAAGACTTCAATGTACCCATTTAAACCAACTTATCTTGCTCCAGAGTTAGATCGACAACAAACTCATTGATTGATGGCATTTTTCAAGTGAATCTAAGTGCACATTTGGTAGTATGAAATATAAAGATGAAAATTAAATAGTCATGATCGAGTTTTGCAAGCACATATAGAATCAACTGATCATCTATTTTCTTAATGCCACATTATTTCAACTATAGTCTTAGTGATTTAGAATTTGTAAATAAGTCTTGTAGGGTGTCGTAGTCACTTGGGCTCAATGTAATGATCTCATTCTCTATATAATGACCACTCATGATGTTATGCACTCCAAAAAGCTTGTCTAAGATGGTCTAAACTTCATTATGAGTTTTTACAAATTTAACATGAAACAGGTAGTTAGGAGACATTGACAAGCATAAGAACCCATAAGCCTCATCACATCTCTTCTACCACTTAACCTTTTTTACATCTATGGATGGTTCAATTTTCTCACCCATAGTGATTTGATAGAGTCTTTTACCTCTCAGGGTGAGCTATATTTTAGACTTCCAATCGAGATAGTTAAATGGTGTGACTGGTTCAATGTTTAGATCCATTAGTGTAAATTATATTGAGATAAAAAACATATTACACATAGTAAAAGTACCCTCTTGAACTATCAACAAGACCCCCTTAAGTTACAATGCAACACACACTTAATATTGGACATTAGGCACCATCAAGAATGCATCTATGAGCAATTAGTGTGAGAGAGTATGAGAGAGATGTTGGGCACAACCGATAATACATCCAAAAAAGGTATAATGAGTTTTAAGCTATTATACCATGAAGAAAATTGGATGTTACAAAAGGTCTAAAATAATATCACCAATGCGTAGAGCTTGAAAAAATATGCACTTTCAAAAAAATTAGCACCCAAAATGGAACTACGGATTGAAATTTATAACACTTACAAGTTCTTACTCCCACATATCCTTTGATCCTTTCCAAAAATGGATTTTTTTCTAGACTTATATTTTTTAGCGAAAAAGATAAAAATGATGAAAAACTAGGAAAAAGATAGAAGTGGAAAAAAATAAAAATAATGGTACCCTGAAAACCCAAGCAGTAAAGACCCTCTAAAAATTTGAGTCAGTCTACGAAGAGTAATCCAGAGTTTTGAGACTACTTTACTAACACAAGTAATCAACCTTCGAAAACCTAAGTAAAGGTGCCCTACAACTCCAAGTTGGTCTTTGTAGTGTAATCCAGGTTTTTGACACTGCTTAACTTTTGTAAGTAATTAGCCTTTGAAAATCCAAGTAGAGGTTCCCCACAACTTTGAGTTGGTCTTCATAGTGTAATATATGTTTTTCACACTGCTTAACTTTTATAAATAATCAGTGTTTGCAAACTTGAGTAAGGCAACAAAGACAATTTAAAAGTCTGGGTCAATCTCAGAGGAGTAATCTAGGTTTTCTGGACTACTTTACTTAACTTCATGAATTTGCAAGTAAAACAACTCCACTAGTCTGATTTGGTCTACAAGGAAGTAAGCGGACTTATCAAACAACTCAACTTAAAAAATTGAAGTTACTGTTGAAAGTTTTATTTGGTCTGCTGGCCAAGTAACAACTTTTTGAAAGTTTGGATTGGTCAGTAGACTCTCCAATACATGCAACTCAAAATTGATCCATTGTAGTGTTGAAGTAATGACTACCTGTAGATCTGAGTAACATAGAGGTTTAGTGACACATAAATCAAGGCAAACAAAAAACATCTAAAATACTTTAACAATAGAAATTTTGTAAGAGACCCATTTGAGATTTCAACCTGAGGAAGAAAACCTAGAAGGTGTTTTTGCATAGCAACATAGGAAGTATAGATTTTTATATAAAATAAAAAATGGGGCCTTGGGATGCCAAAAAGAGTGAAAAAATTGACTATTTCAAAACTAGGTCATGTTTACAGTCAATCTAAGGGTTTTTTTACTTTTTAAAACCAATGTCATAGTTATTTTTGAGATCTAAAGCTCTAGTAGAAATTTTTGCATGGATTCTCCAAGAAATCCCACCAAACATTTCTTTTTACTATAATAATGAATGTAGCAAGATTTTACCACAAAGATTGTTGCAATAGTGATAAAAATAGCTCTGATATCAGATTAGCCATGATCTTGAATTCTTACACAGAAGATTGAGCATATATATATATATATGAAACAATGAAATCATAGATAAATTGCAAAGGAGAAAGAAGCTTGTCTTCACACGATAATATTGCAAAATATGACTTATTTGCATAAAATTGTATTAACCTATCTTCTTATTTAACCTTTTAAAAAGAAAAAGTGGGGTATATATAGAGAAAATTAGGGCAACATGAGGAAGCCTCTAATTTTTCTAATTAAATAAGTACATTAAAATATAATTAGTATATGTGACCCTTTTATAACTAACCTAAGGAAGCTTAATTGACATAGGATGGCCATAAGACCGTGTAGATAAAATCCAATGGAAAAAAGTACTACACCAATAATAATGTATATAAGTATTAATGAATATCTTGTAAATCAATAGGGTCAAACTTGATTTGACACTTTTGATATATATTGAACCAAGCGTAGGAAGTTTAAATGCCTGTAAGGATTGTGTGATGTATAGTTCATAATGAACTTGAACTAGATGTTGATTTGATTTAATTGATACTTATGAGAACCTAAATTAAATAAAGAGAGCAAAATGTAACTATAAATAGTCTATTGACTATAGTACTAGATTTATTAACAATACAAGAATATTAATATATTATGATGGTTCATGAATGTATTTGTGAATAGAAAAGTTATAATGGTTTTTGAAATCGTAGGAAGTTCTTGATTAGAAATACAAATGACTATTGGTATTTATATACAAATTTATATATTGTTTGAGTACTTATATACGGTACATATTATGAATATATTTATTATGTACAAGTGCTTGTATATATGAAAAATATTGATATGAAGACTTAAGTACTCATATGCATATATATAGAATATAGAGGTGTGCCTATATCTAGAGTTTTATTGATTGTTAAAAATAAGTCATAGAATCTTGAGGGTCAAAAAACTACAACTAAATGAATACAATCTCCTAAAAACATAACAAGACATAAATGAAAGATTATGTTTATGTGATATATAACTTGGTTTATGAGTTATTTGATTCTTTAAAAATATCATGAGTGGTTATTTGTAATTGAGTAATTGTACGTATGAATAATGGACTATGATATTATTTTTCATCATAGATTGTACCATATTTGAATCTATTTACAAAAAATTGAAATATGCAGTCTAAATATATATTATACTCAGTTGGTATAAATTGTACTTGTTATGCTTACTATTTATATGATAAATAATATAGTGAAGATTCATTAATATGTTTGATGGACTAAATGCATGTATTTTGATTATTCATGTGTTTAACATGTTTTATACCTATTAATAAGAAGTAATTTGTATGAATCTATTGACTATATTTATATTAACTAAATGTCACATTGTTGGTACTAACTAAGCAATGAGACGGACTTCACTATATTATTAGCATCACCAATGCTAGATAAAGGTAATCTAATAAAGTGCTATATATGAATTTGACTGATCTTAGATATCAATAATTATTAAAAAGTTTGGCCAAAGTAATGTTTAGTTAGACATTGTTATTTTATATGTATGATTTACATGTTTATATGATATTATATTAGAACGTATTTTATTTATGATACACATCATGTTTTTAGAAATTTTACAACACACAGGTACTAACTTATCTCTTTGGATTCTCACACCATCATTATCAACTCATCTTTGAAGGGAGGGCCATTCCATGATGGGGGATTAGTGGGGGATCAATGGCCCATGGTTGATGTAGAAAAACACTTGGATGATGCTCTCCCTCCCCATAATAGTACTTATTTAGAGACTACACTTGAGATTGCCATAGATTATAGAGTTTGGGAACTCATGCTTCATGGAGCCTTGTATCTTATGTTGAATTTATTGTTATTGAAACATTATTTCTGATGAAATGTATTTTTAGTCATTGTACATTAACAATAGTGACTATATGTTTATACCAACTGTGGCTGGAAAACTTGTAATTAATTTCCTTAATCAGTTATGTTTTGCTTCATATGATACTAGTGATTAGTAATAGGTAGATGTTACATGCTTATTTTATAATTAACATACTCAAAATGTTATACTTGGATCATTAATTAAATTCTTGTGGTGAGATCTAATGAAATAATACATTGATTAAATTAAAAAATTATCATGTTATTCTAAGTCAATCTAGTGGGGATGGTACAAGATTTTAGGAACTCTCTAACTAGAAAGATAAAATGATAGTTATCAGAAGGGGAAAATAAGAAAGACAATCCCAAATAAAGAACAACTAATCTATGGCTGGTTAAGTGCACTATTTGTAAAGACCAAATTACAAAATCAATGACACTTCCTTACTTGTAATGGTGTAGTCAATCACAAAAACAACATAGATAGAGCTTAATAAATAATGGTAGTAGAATATGGATATGAAAAGCTTCAAAAACTCTAGGCTCCAATAAAAATATCAAATCCAAAATTAAGTCAAAACTGGCTTACTTGTAGAAGAGTAATGGAGGTTGTATGGAGCAGTTTAACTGAGTTAAACTTGAAGTTAAACTTCAAGTGAAACTTAAGAGGGACTCAAAATGATTGAAAATAGAAGAGGGAGTGAGGTAACCCAGATTGGAGGTGAACTTAAGATGAAAAAATCAAGAAACATAAAGTAACATGTAAAAAAATGTGAAATAATGAATCTTAGGTGCTAAATTTAGAAGATGGGGAGGAGGTGATAGAATCACTCCTTTTTGTATGGATTGGTTACACAAATATAACTCCAAGTTATAGAACCACCACATTACATTATACAACCACCTCTATTTTAATACATAATTGCCCTATTAAGACAAAACCACTGTGACATTTATAGAATATAGGTGGTAGTTCTGTAACTGAGAGCAATGGTTATGTCATTATGAGTGGTTTTGTCACGTGTAGAAGGTTTTCAAAATTATGATGTTAGACGCTAAAAAGACCAAGTACAAGAGGCTAAAAGGGGATTCAAGAAGGAATTTGAGGGAATATGGCAAGGTGGCTAGAGAGAACCTTGCTCTGAGCAATCATTAGATCAATGCATCATCATCAAATATTGTAATGGAAAAATTGCACCATGTAATTTTTAGGTGTGCATATAATTAGTATTTTTTTAAATTATAAAACATTTCATTATTATTAGTTTTATTCAACTATAGTACAAGGGTTTGTTCCATTGTAATTCAAAATGGATTATTGATAACAAATAACCTTAAAATTTGAACATTAGTTTTATATGAATTATTGATTGCTAGAAAAAGGTCTTTTAGATGCTAATTTATTTAAGAAGATGAAAAGCATGTAGTCTCAGTGGTGACTTAAAATGGTAGTGGAAGAAGAGTTAAAGATGAAGAAGAACACGTGGATAATCTAAAACAAGAAGTGGATGAACAATTGAGGCATTAGAAAGTAAAAGTACCCAAACCCCAACATAAAAATAAAAATTTATGTGAGAAAAATTCACAAAAACTACGCAAACAAAATAACTTAGAAAAAAGATAAAATAATATGTCAAAAAGTTTAATTCCACATATGATCATCATAAAAAGCTTACATAAGAATAAAAATTAAGTAAAAGGCAAAAATGTTAATACTTTAGTGAATGATTAGCTCATATCAACGTAAGTGTGAAACTAATAGATGAATAATATCTACTAAAGAAGAGTAGGATAAGATAACATACCTATTTTGTACGAGGGAGGTCGAGAGAGAACATCACTATATCATAAAGTAACCACTTTACATTGACATTTGAATCAAATATGACAACGCTATAAAAATACACAATCAATTTAAGTTATGTCCCTTATTTAAAAAGGAAAAATTAAATAAAAATATGTTCATAATTGAAAACCCAACATCATTAAAAAAAGAAATGGTCATTTGGGAAACCTAATGAAAGAGCCCTTAGTTCAAGCTATTGATCAACCATACAAGTATAATGAAAAGTATATAAATGTTGAAATTAAATGGAGGGAAAATATTCTCATTGTTCAATTAAAAACTAGTTCTCATAAACTTTAATGTGAGATATATATATGATCGACTCCTACAAAATAATAAGGCAAGATGATTTATATTTTTTTACCATAAAAATGATTAAAATAGAAAAACACTTCATCCTTATATCCTCTCAATACATAAATATATGAATTAAATATATAAAAACTATAAAAATTGGATCTAAAATGTATTTATTTTGAAGATAAAAGTATAAAAAAGTTAAGAGATGTTAAACCAATAATCTTAAGGTAATGAATGTAATCATAGAAGAGGTAATTAAAACAATTTGATTTGAATCATTATTAAAATATTTAATTGCAATTATAACGGAAATTCCACCGGCCTATGTGGGGGACGCAAATGTCAATCAGACCTTTCCAATCCTTTTTCTCATTGAAAAAAGGTCTCATAATCACTATGCCTTTGTAATAATTACCATTCTATTCGGTCGAGGCGGGCCGGGGCTTTTTAATGTTGACATTTGAAAATGGTTTGTATATATTTATTTATTATTTTTTAAATGTTTGTATATTTATTCATTATTAGTTTAAAGTAGGTGGTGTTGATATATTTTGTAAGTTGTCATCTTGTTTTTTTTCTTCTCTTTTAAATGTTTTAGAATATTTTATTTACAACATTTTAATATTTGAGGTTTTATTTAGAGTATACAAAATTTTTAATGTTTTTTTTTAATTTTTTTTGGGTAAGTTGTATTCATCTTTTTTGTCTTTTTTTAAATAATTATTTTGTTAATAAATATATAAATTAAGATTTTTATTTAAATTTCAATTGTTTATAAATACATAAATATTATAATCTATTTATAAAAAAAAAGTAAGTCTAAATAATTCATTACTCATATAATCTATTGAGTAATTACAAGTATTGTAAAGAAGATTAATTATTTGTTAGAGCATTCATTTAAGTATACAAGTTTACATTTAGACATGTATCGTGAGGCATTAGTTTGCATATTATTGAAAACATTGATGTTTGTTATTTTTGACATTATGTGTTTAAGGCTCTGTCAAATATCAAGTTACTTCAATTATTTTATGGTTTATTGTAAGTCTTAAAACATTTTTTGAATGCCTTATAATTTTTAGGTATTGATATTCAATTAGGGAAAGAACGAGATTATTTTTTTGGTAGGCGATCAAAGTAGAAGTAAAAGAATCTAAGTATGGTTTTGAAGACTAGAACCAAGCAAACACAATCATCAAAATAATTAGATTATCTATTACTCTATTAAGAGTGGTCATATGCTTTGGACATCCTTCGAAGAGTACAAAATGCTCCAAACAAAGTTCTCTATTTGACATGAAATTTATGGGTCAATATTGTATCACATTTGGGTGAGTATATTCACCATCAATGTCCCAATGATTGTCACCAAATATTAAGATATTCAAGATACACATCTATACCTTATGTGTCAACTCCTTTCTCCAATTTTATAATTAATTAATTAGGTACATTTATTGTTTTACATATATAATTAGACTTAGTTAAATGTTATGAATATTTGTTTTACAATTCAATTGAAATCCCTTTATCTATTCCACATTTTGATGAAACTATGCTCTCTTCCATCCCTTCTAAGATTATATCTTGCTTCACCTTAGTACAAATCAAATTTTATCAAATTTTTCTAGGTTGTATCTCATTACATGCTCTTATATCCAATAGTCCTAACTTCCATTTCTCTTAATTTATTTGACCCAAACCTACTTTATTACAAATTTTTATTTCTAAACTTTAATGTGAAAGTTTGTTTTACCAACATGCATGTTCTTAAGAATTATTGTTACATATTTGTAAATGTGTGAAGTATTTCAGTTATTAGGGAAAATATTATTCATTTGTTTAATATGGATTTTAAATGTTAATCTATAATGTCATGATTTTAAATATGCAAATATATATGGCATACATCCACCATTTGTTTATTTATACTTATAATATTCTTCTTATTGTATAAAATGTTAGGTTTTATGTTCAAGTATGTGTCTTCTATAAAATATTATAAAATACTTGAATACCTTTAAAGATATATTAAGGTTACATGTGATTGCTGGAGTGCCCCATGTATGTGTCCTTGTTCATTTGTGGAGATTTTAATCATGATAGGATAATCATATAGCTTTTTATAAAGACGATAATTTCTAATTACTAATGCGTGGTGATACATTATGATGTCAATCACATAATACAAAGGAGAGATAGGGCTCAACATGCAACAAACCAACTTTAATTAGTATATAGAGAGAAAATAACATTAATAATCTAAATATTCTCTAATATAGGAAAAGGGGAAAGCCTGTACTATATCTAATATATTGTTTAATGGTTAATTTGAATTAACAATGTAATATAATAAACCTATAAACTATTAAAATACTGATTTAGATTACAGAATATACATAACCTAAATGTAAGATAGAATAAAATATAGAAACTAAAATAAGCTATAAATAGTAACTTCCAATAGAATATGCAAACCTAGCTTGGTGATTTATGTTGACTATGTAGGTAAATCTTTGATGTAAAACTGATAGGCAAAATTTATGAATTGTGACATAGTTAAAAGCATAAATATATAATGTACTAGGACATGGTTACACTAGGGTGGACAAGGGCACACTGTGGCCTTGTTTATTGACTATGGCCACATTTGTGTTGACTGTGTGGATGATTTTTTATGTACAAGAACTTGTAGTTATTTAAGATAGTCTATTAACTATTTACATGTGTGGATGTGAAGTGTGGATGTATTTTTATAGTAAAAATTTAGTTCCTACACATAAACCAAATAGATATTAAATGTAAAAAAGGGGAATCAAGTAAAGGGAATAACCAAGCTATACTTAAAAAATCCTATGTAATTTGAATGTTGCCTACATAGCCTAAAAGGGCCTTAAGATGATGTAGTTCTCCACCATAGAGTGAGTGTGTGAATCTTGATATTTTCTACATGAATACAACTAGTAGATTGACTTGAATGCCCTTTACCTATAATAAAATAGCTTTAAAATTAGCCTATGATTGTTAGAATAAATTATACCTAGAATGGAAAGATTAATGCCCTTTTGTTTAATGTGCAATAGAATTTCCAACTGATTATTAGATGTGCATTGAATGAATGTGATGCGCTTATATAACGCTAACTATTGGTTATTTAGCCCATCAAGTCCAAATGCCAATCCCTACAACTAAAAACTTTTCATGTCTTAGTTGTCTTGGGTCCTTAAGTGATGTGCTTGGTCATCTTGATGTCATTGATTACCTTAGGAAGGGAACAAGTCTCAATCTTGTCATGGTCATGTCTCAATTTCAATTGATGATGGCTATCCTCATGGTGTTGAATATGTCTGGAGTTCTTTGACCATGGATTGAAGTGGTCTTATGATCTAAAAAGTGCCTTAATGAAGATGGTGAAAATGGCAGTTGATGACACATCATGAGATTCTCTAGTATACTCGATATATTAAAAAGGTATGAATATGGATATAAGCTTTGAAGTGTGATAAAAATACTTAGAAGTCTATTTGAAACCCTTAGAAGGCTATAACATACTTTCTATGACATTCAGTTCAAATCTCCTTTATGAAGCTTTGTTTATTTCCTAAAAGAGAGGTTTTGAGTCTTTAAATGAGAAATTTGGAGTAAAAAATCTCCTAAATCATTCATAATACCTTTAACCACCTTCATATTCATGTTATTGAACTAAGTCAAATGTCTTATGCTTTGGAAGCTTCTCCTCATGCAAGCCTAAAGCATAGTTTGGTCTCGAAAGAGCTCCCACATGTGAAATTTGTCCCCCTTTTTCTCACAAAAGATTTATTACTTGTTCTAATCTCCCTTTGACTCATTTTATTCCTTATCTTTCCCTAAATTGGTGATTTAAAGTTTAAAGTGTGGAAGAAATGCAAGAGAAAGGCTATTTTCATGTGTTTCATGCAAGAAGTATGGATTTGTACGAACTTTTCCATATAATAGAGGTCAGGAGTTTAAAGGTGTAGTCATTATAGGTGTTTCAAATAAGATTCATGGAAATAATGTTCAAGACAGGCTCAAAACTGGTTCTCTTACACCACTGAGCTCCTTTGCACCTCAAGAGAGCCCTTCAAGTTTTTAGATGGTATGGCCATGAGAGAGAATATAAATATATATAATTTTGGGAAGAGGAAGGGGTTTGAGAGAGATTACATATTTTGGGATTGGTTCTTAGTTTGTCTCTCTATCCTTTATGAACAATCCTTTACAAGTTAAGGCACTCATAATGGGTTCTTCATTCAGACAAGCAACTAATTTTTTGAGTTTTCTTCTCTCTTGAGCATGGTGATAGAAAGATGAAAGTTCAAAGATATTTTCAAGAGTTTAAGCCACCTTTCCATGAGATTATTCAACTTATTTCCATAGTGTGAGGTTATATAGATATAAATGAGACACATGAATGCCAAATCTACAGTCTATAGATAGTTTGATGGTTGTACAGTTCATGGTGGTTTCAGATTGTTAAAACACAATTGGTGACTATATGAGATATCTCATTCTTGTCTATATATCCTCTACTTATGTTTCTCAAAGTTCCATCAAGATTCATATCCTAGAGATCACCAATCAGTCTTCAAACACCCTCATACTCTTAGTTTAGCATATGTTAAGGTATTTTAGCATATGTTAAGGTTATTAGCATAATATTAGGTTTTTTTTTTCACTATGTATACCTCTTTTAAGAGCCTCCAAAATGGTATACCGAGTTGAGGCATATGCTATATTAACCTTGGACCCTTTTACACTATCTATATTGAGGATTCATGTTCATTTCACCTCCCTCATGTGTCATCCCATTTTACAGTATTTGTCACTATCATTCACCATTGTATAAGCTTATCATTCCACTCCATTCTCAGTTTCATACATCCCATCATCTATACACATATCACAACCTATTTATTCACTTTCACCTCATGGATCCATTATCAAAGAGGAGTCAAGAGTGTTGGGACCATCATGGTCATGAAATTAAGTATACAAACCTTAAAACCTTGCTTAAGAGGTCAATATCCACCTATAAAAAGGGCAAATACTGTTAGGATGCATGTGAAGTCTAATTCATTAGATCATGAACTTACATGATTCAATGCAGGAATAATAAGGGTCTTTGTCATAGTGAGATCATTCATAGAAACATCATAATCATGTTGGTGACCATCCTCAAGGTATTATAACATCCAATATTGTCTCATTCCATACAAGAAACATTAGATTATCACTCATAATCATACTAGGACACAATCAAGTTACTTTTTCCAAGGAGGTTCTATGTTTTGGTTTTAGAGAAGGATAGTAAACATGATTTTGATGATCTGATCAAGGTACAATAGGTCTATTTGGTGAACCAATAAGACATGGTATATAGTTAGTCATGAATGATGAGTTACAATTAACACCCAATCAACACCTATAGCTTAGTGTTATAAGGATACTTCAAGGTATGGTTAAGGCATTTCTTAAAGACAAGACAAGTGAGAAAGACAAGATTTTTATGGAAAATAATGTGGAATTAAAATATATAATGGAACCATGAATTCCATCCAAAAATAACTCTTAATACACCATGATTTTAATTTGTCTCAGTCCGTACAATGTTTTTAATAAGCTTTTTAAGAGCTAAATGGTTGGATGTGACTCAAACCTTCACTTTGAGTGAGCACTCCAAGAGTGAAAAGATTTAAAGAATGATGAATAGGGTTTATAATGTTGATACATGGAAAACCTAACAAACATCCCAAAATTACATCAATCATTAGAGGTGTCTCATGACCACATTCAACCATAGTCAAAACTCAGTCATCCTATATACACAGTCAACCAACTTAAGGAAGTCTTTGTCATGGAGACCTAACCTAATGGTAGTCATATAATGATACAAGATATGAAAGAGCATGGAAATATACTTGAGCAGTCAAGGGAGTATTATAATTTTGAGTGTCAGTCCCCTCAATCTGTAAAAACTATATAAACCTCCAACTACAATCATAGGATTGCAATCATACTTAGTGAGATAGGTGAGTTCAAGTGGTTTTATGCTTAATATATGCTTTGTGGATCATTAAACAATGATAATGTAAATATAATGGTTGATAGTGTAAATAGGGTCAAAGGTTATATGTGATGTTTTGGTGGCCTATATAGTAAAAAAGTGACCTATAGGCCCCAACCTGTAGGTCCTCCTTTTGATCAAACTAACATCAAATCAATGTGGTCTAAAATTGTAACACAATGAAGAGTGAGAGTTTTTTTAAGTGTTTAGAGATTAATAAAGATTTAAATAGTTTAAAAATAATTAGAAAATTCCTATACTATAGTGGATAAAGTCTCAAAACTCTTAAGAGTATTCAAGTCACTACTTAAACGCATACACATGCTATAAATTCAAGATAGGAAATTAAGCCTAAAAGAAGAGATAAATATGAAGTATTGAACACATGATTCTATCTCAAATAAAAATTGTTGTGTATTAAACTATATTTAAACTAATAATATTTTGTGGAGGATGGTAAAAAGGAGATTCACATACAATCATACCTACACACAGTCAAACTCATATA
Source organism: Torreya grandis (assembly GCA_037957365.1). NCBI lineage: Eukaryota > Viridiplantae > Streptophyta > Pinopsida > Cupressales > Taxaceae > Torreya > Torreya grandis. The sequence goes on along the minus strand of JARHVA010003141.1, from coordinate 1,189,410 downwards.
GTCAGTTTTTGGGAAATTTAAGGTTTAGAGCTTCTATAGGTGGAGTTAGGTTCTAAATTTTGGTAAAAATTATCATTTTAAATATATAAATATTATTATTAAATCCTAATGTTCATAATAATAGTGTAAAAAATCATTATTTTATCACAAACAGACCCTAGTCTGCTAGCAGTCATGAATGTGACTTGGTGCACAATTGAGGTTTGAAGACAAGACAGATAGTTGGGAATTCATGAAGGAGTTTTGAGATAGGAAATGATAAGGTTAGTGAATTTATATGATATGTGGAGTATTTAATAGTTAGGTTTCAAGACAAAATTCCCTTGAGGTCTAGTAAAGAAGAGTGATCTAAAATAAGCCTATGCACTAGATTAATGACATCCATGTGTTTTGAGTGGTATTTGGAGATATTTGAGTATCTGATAGGAAGGTAATAAGGTAATATATTATGATTAATATATTTTTATGATGAAAAAATCAATTTAGATGAGGTAATTATCAAATTTAGTCACTAATGGTTGTACAAATTAGACTACTTAAAACCCAAGGGTAGAGAGATGAAGAGTATACAAGGCATTGAGTGGTTGGAGACTCAGAATAGGAATGTTATAATTCTTGGATGATATGGAAAGAGTTAATACTCCATTAAAATTTAATTTGAGTGATTAAAACCATGCATAGATCTATCTTACACAAACACACATTCTTAACATTGTTATCTACAAGCATAATCATGTCCATATGGAGACAGAGTGGTATTTTGAATGGCAAGGATAGTTTTTAAAGGTGAGAACATGTGATAATCAGTGAATTATTTTTATTTTTATTGTCTCAAGTCTCTTATATACCTCTTGGACCTCCAAAATTCAGTTTAAGCCTTCTAGGCCTAGAAACTATTTTTGAGGCCTAAAAGACCCACACCACCGTTGAGGCATTCTAAAAATACCTAAAGAAAAATGAAACCATGAGGAAGTGTAAGATATTTTTTAATATATTTAGAATATGTAAAAGCAATAGGAAGGTCATTTGGTCTCAAAAACTAACTTGAACCACTCAACCCTTAACAATCAATTTGAGTTGCCTAATCAAGATCTTAGATATCTCACCAAAATAAGACTTGAGTAAGATTATATTAGTAGTATTTAGTAACCATATAACACTTTAAATCCATGGAGTATTTAGTTTTATTAAGTATTTGAGGTTTATGAAGTATTTTTAAGACTATAAGTAGGTCCAGAATGCATGCAAAGAGCTCATAATCAACTTTCCTATGTCCATATCTTTTACACACATTTTTCATGGGAACCCAATGTTCTCAAGAAATTTGAAGGGGTATATGTAATAAATATCCATTTAAATAATTTTTAGTTTGGAGGTGTGTACATTATGAACCATCGTTAAGATGGTAGACCTCCAAAACCCTCCCTAAACACTACTACATACTATTTTTGAGAAAAATGAAAACTATTATACCCAAACACCCATGAAGAACTTTATAAACACTTTAAACATGAATTAAAATTAGAGAGGGTTCTATACATGGTATCGTGTTGTATAAAACTATATAGACCTATAAAAAAATGGTGTTTTTTGGGGAAAAATTGTAGAGAGGTACAAGGCAATTTAAGAAGATTCAAATCATTAGAGAATGAATTTTGAAACTTTTTTTTACTTATAAAATCATTGGATATATAAAAAGTGATTTTAAATTCGTATACAACTCTCTTCTAATCAACCAGTCTATAGGAGTGAAGGACTAGGTGACCTAGTCACCCAATTTGATAAGTTTGCAGGTGTTTATTTAAAAAGAGGACCAATGTTATGATTTGAGGAATTGATTTAAGTCTAAAAATAACTTGTTCATAATTCTTTAAAGTCTTATGAATGTTCTTATCGCCATCAAACACTAGTAGTTAAGCTACTAGGCCTAATTGGCCAAGTAGACCTACTTGATCAATCAAGTAAAGATAAAGAATGGTGTAAAATACTATTGAGAGAGATAACATGGATTAATCACACCACATAATTAATCCTTAATATTTAATAAGAATTTCATGCATAACTGGTCTTTGAGAAGCATTCTATGCATAACTAGTCCTTAAGTGTCAATCCATGCACAACTGACCCTTAAGTGGTGAAGTATAAGAGTTATTTGAAAAAGTAAGGGCATAGCATGCTTCAAGATGGGTTGAATCAGTCAACTAAATATTCAACTACCTCATCTCAAATCATTCAATATCATCAAACATGGAGAGATTATTTTGAGGACTAGTGGTAACTAATTTGTAACTAAAGTGATGTTTAAGTTAATGATGGTCATGGATAAGTTTCCTTCTCTCCTCTACACCATTATCCTCTTTTATTCTCTCCTCAATTTATATATATTCAATATTTTATGCCTTGTTTTAGGATCCCTCTCTTGGGCATGAGGAAACTCTGCCAAGATTGAACTTTGTAACCTCTTGGATTGATAAAATGGACTATTATATCTTCTCTATAATTGAATTATATTGTGTATATGCTTGTTTAGATGTGTATAAGTGGTATGAATCTTCCATTGAAATATCTTTGCCACACTTATATGGCGATGAATTTTCTTATGTAGGTTATATGAAGTATCAAAGGTTGGTGATCGGATTTTAAGTGTAACTTGGTTGGAAGTGTCTCAAAGTAGACCTCTCTCCCTTCACCTCCAAGTTAAAGCCACTCACCATGACCTCCATGTAAAACATTGTTGCATATGAAGCCTTAGAGATAGTATTTTAGTCCATGCTTAGCTCATTAGTGTTGTTATGACTTCAATTTGAGTGGACGGAATTATTCATGTATCACCATCATTAGTATAGGTTTTCCATTTATGTTATCTTTCTAACTCTTTTCACCCCCAAAACAAGATAGATTTAGGAAAATGATTCAAAGTTGATATATCAGAGGATCTATCCTCATAATATAGAGGTTTGGTCTAGCTATAGGTGACCCATAACTTGTATACCAATCCAATGTTTGTCAAGGTTTGAAGGAGAACTCAACAATCTACATCAATATGGTGAAACTTGGGTTGCAAATAGTAACTTTGCAATATTTCCATTAACCAACCTTGCTAAAATCATGTTAGGGATAATATGAAGTGTCTTAAATTTGAAAATTTACTACTGGACTATAGTAGAGAAGGCCACACTAGTGGACAAGCCTGAGTTGTATCCCTATTTAACCTAATGTAGTCTTGTCTAAGAATACTGGAGACTATTGGAACTTGGTTGACATGAATCTATAAGTAAAACAAGGATGTCTAAATGATGTTATTAGTGTTTACAAGTAAATAAGAAAAATAATTAAGACTCTATATGTATTTCAAGTTAATGGAATGATGATTAGACTAAGCAAGGCAAGTATGTCAAGATTAAACATTATCAAGCACTTAATTATTAAAATTAAGTGTCTACACATACATGCAATTTGGTTGCACCATAAAGTGGGGTAGAGGATATAAGCAATAGATGTTTTTAAAATTATGATCAAGGATATATTTAGGGAGCCTATGGAAGGAACTAATATGTTAAGTATGAAATATACTAAGAGGGGGGGTGAATCAGTATATTATATATCTTATTTCTTAATCAAATTTCTTTTCTTTAACCACTTAACCACACATTCAAGATATGCAATAAAATTGAAGCAATAATATGCACCACAAGAGAGAGAGAGAGAGAGAGAGAGAGAGAGAGAGAGAGAGAGAGAGAGAGAGAGAGAGAGAGAGAGAGAGAGAGAGAGAGAGAGAGAGAGAGAGAGAGAGAGAGAGAGAGAGAGTATGTTTTTACATGGAAACCCAAAGTGGGAAGAACCATAGAGAATAATCTCAAGTATATGAATGAGCACCAACTCAAATTACAAAGTTTACAAGCACCAACTTGTAGGAGCACGAACCCCTTTACCAAGCACCAACACAATAACTATTTGTGAGCACTAACCCACAAGAGCACCAAACCCTTAAAAATATTTGTGAGCACCAACCCATAGGAGCACCAACCCCTCTTGTGTATAAAACACAAATATCTCTCAATTTTTCTTACTCAACAAATGATATAACTCTAAAATATCTCCTGCTTTTCTCTCTTTGAAAAAAAATACAAACCATGCACTCTTTTGATTATTACAAATGGCTTCTAAAGCCTTTATTTATATCTTTCCAAATAAACTTTGGCATTCATCCTTTGTGACCCTTCAATCCTCATGGAAAATGACACCAAACTTGCATGACCCTTCATATCCTTGCATTTGAAAAGTCATATGGTGACCCTTCATAAGCAAAAGCATCCTTTCCTCTTTTGTCTTTATCTTGGTGACATTTCATATTCCTCAAATTTTCCCTTCATGGAAAAATGTGCCATACCCTCTTTTGTCTTCACATGGTGACTCTTGGAATTCCTTAAGATGACTCTTCATGAGAAAATGTGTCCCATTCCTCTTTCATCTTTTACCCTGTGACTCTTTGACTTCTCCATGGGCCCTCTTTTGACTTATATGCAACTAAAAATATATTCATTAATATTAAATAAATATTAATACATATTAGCTAAGATATGAATATTAAAAACACCATTAAATACAATGGGGCCTTTATCACCAATAATGTTAGACCTTTGACATCAATGACAATATTTCTAACAATCTCCCCTTTTGTCATTGATGGCAACCTCAAATTGAAATTGCCACATCCTAAAACCTACACATACTACCATCTAAAAAACATATAGTAACTCCCCCTTAATGTAGCAACTTGTATCTATTCCTTGTACCTATTTATACACTTGTATATGTACCTGTGCCTATACCTATACCTATTATTCTCTCCCTTTGACATTAATGGCAAAGGGCCTACCTAGATTTAACACTTAGCTCCCCCTCAACTGATGTTGAACCTCAATGGCAAGAAGTAAAATAAATTACTCCCAACTTCTCCCATAGGTACTCAATTGTGTCTTTTGGTAGTGCCTTCATGAAAATATCTACAATCTACTCTATAGTGCTGATATACTCCATCTTAACCTATTGATCTACAACCTACTCTCTCAAGAAGTGATATCTAATAGGAATATGTTTTGTTCTTGAATGCATCACTAGATTCTTTGAAATATTAATAACAATTGTGTTGTCACAAAAAATAGAAATAGGTTCATCATATTTTACCTTGATATCTTCCAAAGTTTGATACATCCAAAGCACTTGAGTACAACACAATATTGCTACAATATAATCTACTTCAGCTATTGAAAGTGATACTAAATTTTGATTTTTTCTTAGCCATGATACTAAGCTATCATAAAGAAAGAAAGCTCCTCCACTTGTACTCTTTCTATCATCCAAGCAATCTACCCAATCTGAATTTGTATAAGCAACCAAAGTGAAATCTCCGCCTATGAGATACCACACTCTATAATCCCGTGTCCCCTTGATATATTTAAATATTCTCTTCACCAACTGAATATGACTATCTTTTGAAGCTGACTGATATCTTTTAATCATACCTACTACATGCATGATGTTTGGCCTTGATGCTGTCAAATATAAAAGACTAACAATCATAGATCTATACAAATATTAATCTGTAATGGGTGAATCTTCATCCTTGATCACCTTATTTCCTATACATATTGGTGTGCTGAATGGTGCACAATCCTCAAAACTGAATTTCTTCAACATTTCCTTGGCATATTTACTTTGAGATATGAAAATTCCTTTATCTGACTAAATTATTTTCAATCCTAATATAAATGACAATTATCCAAGCATAGACATCTCAAATTATTTTTGCATATTATTATAAAATTATTTTTCCATATTTTCAATGTTTCCTCCAAAAATGATATCATCAATATATACCAAAATAATCAATTGATGCTCACCTTCTATTTTGAAGTAGAGATTACTGTCAGTAAATCCTCTTTTGAAACCTTGATCGTATAGGTACTTATCAAGTCTTGCATACCAAGCTCTAGGAACTTATTTCAATTCATACAATGCTTTCTTCAATATACATACATGGATACTAATATTTGAGAGAATAAATCCCTCAGGCTGCTCAATGTAGACCTCTTCTTCTAGATTCTTATTTAGGAAGGTAGATTTGACATCCATCTGAAACACTTTGAAATTTTTAAATACTCCATATGCAAGAAACATTCTAATAGCCTCTAACCTTACCATTGGTGAAAATTTTTCTTTAAAATCTATTCTCTCAATTTGAGCATATCCTTTACATACTAATCTTGCTTTATTCCTGGTCACTTCTCCATTTTCATTCAACTTATTTCTATAAACCCATTTTGTTCCTATCACATTGTGATATTTTGGTCTAGTCACTAGTTCCTAAGTATCATTATTTTCTATCTGATTTAATTCTTCATCCATTGCCTTAACCCAATGCTTATTATGTCTAGCTTCTAAAAAATTTCTAGGCTAAATTTTGGATAACAAATAGAAATTAACTTGCTCAGATTCACTTACCATCATTCTTCTAGTGCAAATTCTTTCATTTATGTCCCTAATGATGTCACTTTCATTATGATTTATCTGGACATATTTCAATGGAGTTTTGGTGCTCTTTTTCTCCTTTTTCTCATATTCATCTGATTCTTCAAAATCCTCCTCTTCAATGATTTTAGGAATGTCTATTAGATCACTGATACTTTTTGTTCCATCTTCTTCTATCCTGACACTTGCACTTTCAAAAGTTTTCTTAGTTATTTTTTTATAACATTTATAGGATTTAATTTTTCAAGAATAACCAAGAAATATACCTTCATCTGATATGAATTCAAACTTACCAAGTTTTTATCAGTTCTTTCTATGAAGCATCTATTGCAAAAAACTCTCAAATAATCAACTATTGTTGGTTTGTCTTTCCATAGCTCATAAGGAGTTTTAGCACTATTAACTCTCAATAATGCTCTATTTTGAATATATACTACTATAACAACTACCTCTCTCTGATGTTTATATAGTATCTTGGATTCATTTAGCATTTTCCTCACCATCTCCTAACTGTTCTGTTTCTTTGCTCAACTACTCCATTTTACTGTAGAGTTCTAGTTGCTGAATAATGTTTCTTTGTTCCATGGTCTTCAAAAAACTCAATAAATTGATCTGACATGAAATCTCCTCCTCAATTTTATCTTAAACACTTAATCGTCAAACTGGTTTCATTCTCAACTAATGCTTTGAAATGTCTGAAAGCTTTTAATTTTTTCTTTAAAAACATTACCCAAGTCATACATAAAAAATCATCAATAAGAAACACAAAATATTTATCACCTTGAGTGCTTTGAGTTCTTATAGGTCCACATAAATCAGTGTGAACAAGCTCTAGCATCTAAGTGGTCAAGTACTCTTTTATTTTGAACCACCTTCTAGCCTGCTTCCCATGCTGACAAGGTTCATAAAGCATGTCAGATGGCTTTGTAATCTCTGAAATATTTTTGAATGCTTGATTTTTACCGATGTTGATAGGATTATAAAAATTTATGTGACCCATTCTCCTGTGCCATAGCCAACTTTCTTCAATCTGACTCAAACAACATCTTTGACCTTTGATGTTTGATTACATATACAAATTATTCCCTGTTCTCTAAGCATCTGCAATCAACACATCTAATTTTTTTAATCCTAATTTTAAAACTATATACATAAAAATTTAGTGTGTGCCTCTAATCACACATTTGACTTACACTCAAAATATTATGCTTAAGACCTTCTACATATAAAATATTTTTTATTTTAGTTCTACCATTATCCAAACTTAGTGTACCTTTTCTAACAATTTTGGTAGTAGTATTATCTCCAAATTTCACTATGCCATCATTGATCTTCTTCAAATTTATAAAATTAATTTTATCTCTTGTCATGTACCTTGAACATCCACTATCAATTAACCATGGATTTTCTTCATTTCTTGCATGCAAAATTAACTGTACCAACATAGATTGTTTAGGTTGTTTCTTCTGCCATGAACCTATCTAAACTTTCTCCTTGATGAATAGAGCCTTAAAACTCTGGTCCTTCTTGACTAACTCAAACACACTTCTATAGTACTAGACTATGTGTCTAAAGTTATTTGAATTATAACATATTATGGCTACTTCATTAAAGCTTGATAGAGGAGCAAAAGAGTTGTGGCTTCTACTTGACTCTGCATGACTTTCCTTCTCCTTATTTTTGAAATTGTTATCCCTTTTTCAAAATTCTATTTGATTATGACAATATCCATTACAATAAAAATAGTAACCATAAAAATAGGACCTATTTGTGTATCTCTAACCTGATTGCCTTTTATACCTCTATTCCCTCCATCCTTCTTTGTTTGAGATTTCCTCTATCTTCTTAACTTTTTCTCCTTTTATTTCTTCTTTTGTAAGAGCTTCAACACAACTCTTTCCTTTTTCCTTGTCTATGAAAGTAGTAGCCTCCCCTTTGTCTTTTTCAAATCCAATACCTGTCTTATCTAACATTGATATTTGATTTTATAATGTCTTATTCAACATAATAGCGCTATTCTCAAATTTTGAATCATTCGCTGCTCTATCATTGATTGCTTTATTTGTTTTTTCAAGATCTACTTTTAAAGAATCAATTTTAATAACATACCTTTCACATTATTTACTTACTATTTTAAATTGTGTCATTAGATATTTTTCATTCTTCTTGAATTCTTCAAAGTGTGCTTGTAGATCTTCAATTATTTTCTTTGACTCCTTTTCATTTTTCTTGATCTGGAGCTTTAATCTTCGATTCTTCTTTTTAAGAACTTTTAACTCTTCTAAGACACAAACAAGTTCTTCTAGATTCACTTCAGCTTCATCTTGTTCTTCTTCTTGATCATCTATACTTTTAATTGTGGAGGGATCTTTATGTATGGCCATGAATAAAATCTCTTCTTCTTCTAAATTAGTGACTCCACTATCTTCAACTGAGCTAGGATCTTTAGAATATAAACTCTTCTTTTTGAATCCCTTCTTGAATTTTCTTTTGAAAATTTTCTTGTATGTAGACATTCCTTCTTCATTGTCACCATTAACCTTATATAGGCACTTAACTACAAAATGTGCAATCTTTCCACAATTAAAACATTTAAAAGGTAATTTTCCTTGATATTTACCTATGCCCTTTTTCAGCTTGCAAATGAATAGAGATTCATTGTCATCTTCATCATCGCTAGATATATCACTTGATTATTTAATATTAACCTTCTCTTTCTTTGATGTGTTGAAAATAACTTCTCTCTTTGAGGGTTTCTCTTATTCGGTTTGCATTTCATATGCCGTAAGAATATCATGTAGCTCATCCATCTTTAGCTTAGCTAAACTCTTCATCTCTTCAATTGCTGAAACTTTTGCATCATATCTAAATGGTAGAGATCTAATTTTTTTTTGAACCATAATTGATTCTTATAACTTTTTTCCAAGACCTTGAATTTTATTAACTATTTGATCAACCCATAAAAGATAACTTGTTATATTTTCTTCCTCTTCCATCTTCAAAATCTAAAACTATCTTCTAAAAGTCTGAAGCTTGGCTTGCTAAACCTTTCCATCACCTTTGTAAATATTCTCAAGTTTTATCCAAGTTTCATGAGTATATTTACATTGTATAACTTTAAAAAATTATGATTCACATAAACCACATAAAATAACATTTAAAACTTTAGCATTATTTTCACTTGCCTTTTTTTCTACTAGAGTAGTTACAAGTGTTTGTGGCTCTTCATATTCCTCTACCACTACTTGTCATATGTCAAATCCAAGGGCCATAAAATAAGTCTTCATATTTATGCTCCAAAAAACATAATTTGTCTCATCAAACAAAGGTGCCTTATTTTTAGAAAAACCTTCATGTGATCAAACCATCGTGCTTTCCCGATCTACCTTCAAGCTGTAAAACTTTTTCAAAAGAACCTGATATTATATGAATTGTTAAGCATAAAATATACTGGGGGGGGTGAATAAGTATATTATATACATTTTTTCTTAATCAAATTCTTTTTCTTTAACTATCTAACCAAACATTCAAGATATGCAATAAAAATGAAATAATAATATGCACCACACAAAAGAGAGAGAGACACACCAGATTTTTATGTGGAAACCCAAAGTGGAAAAAACCATGGAAAAAAATCTCAAATATATTAATGAGAACTAACTCAAATTACAAAGTTTTTAAGCACCAACTTGTAGGAGCACCAAACCCTTTGTTGAGCACTGACACAATGACTATTTGTGAGCACCAACCCATAGGAGCACTAACCCCCTTGTAAAGATTTGTGATCACCAACCTATAAGAGCACCAACCCCTTGTGTGTATAAAAACAATTATTTCTAAATATTTTTTACTCAAAAAATGATAGAAATCTACAATATCTCCTGCTTTTATCTCTTTGAAAACAAATATAAACCATGCACACTATTTCTTATTATAAATGGCTTCTCAAGCTTTTATTTATATCTTTCCAAATGACCTTTGGTGTTCACCCTTTGTGACCCTTCAATCCTCATGAAAAATATCACCAAACTTGCACCCTTCATATCATTGCATTTGAAAAGTCATATGGTGACCCTTCATAAACAAAATAATACTGTCCTCTTTTATATTTATCTTGGTGACTTTTTGTATTCCTCAAAGTATCTCTTCATGGAAAAATGTGCCATATCCTCTTTAATCTTCACATGGTGAATCTTGGAATTCCTCAATATGACTCTTCACGAGAAAATGCATCCCACTCCTCTTTCATCTTTTATCTCATGACTCTTTGACTTCTCCATGGGCCCCCTTTTGACTTATATGCAACCAAAAATATATTCATTAATATTAAATAACTATTAACACACATTAGCCAAGCTATGAATATTAAAAAAAATATTAAATGCAATGGGGCCTTTATCACCAATAATGATGGACCTTTGACATCAATGACAATATTTCCAACATAATAAACAAAGATAATCTAGATCCAAGAGATAAAATAAAGACACATAAATGTCATTAGGCAATAAATAAGATGTATCTAAACAAAGGGTTGTAACTACTAAGTATGTAACTAGAAATATATTGGCATGAAAAGATGATATAATCTAAGCTAAGCATATATAATAAGATAACAACATACTACTCTTATATATGCATATAAACCAAATAAATGAAAGAGTTTAGATATAGGGATACTTATCTTGGGTTGACTTATCAATGGATGAATCTCCCCCTTAGCTCAAGTGGCACTTTATGAGAGATGATGTAGGTGGAGGATTAAAAGGTAAGGATTACGACCTAAGTATCTTTAGTTGGGGACTCTAGAGATTATTTGGATCTCTCTAGTCCAACTTCCTTCTTAAGAACTCTAAAGACCTTGTGCAAATATAGACCTCCACAAGTATAAGTTTCTATATACTAATTCATCTTCTTCTACTAAAGACAAGTTTTTATGTGTAAGTAAAGAAAAATGGTGTGTGTTTCTTAAAAAATGAGATTTGAGAGCCCTATATATAATAAATAATAAAATATGGTCTTCATTACTTAAAAATGACAAGCTTGCCATACATTTACTATTCGTGACTTGAACACATAAATGAAGTCTTAATATACCATTCTCTCACTATTATATGCTATATTATTAGTTGACCCTTTATTTATATTGATATACACAAAATAACATCATTGTATATTTCAAACCTATTAAATATCATGCACATATATCTACAAACTTATAGTTTAGTCCACCTATACACAGGTCAATTTCACTAGATTTGGTTAGTATCACTAGTTGATAATGAGTTGATCTGGTTAAAACTGACCCTCTCCCAACAATAATTACCTTTTAAAATCAAACCTCTCCTTAGGGTCATCCCATTTTACTAGAGTGTCAGTAGCATAAGAAATTACTCAGTAAGACTCATATACATTCAAATCAAAGTCTCATTAAAAAAGGGACTTGGCACTTGGCTGGAACACATCTATACACTATTGCACATTAAGAAAATATTCCCTATTCTTCCCAAATTGAAAACCTATCACTAGGAATAATCACAAGTTAAGTGTAAAACACTCTTAAGGCAAGTCAAATCAAGCACTGTCAAGTATCAAATCTAAATCATTAGTTACTTACATATAGTGAATGAATAAAATTGTACAATCACATTAGATGGGAGAAATATGTGTGTCTTGATTTCCATCATTAAATTATTAGATATGTAAGTAGTGTTAAATAATCAAACTAGGGTGATTGGGGTCATCTCAACCCATTAAACTTTTTAGGTTTTTGTAGGTTTCTAGCCCTCATAAACACACCTAGGGTTTCAAGGTAAAAGAGATTGATTTATAGAGTTACACGCATCATTAGGGTTTATGATCATAAACATAGAGAATATGGAGACATGTGAAGGTTATGATATGGTCACAATCATTCATTTATATGTAGGTCATTACCAACTAGCATAGGTCAGTATTGATCGATGATATTGATCTGAACTGGTATAACTGACCCTACTCAGCTAGAAGTATAGTTCTTGAGTTGGACAAATCACATGCCTAATTTATCTCGATTTACACTTTCAGAATATATTCATAATCAAACATTAAATTATAAAATTTAACTACTCATCCCTTTTTTGTACTCACTATATTTATCATATGCCACTTATCGAATCATTACAATCAATTTTAGTGTTTTATAATCATATGTATAGTTGAATGCCATATCTTAGTATCCAAATTAATATACAAGTTTCTATCTCAATTAGATTAAGTAATTAATCTTAATCCAAGTTAGGGTAAAACATATTGGTGAACCCATACACATATTGAACCATCCTTCCAAGGTTTCAAATTTTTTATCCTAGGGTTTCAAGATTTAATTTTTTATTTCAACACACTAATAATCCTTCCACCTTTGGCCCTAGATATTCATTAGGGTTTCATCCTTCCAATGTTTTATATTTTAGCCTTAGGCTTTTATTTCTAGCCCTGATTTCTAATCATTCCCTAACAATACACATTAATAATGAACATATTGAATTAACATTATTTGTTAACAAAAATCATGAAGGCACTCGTTTCATATTATTTTACATGGATAGTGTATCTTGTTTGGATCAATTATATAAGAAAATGGGTTAAAAAAATCAAAGCTATATACACTAATAAGGCTAAAAATTATCAATGAGTAATTCCAAGCCTTCCTCCAATCCTATTTTTTTAACATCCAATCTAAATTACCTATTATTACCACTAAAAAACAAAGGGCATACATGACCTCATTTGTTTTTCATATCATAGATTATATGGCACATATTATCTACCCTATTTATGGACTTATCATGAATATTAAGACTAATAATACTCATGACACAACTACTAAGGATCAACTAGATTTTATGGATGATCAAGTGTTCATTGAATATCCTAACATGAATCCAAAACATATTGTTGAAATGATATATAGAAAGAGATGAGCAGAAAAAGATGGCCCAATCTACCACATTAGGGATTTAAATCATTACTACGAGTATCATCCTTATGCTTAAACCTCTAGTGACCTATGTGAAATTCACCCAAGGTTTGGGGGTAATACAATGCCTCTAAAAATATCCATGCTTATTCATACATATACAACCTTTACCCCTTCCATGATGAATACACATGTTCCATCACCAACCTCACCTAATACACGTTCCCTTGAGAAAATTGTTATATCTCTGCATGCTAAGGTGTTATAGTAATATCAAGGTGAATTGAGAGCTAGTCATTCCATGGATTCACACGACTTGCTCTATAACCCATTATCTCATAAAAAATCAGCCTATCCTTTAACAACATGATTTGTAGCTCCTAAGCTTCCATTATATGAAGGTAATGGTGATCCTAAGGTAAAAGTGATCCTGAGCAACACCTTAGATCATTCCATGTAGAATGATTGGATTATGCATTAAATGACAAACTATTGACCAATATATTCCCAATAAGTCTTAAATACTATGCATTATGATGGTTCTATGCATTTAACCCCTGACTAATTTTTAACAAATTTTACCATCAAAATTGATGATCAATTATTCTACACATAAATTTCCAAGTTCAAGAAAGGATGTGATGAACCAATTAATGACTATGTACTTCGCTACAAAACTATGCTAGCCATGGTGAAAAATTCTATGAATAACAATGAAGTATAATTTATATTAAAGTAAAGATTAATAACAATACTACATGATTTGATTATATTTAATAAATTTAAATAATTTGATGAACTATTACATATAGGAAGGGATAGAGAAGTCAAGCTAATAACTTTTAATAAACTCAAGTATACTTCCACTCCTCTAACTACTTAAATAATAATGTTTCAGAGAAAACCAAGTTACAAGGTCAAGCAAAATTATAACAAGAATGAACTAAAGATTATAGTAATTGTAATGTTACAACCTAAAAACCAACTACAATTGACAACGCCATCGAAGTGGTAGTTTTTATTATTACCATCACCTCCTCATGTAATACTAAAGAAGTTAATCAAGTGCAACCTTATCACACTTCTTCCTCTACAAGAGATCAAACACAATAGTCTTACAACAATAAATTATGATGGTAATGTATATTGTGATTATCATTAGAGTATGAGGCACTCATTAAATATATGAATCAAATTGAGACATAAGATACAAGATCTATAAATAATAACATTATCGACTTGGACACCCCTATAAAGGAATCAAGGCAAAAAAATAATAGAAATCAACATTGGAAATATTTAATGATCCATTTCCTAAACATGAGATAATAATAATTAAGGACACTTAAGAGGTAAATCATGAATATAACATGTAGATTACCATCACCTCCTCATGTAATATTAAATAAATTAATCAAGTGCAACCTTATCACACTTCTTCCTCCACAAGAGATCAAACATAACAGGCCTACACTAATAAATTATGATGGCAATGCATAATGTGATTATCATTAGACTAAAAGACACTCATTAAATAGATGCTTCAAATTGAGACATAAGATACAATATATATAAATGATAAAATTATCAACTTGGAGACCCCTATAGAGGAATCAAGGCAAAAAAAATAATGGAAATCAATGTTGAAAATATTTAATGATTTATTTCCTAAACATGAGATATTAAAAATTAAGGACACTTAAGAGGTTAATCATGCATATAAAATGCATCCACCACTAGTGACATATGATCATATAGTAGATATTATTAGTATACTTAGTGATACTTCACCATATTGGCCTATGATCACATTTGATGGCAATGAGATAGTTGATGATGTTCATGTTTTCATGTACTTGTCATACCAACCTATATAAATGAACAACCCATAGATAATGTCATGATTTATAATGGTTCAAGTGAGAATGTTTACATGATGAAACTTCTCCACTCCATTGGGTATACACAACATGATTTTAGAGACACATAAAAAGTAGTTAATGGATTTTATGGATAGAAACATATCACCTTTGGACACATAGTATTACCTTGTCAGGTAGGCCCAACCATATTAACTATACCATTCTTAGTTGTATAAAGTAAAGAGGTATTTGACATATTATTAGGATGAACTTGGATGCAAAAACTTTGTGTAATGCCATATACAGTGCATCAATACACACACTATAACATGGTAGTGTTGGTGTATTTATTTGCTTTATTGAATTTACTTATATTTATTATTTATATTGGTGCACTAATTACTTATTGTAATTAGTTTATTATGTTTATTAATAATTTACACTAGATAGGATAAGCTTGCTTAGCTGGTAGTCAACTTAAACACCTATTTGTTATAGTGGAGTTCCACTCCACTATTCTAGGTAAGATAGGATAAGATTGATTAACTACTAGTCAGCTTGTGTTGATCATTTAAACAAGTTGAACACCTATCTTGCTAGTGTGGAGTTGTACTCCACTATTCGTGTAGTCAAATATTAGTTGAACTATATGTGATGTGTGACTTTACTGATCTTTATCTTGAACACCTTGCTCTATATAAGCAATGAATATTTGTGTTATCTACATCAAATTAATATTGAATTATCAGAGTAATTTATCATATTTGAGTTATTTATTCATTTCTATTATTGTCTCAGATATATATTTATTATTTATTACTATTACTAATTTATTTATTGTTTATGATTTCTATTAGATTCATTAGATCTTGTAGCTAATTCTAACAGGTATCAAAGCTATCTTGAATATGTAGATTATTAAATATTTAAGAGAAAAATATCTAGATATAGGATCAATTTTTTGATTTTGTATATATGCACAAATTAGAGATTTGTGGAGAATTTTTTAGCTCACCATTGAGTTTAGAGTGTCTGAGATAGTCAAAATTGTCTACAATTTTGTCCAAATTGGGCATAGGAGGTAAAATTGGCATGGGTTTGATCTAGAAGCACCACGCCCAAATTTAGAAGGTACCAAAAAATATAAGTGTTTATGAATAAAATGGACCTCATGGTTGTGTTAAAAAGGCATAAAAACCCATAGATACATATAAAATTTATCTTATTTGGACACAGTCACCTAGAAGGAAAATTATTTTTTGCTCCTAAGTAAGGTCGTATGGACTGTGTAGGGAATATATATATGTGTTTGTGTGTGTATATGTATATATGTACACACACACACAGATATATATATATATATATATATATATATATATATATATATATATATATATATATATTCCCTACACAGTTTATATATATAGCAGGCCTCACAGATCAACAGGTAAATTTGATAGGGAAACATCAGGAGCCCACCATTTGAACACCAGGAGGTATTTTGAATGATTTTATTTTGAAATAGATTAAAATTTTATGATATTTCCTTCTTTACTTATATTTTTATTTAGATTTTTCCATATGTTTCTAAAAATTAGGTTTTTATACAAAATCTCTTGCATGTCCTAATTTTTGCAACTTCAAAGGCTCATAAATTTCACATATGACCTCATATTGAGGTCCCATTTTTTTTGAAAGTTAATATTTTTTCAAGAAAAACACATTGGTGTAGAAATTTTTGTAATAAAGTGCATATTTTTTTCAATTTTAGACTAGAGGGCCTAATTGAGCTTTTGTAAACTAGAAAAATTATAATCCAATCTTGTAATTGCACTCAATTATAAAGTTTGAATAAATACTTGTTAGGTGGGATAAAACTAAATTATTTAGGTAAGTTTTATGGTGTGTTCTATATTTTGATTTCTGCTTTATGATGATTTATTTCCAATTGCATCATGGGGAATCCTAAGTTCCCACTATTAACAACATACAACTATAACACATAGAAACAAAATGTTTAGAATGCATTAATGATGCTAGGATATATGCAGTACATAAAAATTCTTCTTACTCCACCTACTAATGCAAAAGAGTTACAACACTTTCTCTTTGAAACTACTAAGGTAATTAGATGCATTCAGTCTTACATGTCTTTAGATTTGAATTTCCATCTTGACAAATGTAAAAATCCAAAAGAGGCTTGGGATAAATTAGCATCATTATTTGGAAAAATAGATGAGGTTCATGGTTACTGAATTGATAATGAACTCATTAGTTTGGGTCCTAAAAATTATTCTACAATACAAGACTACATCACTAAAGTCATAGATCTTAGATCATAAATTTCTGAATATAAAATTGATAAAAAGGATATTCAATTGATTTTTAGTGCCTTACACAAATTAGGTCTTGAATATTCATCCTTTGTCTCTAGCTTTTAGACTCATATGCTCACATTGGGCACAACATATCAAATGCACCTTTGAGGTATTCTTTGAGGTATTCAAGGAAAGGGAAAGCTATCACACTAGTTGTACTAAAAAAATTCTCCCAAGTCATGGGTACTTGATTAAGATGTTTTGCACCATATGGGTTCCGATCAAGAATACTTTTCTAGATTAGAACCAAGTTCCTTGCCTCATATTCTCATAGGTGATGATTCTAAGGTTGATGTCATAGGAAAATGTATAGTTGATATTGATAGTCATGTATTTGATGATGTCCTCTATGTGCCAAAATTATCAACTAACCTTTTCTCTGTCTACCAAATCACCCACTTTGATACTGGTAGGAAAGTTAATTTCACACCCGATTCTATTTCAATAAAAAAAGGGGAAATGCCTTAATTATAGTGGAAAAACTTGACAATAATACTCAGCTTTATTCATTCTCCCACTTTATGCCTCAGTCTTCCTCTATAGCTATGATCTCACACATTGATTCAGTGAAAAAACTATGGCATGAGCGATTTGGTCATCTAAATTATCGCTATTTATAGTAGCTTAGTCGATAGGAGATTGTTACAAGACTTCTATAGATTCAATTTTTAAGGGGTGTATGTCATGGTTGTGCCTTAGGCAAACATCCAAATGATAAGTTTGATAAAGGGAAGGCTTGGAGGGCTACACAAGTCCTCAAACTTGTTCATAGTGATTTAACGATTCCATTACCTGCTTTATCTTTTATTAAAACTTGCTATGTTCTCACATTTATTAATGATTATTCCATATATACTTGGGTTTATTTTGTGAAACTCAAGAGTGAAGTATTTGATAGATTTCTAGATTTCAAAGCTCTAGTATAGGAGCAATCTAGGAAGTATGTCAAGATCCTCTACACAAATAATGGGAGGGAATATGTGAACAATAATTTTGAATAATTCTGTGCTCTTGAAGGAATTGATCTTTAGCATTCAGTTGCTTACACACCTCAGTAGAATGGTGTAGTAGAGAGGAAGAATATCTTTTTAAAAGAAATGGCAAGTTGTATAATTCATGCAAAATTATTAGTACCTGAGTACTATGTGGAAGCGATTAATTATAATGCATATATACAATATAGAGTTCTTCACAAAGATTTAATGGGGATAACACCTCTTGAAGCATGGTGCAATAGGAAGCTAGAAGTGCATCATTTTTGTGTGTCAACCATCAAACATGGGCTCACATACCTTTAGTTAAACACTTCACTTTAAAACAACAAAGCTAAACTTACATATTTGTGGGATATCCTAATGGTGTTAAGAAATATGGGCTCATTGATTTAGATTCACACGAGCTTATTATAGTGAGAAGTGTTTAATTTGAAGAAAGTCCTTCAGACTTGTCTTCTAACATTTATCATTCTTCTTCCTTAGAAGAATTAGATAGTAGTGATGATTATACTCTTGCTTCTTCTACTCATAGGGATGATGAGATAATAACTCCCTAGTAGGGTTTAATAGGTCATGTTCCTCCTCCTCCTCCTTTAGATATTCATCCATTGATGCCTTTGTGAGATAGATAGACTTTGGAAGATGTAAACCCTCTTGTTAGGGATCCATTAGATAAAAAGATAACATAGTCACAATATGATCTTACACATTCTTACGTTGCCATCACTTTTGATCCACAATATTTTCAGGAAACCACAGGGATATTTGAGTGGGATTCAATGATGAAAGAAGAGTATGACTCATTGATTAGGAACAACACTTGGGATCTTGTTCCTCTTCCTAAGGGAAGAAAATTAGTATGATGTAAGTGGATATATCGAACTAAGTTTGTAGTGAATGGAAAAATTGATAAGTATAAAGCACACTTAATGACCAAAGGTTTTTTTCCAAGTGGAAGGCATTGACTATACAAAAACCTTTTCACCTGTTGCTAAGATGAATTCCATTTGATTGATACTAGCTATTGGTGTAGCTCATGGTTGGGCTATACATTAGATGGATGTGAAGAACACATTTTTTCATGGGGATTTTCTTGAGGAGATATATATGAAGCAACCATGGGGGTTTGTTCAGGATTCTTCATTGGTTTTCAACTTGTAGAAGTCTCTCTATGGTCTGAAATAAGCCCCTAGGACTTGGTATTCCAAGATGGACACATTTTTTCTTTTAGTTGGGTTCTCAAGATGTCACTCAGAACCAAATGTCTATATTCTATGGCAAGAGGATTCACTATTGTACTTGGTGCTCTATGTTGATGATCTCATTGTTATAGGGAGCACAACATCCATCATTAATAGTGTTAGGCCTACACTTCATGATAGGTTTTTTATGATAGACATGGGCCTATTGCACTATTTTATTAAGATTCAGATAGCATAGTCTTATTTTAGGATTACACTTTCACAACCCAAGTATGATATGGACTTGTTAGATCAATTTCACATGGCTGATTATAGGCCTACACTGACTCCTTTCTTATCTAGAGTTAGACTTGAGGTTCATCGTTCCACTCCCTTGGTTAATGCCACATTATATCATCAGCTTGTAGGTAGCCTCATCTATCTAACTCATACATGGCCTAACATTTTATATGCAGTTAGAGTGGTTTCATGATTTATGCAGACACCACATGAGCTTTATTGGAGAGCTTCCAAGCATATTTTGAGCTACATTCAAGGCACTATCAGATATGAGATTCACTATATGATAGGTATAGGTTCATATTTGGTGGGATACATAGATTTTAATTGGGTTAGAAATTATGATGATCATAAGTCCACTTTTGGTTACAAATTTTACTTTAGATCCAACCCCATTTGTTGGTTGAGCAAGAAGTAACATGTTATTTATTTTTAATATATAGAGGTTGAGTATCATGGCACTATTAATGCCACTACTAAGGCTATTTGGCTTCAAAATATTCTCACTAAGCTTGGTGTTCTATTATAGAAGCCATCAATCATCTACTATGATAATCAGAGCACTATCTAGATCTCAAATTTTTAGGTTCATCATCAGAAAACCAACCACATAGAGATCCATATGAACTTTATGAGGGAGATGATTCAAGTGAAGATCATTGTTCTTCAATATTATCTTATGGAAGAGTAGATTATAGATATTTTTACCAAACCTTTCACTAAGAGCAAGTATCTTCACTTGTGATCTCTTTTGGGGGTGCATGACATCATTTATTTAGGAGACATCATTTCTTCAAGGGGGGTCTCCTAGACCTTCATTTTGAGGAGTTTTTTTCCTTCAAGTTTTTTCCTTTCCTCATCTATTTGTATAAAGTACCTAATATGGCTACATTTTGCCAGGACTCTTATCTACATAACCCTACCTAAGTTTTGCTTATGGGGGGTGTTGGTGCATTTATTTGCTTTATTGTATTTATTTATATTTATTATTTATATTTATTATTTATATTAGTATATTAACTACTTATTGTAATTATTTTATTATGTTTATTAATAATTTGCACCAAATATGATAAGCTTGCTTAGCTAGTAGTCAACTTAGACACCTATTTTGTTACAATGGAGTTTCACTCCACTATTCAGGGTTAGATAGGATAAGATTTATTAATTAGTAGTCAACTTGTGTTGATCATTTACACAAGTTAGACATCTATCTTGTTAGTGTGGAGTTGCACTCCACTATTCTTGTAGTCAGATATCAGTTGAACTACACGTGTTGTGTGAGTTTTCTGATATTTATATTGCATGCCTTACTCTATATAAGTAATGTCTATTTGTGTATTCTACATCAGATTAATATTGAATTATCAGAGTAATTCATCATATTTGAGTTATTTATTCATTTTTGTTATTGTCTCAAATATATAGTTATTGTTTATTACTATTACTATTTTATATCTTGTTTATGATTTCTATTAAATTCATTAGATCCTATAGCTAATTCTAATACATATCAGAGCTATCTTAAACTAGATTACTAAATATTTAAGAGAAAAATATCTAGATATAAGATTGGTTTTTTGATTTTGTATACATGAACAAATTGGAGCTTTGTGGAGAATTTTTGAGCTCACCATTGAGTTTAGAGTGCATGAGATAGTCAAAATCATCTACAATTTTGTCCAAATTGGAGACAAGAGGTGAAATTGACAAGGGTTTCATCTAGAAGCACCATGCCAAAATATTTAAGGTAGCTAAAAATCAAATCATTTTAGAGCAAAATGGACCTCACAATTGTGTTTAGAAGGCATCAAAACCTACACATCCATATAAAATTTGTCTAATTTGAATATAGTCACCTGAAAGCCAAATTATTTTTTATTCCCAGGTACGCTCATACAGACTATACAGATTGTGCAGGGAAAAAAATATATGTTTTTAGCAGGCCTCATGGATCAATGGGTAGATTTGAGAGGGAAACTTTGGGAGCCTACCATTTGAACACCAAGAGGTATTTTTGAGTGATTGTTTTTTTGAAATAGCTTAAAATTTGGTGCTCTTTGCCTCTATACTTTTAGTTTTTTCTATATTTTTCCAAAAATCAAGTTTTTTACAGTATCTATTGCCCATCCTTATTTTTATAAATTAAGAGGCTCATAAATTTCTCATACAACCTTGTATTGATTTTCCTTTTTTTTGAAAGTTAATATTTTTTTGAGAATAATGCATTGGTGCATAAATTTTTGTACTTTTAGACTAGAGGGCCTAATTGAGATTTTTATAAACTAGAAAAATTATAATCTAGTCTTGTAACTGCACTCATTTATAAAGTTCCAACAAATACTTGCTGGGTGGGATAAAACTAAGTAATTCAGGGGGGTTTTTGGTGTGTTCTATATTTTGATTTTTTGCTTTGTGATAGTTTATTTCCAATTGCATCATGGGGAATCCTAAGTTCCTACTATTAAAATCATATAACTATAACACATGGAAACAAAATGCTTAAATGCATTAATGATGCTAGGATATATGCCTTACATAAAAACTCTTCTTATTCCACCTACTAATGCAAAAGAGTTACAACACTTTCTCTTTGAAACTACTAAGGTAATTGGATACATTTAGTCTTACATGTCTTTAGATTTGAATTTATATCTTGACAAATATACAACTCTAAAAAAGGCTTGGGATAAATTAGCATTATTGTTTGGAAAAATAGATGAGGTTCATGGTTACCAAATTGACAATGAAGTTTAGGTCCTAAAAATTATGCTACAATACAAGACTACATCAATAAAGTCATAGATCTTAGAGCATAAATTTCTAAATATAAAATTGATAAAAAGGATATTCAATTGATTTTTAGTGCCTTACACGAATCAGGTCCTAAATATTCATCCTTTGTCTCTAGCTTTTAGAATCATAGGCTCACATTGGGCACAACATATCAAATGCCCACCTTTGAGGTATTCTCTAAGATTCTAATGGTTAAAGAAGAAAATTAAATAGCTATGGGTCTAATCAAGTCATCCAAATCTCAAACTCTAATTGCAAGTCAACCTCAGCATAAGCAAGTTTCAACATCAACATCAAATACAGGTTCAAGTAAAAAGAAACAAATAATCAAAATAAGTCATAGAAAGATAGGAATAAAGGACAATAATTTTCATCACAAGGAGATTATAAATCCATTAATAAGAAAGGGGATTCATAGAAAAGGATCGAGACTCCTTGCCCTTATTGAAAAAAGAGGTTTAATAGTGAACAAAATTGTTGTAAGAAATAGATTGATGAGCTTAAGGGTCTTCTAAAAAATAATAACATCAATCAATCAAAGGATTCTTTCACTCTTTCAAAATATAGGGAAAGGGAAAGCTATGGCACTAGTTTCACTAGCAAATTCTCCCATGTCATGGGTACTTGACTCAGGGGCTTTGCACCATATGGGTTCTGATCAAGAAATTTTTTCTAGATTAAAACCAAGTTCCTTGCCTCATATTATCATAGGTGATGATTCTAAGGTAGATGTCATAGGAAAATATACATTTGATGTTGATAGTGGTGTATTTGAGGATGTCCTCTATGTGCCAAAATGATCAACTCACCTTCTCTCTATCTACCAAATCACCCACTTTGATACTGGTATGAAAGTTGAGTTCACACCTGATTCTATTTCAATAAAAAAATTGGAGGATATTGCCTTAGTTACAGTGGAAAAAGTCAAAAATAATACTTGGATTTATTTATTCTCCCACTTTGTGCTTTAGTCTTCCTCTATAGCTTTGCTCTCACACACTGATTCACTGAGCAAGCTATGGTATGAGTGGTTTGGTCATCTGAACTACCACTATTTACAATAACTTAGTTAGTAAGAGATGGTTACAGGACTTCCATAGATTTAGTTTTCAAGGGGTGTATGTCATGGTTGTGCCTTAGGCAAACATCTAGAGAATAAGTTTAATAAAGGGAAGGCTTGGAAGGCTACATAAGTCCTCAAACTTGTTCATAGTGATTTAGTGGGTCCATTACCTACTTTGTCTTTTATTAAAACCTACTATGTTCTCACATTTATTGATGACTATTCCAGATACACTTGGGTTTATTTTATAAAATTAAAGAGTGAAGTATTTGATAGATTTATAGAGTTCAAATCTCTAATAGAGAAATAATTTGGGAAGTATGTCAAGATCCTCCACATAGATAATGGGAGGAAATATGTAACAAAAAGTTTGAACAATTCTATGCTCTTGAAGGAATTGATCTTCAACATTTAGTTGCATACACACCTCAATATAATGGTCTAGCAGAGAGGAATAATGGATTCTTAAAAGAGATGTAAAGTTGTATGATTCATGCAAAATCATTAGTACCTGAGTACTAGGTAGAAGTGATTAATTATGCTACATATATATAGAATAGAGTTCCTCACAATGCTTTAAAGGGGATAACACCTCTTGAAGTTTGGTGTAATAATAATCTAGATGTGCATCATTTTAGAGTCTTTGATATTCCAACATGGGCTCACATACCTTCAGGCAAGCATCGTGCTTTAGAATAACAAATCCAAACTTGCATATTTGTGGGATATCCTGATAGTGTTAAAGGATATCAGCTCATTGATCTAGATTCACATGAGTTTATTATAATGATAAGTGTTTACTTTGAAGAAAGTCCTTCAGACTTGTCTTCTAACATTTCTCATTTTTCTTCATTAGAATAATTAGATAATAGTGATGATGATACTCTTGCTTCTTCTACTCATAGAGATTATGAGTTAATACCTTCCCAACAGGTTTTAACATGTCATGTTCCTCCTCCTCTTCTAGATCCTCACCCATTGATGCCTTTATGGGATAGATAGACTTTGGTGGATGTAAACCCTATTGTTAGGGATATATTAGATAGAAGAACACAATCACAACATGATCTTCCTAATTCCTACATTGCCACAACTTCTGATCCATAGTCTTTTTAAGAAGCCACAGGGACAATTGAGTGGGATTCAATGATGGAAGAAGAGTATGACTCACTAATTAGGAAAACCACTTGGGATATTGTTACTCTTCCTAAGGGAAGAAAATTAGTATGATGTAGGTGGATATATTAGACTAAGTTTGTAGTGATTGGAAATATTGATAAGTATAAAGCATGCTTAGTGTCCAAAGGTTTTTTTCAAGTGGAAGGCATTGACTATAAATAAACCTTTACACCTGTTGCTAAGATGAATTCCATTCATTTGATACTGGATATTGGTGTAGCTCATTGTTGGGCTATACATCAGATGGATGTGAAGAGTGTATGTTTTTATGGGGATTTTCATGAGGAGATAGTTATGGAGCAACCACAAGGGTTTATTTAGGATTTTTCATTGGTGTGACACTTGTAGAAGTCTTTATATGGTTTTATTTAAACAATCCCCTAGGGCTTGGTATTCAAAGATGGACACATTTATTCTTTCAATTAGATTCTCAAGATGTCACTCATATCTAAATGTCTATATTCTATGATAGGAGGATTCACTTTTGTACTTGGTGCTCTATGTTGACAATCTCATTATTATAGGGAATACAACATCCATAATCAACAATGTTAATACTACACTTCATGATAGGTTTTCTATGATAAACATGGGCCTATTGCACTATTTTCTTAGGATTCAGATGGCTCAGTCTTCTTTCAAAATTACAATTTCACAGTCTAAGTATGCCATGGACTTATTAGCTTGATTTCACATTGTTGATTATAGGCTTACATCAACTTTTTTCTTATCTAGAGTTAGAATTGAAGTTCATTGTTCCACTCCCTTGATTAATGCCATTTTATGTCATCATCTTGTAGGTAGCCTGATCTATCTGACTCATACATAGCCCAACATTTCACATGAATTTGGCATGGTTTCATGCTTTATGTAGACACCACATGAGCTTCATTAGAGATATGTTAAAGCACATTTTGAGCTAAATTTAGGGCCTTATCAAATATGAGATTCAATATACAATAGTTATAGGTTTAGACTTGGTGGAATGAACATATTCTAATTGGGCTGGGAATTGTGATGATTATAAGTCCACTTCTAGCTATAACTTTCACTTCAGATCTAACCCTATTTGTTGGTAGAGCAAGAAGCAACATGATATTGGTCTTTCAACTATAGAGGCTAAGTATTATGGAACTATTAATGCCACTACTAAGGCTATTTGTCTTCAAAATATTCTCACTAAGATTCATGTTCCATTTTAGAAGCTATCAATCATCTATTGTGATAGCCAGAGCACTATCCAGATCTTAAAGAATCTAGTTCATCATTGGAGAACCAAACACATAGAGACCCATATGCACTTTATCAGGGAATGGATTTAGGTAGAGATCATTGATCTTCAATATTGTCTTATGGAGGAGTAGATTGTAGATATTTTCACCAAACCTTTCACTAAGAGTAAGTATCTTCACTTGTAATTTCTTTTGGGGGTGAGGGTATCAATTCTATAGGGGACATTAGTTCTTCAGGGGGGATCTCCTAGACCTTCATTTTGAGGAGGAGGTTTTTTCATTCGGGTTTTCTCCTTTCCTCATATATTTTTATAGAGTACCTAATATGACTACACTTTGTTGAGACTCTTATCTACATAGCCCTACCTAAGCTTCACTTATGGGGGGGTGTTGGTGCATTTATTTACTTTATTACATTTAATTGTATTTATTATTTAGATTGGTGTACTAATTATTTATTTTAATTAATTTATTATGTTTATTAATAATTATCACCAGATATGATAAGCTTTCTTAGCTAGTAGTCAACTTAGAAACCTATCTTGTTATAATGGAGTTTCACTCCACTATTCAGGGTTAGATAGGATAAGATTTATTAATAAGTAGTCAACTTGTGTTGATCATTTACACAAGTTAGACATCTATCTTGTTAGTGTGGAGTTGCACTCCACTATTCTTGTAGTCAGATATCAGTTGAACTACATGTGTCGTGTGAGTTTTTTGATATTTATATTGCATGCCTTACTCTATATAAGTAATGGCTATTTGTGTATTCTACATCAAATTAATATTGAATTATCAAAGTAATTCATCATATTTGAGTTATTTATTCATTTTTGTTATTGTCTCAAATATACAATTATTGTTTATTACTATTACTATTACTATTTTATCTCTTGTTTATGATTTTTATTAGATTCATTAGATCCTACAACTAATTCTAATAGGTAGTCACATTTACAAGTATACAATATGAGTACCCTTTATATCCAATGTTATCTCCTCCTCCACCCCTATCACCACCATAATTGATTGTTACACCTATTCAAGTTCATTATACAAACATGGTTATTACACCTATTCAAGATCATTATACAAAGATGGTTGGTACAATATTTAAGATCATTATACATAGTCAATTGTTACATATATATAGGATATATCTATACACCTAATTAAGAGGAACATATTCAAGCCCACTAGATATCCATTCATCAGTTAACACCAAAAATAGTTTAACATGTTCTAAAATTAACATAGACATCGAGACATTCTCCTAATATACAATAGACCCCATAGAGTCCTCAACCATCCAGAGTTATCAGTTCTACATTGTATTCTATGAGAAGTGATCATGACAATTGTGACACCACATGCCTTCTTATCAAAATTTGAAACACTTAGGATGGTACACTTCATCCATGATAGAAGACCCTCCCACTATCTAATACATGCACTTCCTCTGATCATCCCATTGATTAGATCATTGGTTAGATTTTTTAGATTTTAAATATTCCAAAAATATAAAAATTCAAATATTCAAAAATAAAAAACATTTAAAATATTCATAAATTCTAAAATTAGGACCTGAGCATGACATGATCGCTAGATTACACTATTTACATATGTTATTTATCATATTTTTAGTAGATGGCATATTATTTTCATACACACATGTATTTAATAGTATATGAGTGTGATGTAGGAAGGTTACACATAGACATACAAATGTTGGAATTTTCTCTACCTAGTAGCCATGCTAATATTGGGAGAATATTATTCGACAAGTTTCACTATTATAGGTTATATACTTCTATTACTACCTAGTTTGCTTATATATGTCTTGCTAGTTACTCATATATTACACAATGATACATGGATATGATATTATAGTATGATGCATTATAGTATGATGTGAAATTGATATACATGGATGGTGTAGATTAGTTTCCTTGTTCTGTACTAAATTCATATTATTACTCTTTTATGTGATATGCTACTTTGTGCTTATCTATTTAGTATGTGACCCTTTGGCCTTGTTTATGACATCTTTATGTCCCTTGAGTGTGTTCTTAGGATTTTTTTGATGTGACATATTTTATGTCCCTTATTTGTGACATATTTGATTTCACTTATGTGTGACATCTTTATGTCCCTTATTTGTGGCCCTTTGCCTAGTTTATGTTTTATTAAAATTTGGATTTAATAAGTAAATTAACCCTAATTAAGATAAAATGAATAGAATATAATATAATGTTTTAAATTAACTTAAAAAAATTAGAATAAAAGTAAAAGATAAAATTTGACAAAGTACAAATGAATGAAACAAGACTAACTAAAAATAAAATGACAAACTTAGTTTTTTATTTATGAAATTTATCTATGTGAAGCTGATATAAGGCTAATATTAATAAACAAAAACTAGATTCGCAAGTACATGGAATATGGAACTAAAAATGGTAAAGGTCATAATCATCCAACTATGGTCAAGATCAATTACCACTACTGACCTTAACTGGTTGATCTTGACCTCTACTAAAAATTAGGAACTCAAGTCATAATTATTTGTGACTACTTAAATTAGGTATATG
Source organism: Torreya grandis (assembly GCA_037957365.1). Taxonomy (NCBI): domain Eukaryota; kingdom Viridiplantae; phylum Streptophyta; class Pinopsida; order Cupressales; family Taxaceae; genus Torreya; species Torreya grandis. The sequence continues at coordinate 1,160,344 of JARHVA010003141.1, read as the reverse complement.
TAGAGATTTGACCTTCAGAGGTGTGTGAAAGATCTAAAAATAGATTATTTAAGTTTAAAACCTTAATAGGGATTGTAATGACTTAAAACATACAAATATAAAGAGGGAAGTAAAATAAGACGAGATGACCTTTATCACTCCCATGATGACTAAATGTTGGCTACATACACAATACTTTGAAGAGGGAGATCAAACTTAGAGTATTTTGTGATATTATGCTCCTTTGAACATATGAATGTATTTATATACGACTTGAATACTTGACATGTTTTGTTTAGATTAGATAAAATAGGCTTTTGACTTGGCTGAAAATTGCTTCAAATGATTAAAACAATAATTGAGAAGAATAGGAAAGCTTTTCTCAATGTGTAATGGTGTAAATATGAATATATATTGAAATTTACACATGGTATAATAGGTGACTTGAGTGTGTCTTTATAACAATCCAAAATGGGAAAACCTCACACTACTTATCCTAAAATTATGGTTCAAAACTGTAAGGGTTCAAATTTTAAAAGTGGTCATTAGAAGGGTTAAGTTCGGTATCAACCCATAGGTGTCAAGATTGATTACCAAAATTGACCTAATTAGTTGATCTTGTCCTATAACCATGTGAATTTTAGGATGTAGAATGTTTATATGGATCTTTAGAGGCATTTTTAGTGAGAACATTTTTATAGTTGGATAATAATTTAGAAAATAAATATGTCTATAAATGTGCTTAGAATATAGTAAGGTGGAAAAATAGGTCCAAATTAAGTGATCAAGTCAATAAAAGTAAAATAGGGATAAAAATTACATAATCAAGTATTTGTGACCAAATTTGAGCTTTTACATTTGTTCCCATTTTAGTCTAGAAATTAAATTACTAAAGGAGAAATAGTACCCTAGTGTGTACAACACATTTTACCTTTGGGAGAAGCTCCAAATCATGTAAGGTGCTCTATGGAAAAATCCACAATGATGTAAAAGTAGTTAATGCTTATATGTGAAACTGAAATTTTAAAATGTAACTTGAATTTGAAAAGATTGAAAATAACAAGGAAGGATTACACCTAAATATGTGAAATCAATGTTAATCTTATGAATTTGCTTGGAGATGATACTTCCTTGAATAATTAGAGAAGTTGGCTCCTTAATCAAACTAATGGAAAATTTGAGGGTAATCAAGCCCCAAATTAAATTGAACTTTTTATAGAAAATAAAACCCATTGAGAGATGCACAAATTGATCAATCTTATTTTTGATTTGACAATGAAATGCCAAGAACAAACAAACTATTGAAATTTGATTTAGATCTATAGAATATATAGATATGGATATGAAATAAAAAAATTTATATAATTTTAAATGAAATATAAATATTAAATTGACAAAAAAATATGAAACCTATCTCAAACTAAATTTATGTTGACTGTGCAAGTTGAGTGTTGATGGAAAATGAATGTAGCAACTCTTGACTTATGTCATAATTAAATCAAAATTAAAAACTATGTCAGGATAAGGTCACACTAAGAGGACAAGGCCACACTAAAATTTCATCTTGGTTTCTTGTGTGATTTATTTTCTTGTGTGAGCACCTGTAATTGCTTATGAAAACTTGTTGATTGACTGTGTCCTTATTTTCCATATGGAAGACTTGAAAAATTAGAAACCTAGCTCCTGCATAATGAACCAAATGAATATAAAATATAATGGATTAAATAAATAAATGGGAATAACTAATCTATCCTTATAAAAACTTTCATAATCTAAGTGCTACCTACATAGCCCAAAAGGGCCTCAGGTCGATGTATTTATCTCCCTCTTAGGGTGAGTATGTGAATCTTGATATATACTATAAAAATGAAAATATATACATTAAATTTAATGTTTGAAAATGAATTCCTTTTAAATACAATTAAATTACTTCATACTTGGCCTATCTATTAAATTAAAGTAGAAGTTGAATTTAAAAAAATAGTGTTATTTTATTCAGTGTGTAGTAGAATTACCAAGTGATTGCTAGATGTGTTTGAAAAGGCCCTGACGTGTTTAAATAAAGTAATATTTGGAATATTTTTATTAATTATAATTTATAAAAATTCAATAATGGTAATAAAAAATGTCTCAAATTTAAAAGGTTACTATTAGAGTGTGAGGGATAAAGACATAGTGCGTCCATGTCTACCTAGTGCGGTCCTATTTTAGAAGGACAAAGTCTATTTGGATTTGGATGATAGGAACCTATTATATGCATATAATTAATATGTACCTAAAAATTATCATAATTATTAAATATAATATTAGATAAGGTAATTAACTAACATCTATCATGATACTTTGTATGAGGAGCATGACCAAATTGGATATGTTAAACCTAACTAAGAGAGTACTTATCACCTAACACTAAAGGAAAGAGTTCAAAAGACTCTAGGAAAATAATATTATGAAATAAAACTAGCTAGATATTATAATGCATAAAATAAAATCTAATATAGTGTTATCACAACTTGTAACATAAAGGGGGATGGTTTAAAACAATAAAACAAATAAGGGATCATGGAAGGCAAATGGGGACCTAAATCACCTAAAGTGGAGGATCATGAAATAAAATTAGATAGGTATTATAATGCATAAAATTAAATATAATCTGGTGTTATCAAAACTTATAACATAAAGGTAATGGTTTAAAACAACAAAATAAACAAAGGATCATGATAGGCAAATGGGGGCATAGATCGCCTAGAGTGGAAGATGGCAAGCCTAGAAAACCCTATAACTATATTGAGTTTAAGTGTATAGGTAATATAATCAAGGTTTATACATTAAAACATATTAATTTTTGAAATATATATCTATCAAATGAAATAGCAAAAGTTAGATATATTTACCTTTGGATGAACTTATTGAGTCTTACTCTCCCCCTTGGCCAATGGTGCTTTGTAAGAGATTGTCGTGGCTTTGTAAGGATCCAATATAATAAAAATTATATCTAGGATAAAATATTTAATAATTTCATATAAGAATTACTATAGTATAAATTATATTTCCTCTAAGGTAAAACCTAATCAATGGTTCCTTCAAGTACAAATGTAGAAATATTCTGAGTTGTAATAATGCAAAAATGAATGTTCCTCTCTATTGGATTGAAGTGAAGGTTGTATTTATAGTAATGGATAGGTCCTAAAAATTCCTTAATTTTTTTTGAAAAGGCCATCCTACCATGATATAATTTTTAAAAGTTACCATTTGGACTAAAACTAGGTTGACTAAGACCGACCTAGTTACGTAATGTGCAACATACCTTTTGTAACTAGTTCTAGGGCTAACCTAGTAGGGAAAATAGGTTTTTGATTAGTTAGAAGATATTAATAGGAAAATTTATTATGGAATGGATAATATTGATTTGTATTGGCTTTAGGTATGATAAAATTAACCAATAATCTTGTGAAGCACCAATGGTCTGCCCACCCCTTTCTTGATGTACCTTTTTAGGCGTGCATTCAGAGAGATTGAAACTAGATAAGTTCCTAAAAGATAGAATGTATTAATGAATGATAAAGTTTAAAAATATTATTTTTATACATATTAACCACTCTATTATCATCATGTGTCACATGAGTGTAACATGGGATGGTTCTTTGAGAAATAACATTATAACAACACACTAACTAAGCTAACAAATTTTAATAAAATGTAGAAATTAAATTATTGTATTTTTTAAAAATAATTAAAAGTACCATATAAATATCTTGAATTAAATTTATAATTGATTTGTTGTAGCATATGTTTTTAGTCTTGATCGTGGAGGGTGCATTAACTATTTTAGACAAACCCTAGGAATATAAGGCTAGAGAGAGAAATAAGTAAACACAAGAAAGTAAAACTAAATGAAAAAATATTATAAATTCATGATCCACTTATAAAATTGGCAAGCCAGGATGAAAAAGGCTATGTTAGAACAAAAAATACCAAGGAAAATGAAAAAGAGGGTAAATAGGGTGATAAAAAAGCCAAGGCTAATAAATGACTTAAAGACCTATAAGATGCATCCTGAGTAAGAAAAGTAATCATCCAGATCAACCCAATGAAACATTAAATTAAATAATGGAACCAAAATAAATGTAATAGAAGTAAAAATACATAATCAAACAAATATGGAAAAAATAAAATGAGAAAGATGAATAATATGAATGAGAGAGAATAATAATTCATACTCAAACAAAGATGAAAAAAATAGAAATGTAAACAACATTGATGAAAGAGAAATAACAATCCATACTCAATTGATAATGGAAAAACATAAAGTAATTAAATAAATGGAACAAAATGGCCCATAAAAATGTGAAAAATAAAACTCAAGGTCCCAAACATAACTAAGGGTGATTTGAGAAGAATAATAAAATGATTAAGAATGTATATAACAACAACAATAAGATTCCTCTTCTATTCTAATGATGGATGATCTAAAACAATCATATTCTCAGCATGTATAAAATAGATGAAGAAAAGGAAAATTTATAAATTATGAAGAAATGAATAAACAAACTTGCTTGTCAAGGGAGGAAATGAAATGGGTGGTGGGGGAAATGAAAGCACCACCAAGGTAAATGGAGAATATTTACTAGAGATAAGACACTCAAATCAAGTCGATAAGACAAAGATGATTTCAACATTAAAGACTCTAGAGAACTCACCCTGTCCACAAAAATTTGTTTTAATGATTAAATTAGAAATATCATCCCATGCAGGCGATATATGCAAGAAAATTAAAATAGAACTACCTTACCATAATATCTTCCCTGTTCCTCAAGACTTGTTACTTAATTTCTTTGTCATGGGTATAATTTAAGAACCCCACCACTTTTGGGCATACTTAATTTATTTGACATGGGTATAATTTAATTTAAGGACTAATCACCAATATTAAAGATACAAACTTTGAACTTTTGGTTATGTTGTTTGGATTTAGAGCTTTATATTGGTGGTTATGCTGTAAAACATCCATACAATTCCCATCAAGAATATCTAAAGCATGACGATGGGCTTCATGAACTCCTTCATCATGAATGATGCTATAAAGAGAAATGCATAAGGAAGGTAACTAAATTTATAGAGGTAAGATAACTTTAGAGTTGTATACTAAGGAGAAAAGGGTTGCCCCAATAACAATATGAATACTAGTGAAATAAGCCTAAATTTCAAGACAAAGCTTAAGATGCGAGTAAAAAAGAGAATCCCATATTATCTTTTATAGGATTTTATGAAGAATTTTATTAGTGGCCTCTATTTGGCCATTGAATTGAGATGATAAGGTGTAAATAATTTATGTGTGATTTTTAATTTAGCATATAATTGTTTCATATCCTTATTTTTGAAGTTTCCACTAGTGTCAAAAATAATGGTGTGGGGAATTCAAAAATGACAAATGGTTTGATTCAGTGTGAGTTTGGATATAGTTATACTTGTAATGTTAACATGGGGTATAGTTTCAACCCATTTAGTGAAATATTTAATGGATGTAATGATGAAGATGTAACCATTTTGAGAAATAGGTAATGTATGAATGAGATTTAATCCCCATAAGGAAAAAGGCCAAGGAGATTATAATGCTTGAAGTTCCACTAAAGGAGACCAAATAACATCATCATGCAGTTGGTAGGGATTACACTTTTTAGTTAATATGATAGCATCTTTTTCTAGAGTAGGCCAAAAATATCCCATGAGAATCCATTCTTGGGTGGTAGTGTGGATACTAAAATGATCTCCAAAAATGCTTGCATGTTCTTATTTAAGAAGAGAAAGGAATTCATTTTGAGTGACACAATGAAGCAATGTGCATTCAACATTGTGTTAGTATAGAGTGTCATAATGTAATACATGTTTATACACTTGTGAATTTCAGTCTTTTCATTAGAGTTGGTGTTGGGAGGATGAGTATGGTGCTCGATAAATTTAATGATATTTTTGTTCCATGGGTTCTTTCAAGTAGTGACAAGCTCAAATGACATATAAGACAATCATTTATGGTTTGTAATGAAGATGGTGATTTTCATATATTTATGATAAATTATGAATCATGAAGGGATTAATGACGGTAAAAAACAAAAGTATATGAAGCAAGTGAATCAACTACTAGCAAGAGTGAAGGAAATTTTATGATATACAATATAATTTTTACTTTTGCATTGATATTCACCATTGATTTTACAACAAATGAGTTATAAATCATGTAGGTAAGGGACATATAAATTGATGGTAACTTACATGCCTAAAATTAGAGCTTCATACTCAGCCATGTTATTAGTAATATCGAAGGTTAATCAGAAATCAAAAGGTATGATCTTACCATAGGGATCAACTAAGACACATCTTACCCTAGATCCTTGAAAAAATTTAGCTCCACTAAAATTAAGTGTCCAAGTATCTGTAAAAAATTGAATAATATTAACACAATAAAATCTTTATTCAATTCATTCTAGTCATTTTAAATTATGAGAGATATCACATGTATAGTGATTTTTTAGCTCATATTATCAAGGAGTATGACTCAAAAAACAATCCCACACTATTATCCAACTACCAAAAATCTCTCCTACAATCACTAACTCCATTATTATCTCATCTATTCTAATATCCACTTGATTTATTCTTAGATATCACTCACAAAATATAAATTAACTAGCTATTATATGCTCACACTAATATAATAAAAGCATCCGTAACATTCCCTCCCTTAGTGTGAACATGGGAGAAGAGAAATAAATCCTTAAAATGCTACTCCCTAAAGACACTACTTAGACCAAGTAAAACTTCATCTGGTTAAAGATGTGAACCAAATTCCATTGAGGTTCCTAGGCTTGAATTATGAATCCTTTAGATTCCTAGAGCTCCCAAAGTGAGATGAATTATGTGAAGTTACTGAGCCTCAAATTCTAAATCTCCCCTAGATTCCTAGAGTTCCATAGATTAACTATATAATATTAGTTTACTGTAAAATATTCTCTTATCTCCCAAGAGTCTAATTCTTTGAACATTTATATCTTTCTAAAAATTAACTATAGAGGTTTTATTGAAAGAAACAATAACACACTATGTAAAATAAGAATTCTTAAATAAAAATACAATCCACTAGATCTATTATGTAGCCACGTTGCTAGTGGCTGATGAGAAGACGTTTAAATTCATCCAACCTCTATTACCTCTATCCTCTAAATGGATGCTCTGTACATAAAATATTAAGAATTATACTTCACATCTTCATTCATTAGTTCATCTTCATTATTTGGTTCTTCTTCAATAATAATGCTAACTTCATTTATTTTTCCTTTGAGCTTTCCTTTGTGCATATCATCTTTATAAATTTCATAATTCCATGATGTGTGTCCTTTTTTATTGTAGTAAAAACATTCAACTTCATCTTTGATTTTATATGATTTTTTTATTGAATACTATGTACTCTCATCTTTTGTATCTTTTGCATTCATTCTTTTTTTTCAACTAAAAGAGATGAAATCATATCTTCTAGAGTTTGAGAAGGCATTTGACTAATAGTTAAAATAATATTGTTGTATCTGGGGGGCAAGTTATTCAATAATTTGACTTTTGCATCCTCATATTTTATTAGGGTTTTGAATTTGACTAGTTGTCTTCTGAGAGACCTTAGATCATTAATATGGCTGGATATGGTGAACACTTAATTCATTTTTAATTTGAACAATTGGAGTTTTAGAGAAAACTTTGCATTCACTACTTTTACTCCAAATAGTTTGTTCATGTTTTCCAACATTTCCTTAGATGTTTTCTCAAGATCTTAATAATCTAATTCAAAATTTAAAAGAGCCAATCTCATAATTTCATTGGATTTATCATCTCTACTTTGACATTCTATTAGCTTGGTTGAATTTATTGGTGCTACCTTTGCTTTGTCTACTATCCTCCACAAATTTTTGTATCTAAATTTTCCCTTTCCTTTACCTCGATGATGCATCTATACCAAAAAATAAATTTTGGATTATACGACACAATTATGAGTCTAATTAATGACATACCATTTTTTATACTATAGTGACAATCTAAGATTAAACCAAATTAACAACTTTGACTTTTGATTTTTAATATAGATAAATAAATTTTATTATAATACTATTTACTAAACTCAAACTCATGACCCCAAAACATAATAAAAATACAACTACTATAATCTATTGATCATAAATAAAATAATAAGTTTATTTTTTATAAGAAAATAAAAAAAAAAAAAACTATTGACCAAAGTAATAAATAATGACATTAAGAAAAATAAGAGTAAAATTATAGAATAATATGTACTTATAAACTAAGCTATATTTCTTTGAAAATTGTCCATCGAATTAACAAATCATAACAATGTTTTATACAACTTCTGTATGTTCATATACAAAGCTAATTATTGGTATAATGCATGGACATGAGGAATATGATATTGTCAAATCCCATTCAACATAAATCATGGAAAGAAAGTCTGAGTGATGAATGGCAAGGAGACTACACATATGAAATAAAATCAAGAAAATATCTTTTAGACAAATTTTATAGCGATGTGTACATGGAAAGTATCTGATCTAAGTTCAAATGATGCCAAATGGAATCAAAACTGAGTCAAGGCTGATGCATATATGCAAATTAATCAACATAAAATCTGGTAGGGTTGAGTCTCTTGAGTAAACATTTTAATATCCAATTTTAGGATGCAAGCTGAACATCTTGCTTAATGTAACAAAGTAGAGAATGTCTTTGAAGGCTTTGATTCACTTGCATGATTTTCTAGGAATGAAATTAACACAACTTCAACACATATGGTTGTAGGTTCTCATCTATAATACACAATCATCACATTATATATCTATGATGCATAAGCGCATGCATGGTAGAGTGAAAAGGGCAAAACTATCTTCTTGTACACATGGGATTGTAATCAGATTTGGTAGGGAACACTCATTTGAATTCTCATATTCTTTCTTTGATACCAATGTGAAAAATTGAACAATATTAACATAATAATATCTCTATTCAATTCATTTAGATCATTTTACATCATGAGATCTATAACATATATTGTGAGTTCAAATCCTATTATCAAGGAATATGACTCAATAAACAATCATACACTATTTTTTAGCTACAAAAATCTCTCCTAAAATCACTAAATCCATTTTTCCTTCATATATTCTAATATCTACATGATTTATTCTCATATATCAATCACACAATTTAAATTAACTAGATATTCTATGTTCACACTAATGCAATAAAAATATCCATAATAGTATCTTCATGCAAATCAATTGTAACTTCAAGTAATTATTTGACGATGACTATGGATTTTGGTTTAGAAATTGAAGTGTTTAGTTCATCAAGATTACTTTCTTTGAGATCAACTATAAAATTATGAAAATAATCATTAAGTGAAATAACTTGATTAAGACCTTAAATGTAAAGGATTGGTTTGTTAGCAAGAGAATCTTGAAGGTGAGAAATAGGTGGTATAGGAGAAAAAACAAGTTGATTGGTGATTATTTAGCCTTTAACCCATTTTATGGGATAATTAATAAATAATTCCATCAAGAGAACTATCCATTTGCCAATTATATCATTAGGTAAGAAATATTTGGAGAAAAAAATGATGAATGGGGTCAGAATGTACAATGACCAAAGTGTTTTGATACAACATCTAATGCCTAATTTTTTCAATTGTGAAATAGATAGAGACACAATCATATTAAAATTTGGTGTAGTGTGTCTCATAGTCTATTAAATCATGACTGATATAATATATGCCATATTCATTATATATTTCATCTTGTTGGATGAACATTACCTCAATTGATATGGGGGTAGATGAAGTTAAGAAGATGAGAAGACAATCATTGGAAGGTGTTTGAAGAGTGGGATGATGCAGTAATGATTATTTCATGTTTTCAAATAAGTTTTGACATGAATTATTCCATTCAAAATAATTACCTTTCTTGAGAAGGGAGTTAACTGAAAGGATACAACAAGCCATCTTGAAAATGAATCATCAGATTGCTCCAAGTTTACCAAGGTATGTTTAGATATCTAAAATGGAATGAAGAATAAGCATGTTAAGAATTAATTTGATTTTAGTAGGATATATATCAATCTAATTTAAAGAGACTAATACTCCTAAGAGTTTTCATGAGGTGACATTGAAAATGCATTTATAAAGACTAAGTCTAACTTTGTATTTGATGAGGTGATAAGAAATGATAAAAAGATCATGAAGTTGATTTTATTAATGCTTAGATTTAGTGATAAGATCATCTACATAAGTTTCAAATATATTATGAATGAGATCATGAAATATATGAGTTATTGTATGTTGATAAGTGGTACCAACATTTTTAAGACCGAAAGGGATTTTAACGTAGTAATAGGTACCCCATTCAATGGGGAAAGTGGTTTTATGTTGATCCTTGGGAGTGATAGTATATTACCATTTTAATTTGTAAGAGGAGGGATAAAATTTTGATTATTTTGAGGCATAGTAATATGGGTTTGAACATCCATTTGAAAGATATGACTTTGCATTTGGAGCATTTGGGAATTATTAGTTGTTTGCATAACATTCATTTGTTGAACCAATTGAGCAAGAATTTAAGTTATATATATGGGTGGATTTTAATTTATAGTGGTAGGAGGTGGAATGTTAGTGTTGGTAGTATGAGCACTCCTAATATTAGGGATAGGATTATTCCATATAGGAGGGTTCCCTATGTTAGTATCAATTACTCTAATGGTATAATAAGAAAGTTTGGATAAGGGACCATTCATGTTATGATAATCTAGATCATCATTTTGAGTAATATGTACCATGTTTTATTCCATTTATATAGATGTTGGTCATGAGTATTTTCACCATGAGGGATTATCCTCTGGCATGGATAAAGTGGGTAAGAATGAACAACCCATGTAAAATATTAATGGGTTAAAACTATCGAAAGATTCTTATAGGTGATTTCATGATGCTAATTGGTATGGGAAAGGAAAAAATAAATGAACATTATCAATCACCAAATAAACTAGGTCAAAAAAGGTGGATGCAGTTTGAAACATAGGAAAATGTAAATGCACTAGGTTGACCAAGGTTAACTTAGTTATACAGGGAGGCAAAAACATTAGTCAAGAACTATACTAGGTGGACATAGGTTAATCTAGTTACATAGGAAGGTAAGGAAAGTATAAGACTAGGTTAAGTATGGTCAACTTAGTTGGATCTATAAATTTTTTCATAGTAAACTATATGATGTATTTTGTTGGGTTGGCTTGGGTTGATCTATTTAGACATGTGGGGAAAGATAATATAAGATTGGGTCAAACATGGATGACTTAGTTGGATCTATAGAAGTTTTGATAGTAAATTAGATGATTTAGTTTGGAAAGCATAGGTAAACAAGATAAAATATAGAATACTGAGTCAAGCCTAGTTAACCTAGTCTATTTACACATAGTCAACAATGTCAATGCTAGCTTATCTAGTTAAAACACACATCATAAAACTATATCAATGTTGGTCGATAATGTCTAAAATATAAAAGAGAATAGAAATAAATAAGTAAAATTAAAAGTTTTAAGATACTATTTCTAACTAAATATCTAAAAATAATATTATGAAGATGTACTAAAAGGATTTGATTGATTTGTAGGCTCTCAAAGATGCTTATTTATTATATAGTGTTGACCTAGTATTTTAGCGTACTAACTATGGAGGAGTACTATTCTTATAAACTATTAAAATTGTCTCAAGGGTAAACTAAGAGTAAATTACCAATGTTAATTTATAACTTATGCACTAAATAATTAGATAAATAGCTGGCTCCTATAGTTCAATAAAAAAAGGGAATGATAAGTATTTCTTAAATACCATGAGGTATGTAGAAACTAAAGTATGTATTTAGATCTATATTATGTCTATGAGTATTGGGGAAATAGCTTAAATCCAAAATATTTATAAATGATAGACTAAGACTAAAAATAGAGTATTATCTAGCCATTCATGATAGTAACTAAGTGGTTTTAAAACTTCTGACACATAATTTCTAAGGAAATCAAGAGAAAGTGAAAAATAAAGGCAAAACATAATTATCAAAAATGAATTTTGTAATTTATAAGTGTAAATAAATAGGTAGACAACTCTTTAAAAAAAAAGTGAGATTAATTACTATTAAAAAGAAAGTGAATTACCTTGCTTATGCAGAAAGTTGAAATACATAAAACTAGGTCACCCAGGGCTAATCTAGTTGAACATACATAACATAACAAGGTCAACTTTGGTTGACATATTTTGTTATGAAAACATGTTGAAATAAATTAGGTCCACCATGGTCAACTTATTTTACTAATAATAAAAGTAGGCATAGGACTAAGTTAGCCAAGATCAACTTAGTTGATGGTGTAGTACAAATTTGATAAAATTAAAAAACTAGAAAACAAGAGTGAAAGAAATGAAATACTTAGTTATTTAACTAAAAAAAAAATTTACATCTTTTTAACAAATATTTTATTTATCTAACATAAAAATCATAAAATGTAAACTAGGTCAGGCTAGGCCAATCTAGTTGGTTAGAAATAACCTAAGAAATATTACTATGTCGACCACGGTCAACTTAGTTTTTTTGCTGTGAGTACTATAGATCTAAATGTTGAAACTCGATCTTCTAGGAATGATTCAGTACTATAAAAGAAAAAACTTGAAAATAATAGATGGGAAACCATGGTGAACTTAGTTAGCATAAAGTAAAAAATAGAAAACAATGAAATAAGACCAGGTTAACCTATGACAACCTAGTTGGTTAAAACTAAAAATAAAAAATTATAGAAAATGAACTAGATCGACTTGTGTTGACCTAGTTGACTATAAATGAAAATTAGCAAGTAGAGAATATAACTAGGTTGACCTGCATTGACCTACTTACTAGGGTTATTTTAATGTTAAAATAAAAATTACAATGTAAGGGTTAATTTCATGTTGGGTTTACCAAAATATATGTAATAAATTTAGATATATTTACAAATTATCCTACCAAGTAAATCCAATATCAGATATGGTAATCAACTAACAACTATTGTGATACTTTTTATATTAAGACCATGACCAATTTGGATCCACTAAATCTAAGGGAACACTTATCATATAACACTGAAGGAAAGAGAGTTCCAAAGCCTCTAGAAAAATAATATCATTTAATAACCCTAACTAAGTCTTATAGTGCATAAAATGAAAAATAATATAGTTTTATCAAAGCTTATAACATAAAGGGGGATGATTTAAAACAACAAAACAAAAAAGTGATCATGGTAGGTAAATAGGGGCCTAGATGACCTAAAGTGAAAGATGACAAGCTAAAACACCATATAGCTACAGTAAGTTTAAGTGTAGAGGTAATCTAAGAAAGGAGTTGTACATTTAAACCTATTACTTTATGTAATATCTATCTATCAAATGAAATAAAAGAAGTTAGAGATACTTACATTTGGATGAACTTGTCCAGTTTCAATCTCCCTTTTTGCCAATGGTGATTTTCAAGAGATTGTTGTAGATTTTTAAGGATCACACTATAGTCGAAATCACCTCTAGGCTAAAATATTTCCTACTTACACCAAGATTGATAGATTTATTTTATAGGTCAAAATAATGTTGAAATAAATGAATAAATGATGAGCCAAATAATAACATCACCTTGATAAAAAAACCACAAAGGTTGACACAAAGGTGACAAGTGGAAAAACCATCATATAGATAAAAACCTCACATTAGTATTGAAATATAACAAAAAAAATCTCCAATTACAATAACATGAATAAGCTAGGAGAATAATGAATTTAGGCCAAGAGAGAAATACGAATGGCAAAACAAGACTAGATCAATAAGAGTGTTATGAGAGTACCAAGTGTAGAAGAAAGGGATAGGAGAACTCATTATAAAGAGATAAGAGAGAAAAAGAGTTACACGTGTTATCTCCAACATGTGTGTCATGTGTCCCTCATCCTCTTAAAATTAAGGAGGATGTGTGTGCCATGTGGGGGAGAGGAGTTATATATAAGTAAATCCAAATACAACAAGTGGACTAGAGAGGTGAGTGCCACCTCATAAATTTAGGTTAAATGTATTTGTAAACATAATAAATGCACACACACAAAAGACTTAGGATAAACCTATAAACTATAAGAAGGATCCAAATTAAGGTTAATTATCCAATACTCCCTCTTAATCTTAAATTTGAAGTTAGAAAAGTAGAGAGAACCTTTATAAAGAATAAAGGAGTTGAAATTACATATAATCTCCCTTAATAGAAACTTATTTTAAGAGGGATTATAAAAGTTTTAGAGAATAAAGAAGATAAGGTATAGCCAAGAGTCATTAATAAGAAAGCGTGATCACTAAGAAGCTCCAAGAATCCTCTTTGGATAATGTGGTCAATCCGTAATGGAATAAAGACCATCAATAAGGAGTAATGATCCACAAACTTGCCTAAAAAGTAAGCTAACACCAATTTTTCAAGAACCAATATGCCAAATGTATAATCTAAATACATAATGTAATAAAAGTAGATGTACAACTTGAAAAATTAGAGTAAAGATAACTTCCATTATAAAGTGCAAAAACCTACACAAAAATAAGTTAGTCAAATTAATCAAATCACATATCATATATAATAAAAAGTAAGGAATTCAAAAATATATTTAATTAATCAAAATAGAGATAAAAAAAAATGTGTCATTAAGAATTATCATAAAGAGACATATCAAAGTCTCTAGAAGATTCATTTTCTTTAAGAATCCAATTTTTTTTATCTTAGAGGTAGGAGATTTAGTCATTTTTAAACAATGCAAAGTATTATGTATGGATTTACCACACTATTTGCATAGGTGTAATTTACAACATTTAGATATATGATGCCCACATTTTCCACAATGTGCACAAGTTTTAGTAATTTTAACTAAAACATGAGCATTATAAGTAGAATAACAAAAATATATTGTGTTATAAGTATTTTGATGAGGAGGAAAATAAGATTTTTAACTGATATTAAAATTAGGTGAATCATTAAAAGTGAGACATTTACAATTTTCATTAGAAATAGACAAAATAGGTTCAATAATACTATCTTCGCACTTACCAAGCACACCACTTGAATAGACCATATTATGTATAATTGTTAAGCTGAGGTTGGTAGAAGAAGTGTGCATATGAGTTTTAGTTTTTTGAGAAGCACAATAAGTTTCATAAACATGAAAGCTATTAATATTAGTAAAATATGCAAATTGAGTAGTTAACGCATCAACAAAATTGCATTTTTACTATTTGGTTTTGAATAAAAATAACCGATGTATGTAGGGTAGAAATTATATCATTTTTACATTTAATTTCATGTTTGAGATCACCAATTTTATCATTTTTCAAATCAATTTGGTATGAAAACTTCTTAAAAGCTAGAAAATGGCCAATTTGAAGGCCATTGGAAACAAGGACAGGTAATATTAAGAAAATAAGAGTTAATTTACAAATAATCTCACATGAAATGTAAATTCCAGCCAAATAAATATAACATGTATTTTTTAAAATATTAAATTGATATTTCAAAAAAAAGAATTTAGACTTATATTAAAAAAAGGTTTTACATCTTTAAAAAATAAATATTTATCAAAAATAGTATAACCAAGGGATAAATATTGATTATGGACATAAAGCATAAAACCAAAGGTTGAGAAATCCATCCATTTATTTTAGAATTAATTTAAAACATGAATGTAATAACAAAACTTTTAGAAATTGAGTGTCATATTTCAAGACAAAAATATTTGACACATTATAAATTTGAATTTGAGACATTATAAACAAAAAGGGTGTTTCAAAAAACAAAGAAAATTAGAATGGAATTCAAAAAAAGATAAAATGTGTTACACATGGCATGCTTAGCACTAATGATTTTGAAGTTTTAGAAGAAAAGAGAATATTTAAATTAGAATGCAAGTTTAAAAAAACAATGATAGTAATTATTCAAATCACAAGTTATAAAAGGAAATAAAGAGTTAGGCTTATATAATTGGTAGAAGGCAATCATAAAAGTGTTAAATAAGAAAATAAAACCACGGTTACACAGATGATGTAGATAGTAAAAGTTAGACATTGGAAAAAGGAAAAGACAAGATAAAAAATGTTAAAATCTAAGAGTAATAGCCTTGACACACTACCAAAAAATGCTAAAATTAGTTTTGAAGGACCAACAGGTAGAACAAAAAAGGTGAAGGTAAAGTGACAAGAGATAAAAATTCCAAAACAAAGAGAGAAGAAAGACAATTATAAGTAGTTATGTAATCTAATAAGAACAAAAAAGTGCAAGGCACAAGAATAGGTATGATGGAAAAAAAAAACATTCCAATAAAAATAATTGAAAAAAAATTTTAGATGCTAATAAAAAATAATAGCCAAAAAAGAAATAATAGACCCAAATAAATGCTAAATCTTAGATTAGGATATCATGCATTATTTAACAACCATAATATGATAGTAAATACGCAAGAAAATAGAACCCAAGCAAAAAGGAGAGGTGTTACTACCAAAAAAATAGATCCAATCCAAGGTGCATTACACATAACTACTCACTGAATAACATGAAGAGAGGGCAATAAAATGCTTCACAAATTAAAAAATTTCTTGACAATCTTATTCTAAAAACCTACAAAAAAGGTTAGAAGGAAAAAAAGGAGATTAAAAAAATGAGAGTATTCAAGAGGGCCCTACATAGCAATCACCAAAAACATTAAGAGACCATGGCTCTGATACCATGACATATTTATTTCCTAGGTAAAATAACATTGAAATAAATGAATAAATTATGATCCAAAGAATAAAATCACCTTGATGAAAGTAAAACATAAACGTTGAGACAAAGGTGACAAGTGGGGAAACTATCATATGAAGAAAAATATTACACTAATATTGAAATTTTGCAACAAAAATCTCTAATTATATTAACATGAATAAGCTAGGAAAATAAAGGCCTTAGAACAAAAGAGCAATAATAATTCCAAATCAAAACTAGATCAATAAGAGTGCTATGAGAGTAGCAAGTGTAGAAGAAAGGGATGGGATAACTCATTATAAAGATCTAAGAGATAAAAGGAGTTACAAGTGTAAGCTCTAACATGTGTGCCATGTGTCCCTAATTCTCGTACAAGTGGAAGTGTGTGACATATAGGGGGAGATGAGTTACATGCAAGTAACTCCAAATCCGACAAGTGGACTAGAGAGGTGAGTGTCACCTTGTAAATCTAAGTTAAATGTATTTATAAATATAATAAATGCACACATACAAAATACTTAGGATAAGCCTATACAATATATTAAGGTCACAAATTAAGGGTAATACTCCAACACTTCCCACAAGACAAGATATATTTCATCTAAGCAAACCCTAAGTATTAACTCCTTTAAATATAGATGTCGTAGAATTGTGAACTATAATAATGCAAAAATAAATGTTCCTCTCTATTGGATTGAAGTGAATATTATATTTATAACAATTAATAGGTCTTAACTCTTCCATAATTTTAGCCAACAAGATCATCCCACCATGACCTAGTTTTGAAAATTTATTATTCGACCTCAAACTAGGTTGATCAAGGCCAACCTAGCTACATAACATACACCATAACTTTTGTAATTAGATTGACGATGGCTGACCTAGTAGGAAAAATGAGTATTTACTTTTTTAGGGGCTATTGAGAGGAGAATTGCTTAGGGAGTTAGATAAATGGGATGTGTAGTGGGTTTAGGTATGATAAAATTAATCAACAATCTTACAAAGTACCAAATGTCTGCTCACCCCTTTCCTGATAAACCCTTTAAGGCATGCACTTATAGAGATTGAAACTCGATATGTTACTATAAGAGAAAGTTTCAATTAATGATAAAGTTTAAAAATATTGTGTGTATACACTTGCAACCAGAATATGGATGCTTGAATGATGTTTTCAATAATTTCAGGGCAATAATTGGAATAATGAATAGACTAATTATCATAATGGTTTCAAGATTAAATATTTTCAAGTACTTAATGATTAAATTTGAGTGTCTAAATTTATCCCCCCTTTATTATAGTGATGTAATGAAGTGAAATTAATAAAGAAGATGCGAACCTAATTGTGTATACACATTTTATTTTTTGATATCAAGCTTGATCATGCAAGATGCTTCAATGAAAAACATGCAACAATGCCACTGGAAATAATTTCTATTCATATTTGAAAATTAAAAATCTGAAACTTGAAATTTGAATTTGGAAAGAGACCAAAGAACGAATACACTTAAAAAGGGTATGGAATTTACTTTCCTTGTAACTTGAAAATTGAGAAGTGTGTGTGCCCTCTTATTTATCAAGAACATGTATATATTTCACACACAATACCAAGGGATACACACAATAAACAAATAGAACCTAACTTATCATATAGGAAAGTGAGAATTTGAAAATAAACATAGAGAAAATGAAATTAGTCTATATGTATCATTCTCATTATTAGCAAATAACATACCCATGTAACACAATGTAAAGTATGAGTTATTAATAAAACATTTATACTATATATATCTCAACATGGTAGAAAGCTTTTGGATATATATAACTTGTTGAAGTGTTCACAGATAATAAAGTAATGCTCCCAACTTAGCAAAGTTGATGGGTAAAAGGGAATCCCTACATCAAAAAACCATGCAATAGTATGTCTTGCATCACACTTATATACCTTGTGAAAATAATTGTGTATTGAAAATTGAAATATTATATCTAATTAACATGAAATAAATAAAATATTTAAATAAGTAAACTAACAATATTTGAAATGTTTAGAGGTCCTAATTTTTGAAAAAATAGAGTTAAAAAATTTGAAAGTAGTAAGAAGCAAGGCTTTCAAAAATTAAAAAAATGGGAGGGATTCAAACAATATATGACAAGGTGATAAAGCATAGTGTGTGATTGGTAGAAAGGTAATCAATATTTCTCCAATGTATGTTTAAAAGAGTCATAACAATGTAGTATAAATGATTGGTATAGATAAGAGTAAGCATGCCCCCAATGCACAAGATGTTATGTGTGCTCATGTAGAATGTATGATTAGATAGATGTGATCATGTATGTGAAATGAATGCCATGAGATGAGAGATATGAAATATTAATCAAGTGGACTATCATATAAAATATGTATTTAAAGCATTACAAGATATGTGTTTTCAAATGTTCAAATTAGATATGAAAATGTAAGAAGAAAGTTCTCAAAATGAAAATAAAGCCAAGGGTTAGAGGAATTCTTGGTTAAGGGATATAAGAATATTCAATGAAGTAAAATCAAATAATAAATGTACCTAGAGAAAATATACCACTATAAGCCCAAGATCTTATCAAGGGCATTCCTAGGTGTATGTCCTATGTCATGTGTGTTGTAATCCTCTATTATATTTCCATATTCATATTGCATATTAGTTGTGTCACTCTAATCATATGTTGCATAATCATGATCATAATCAAAATCATCTTATTGATCCTAAAATTATGATATATCATTCATGTCTTATTATATATATATATGTGTGTAAAACCAATTTCCATATACTGTGGTATTGGCATTTTGATGTTTTTGTGAAATATGTATTGTATTATGCACCTCTACTGATATTCTAGTAGTTGTATTTACTATAATGTTTGTTGAAGATATGCTTGCTTGTTGTTCTTCTTGATCTAAAGACGTTCCCTCTTTTGAATTAGAAATTTCTTTGCCTTTATGATAAAATGTAATGCAACCTTTGTGTTTATCAAACATTGCTGATATTAAATTTTAACCATGATATTTTGATCACAACATTATATGAACTTGTATGAGAAATACCACTAAAATTAAGATGACACTCTTTTGAATCAAACAATATTGTTAACTCAAATGATCCTAGACATTATGTTTATGTAGTATCTTGATCTATGTGTTAATGATTATAACCAAGATATACAATAAATGATATAGAAAAAAATTTCTTTTTTGATAGCCCATGACCTTGACATTGGTAAATTGTTTACCATCTATGTGAGCAGTGATAGTGAAGGATCTTGATGTGAGGAATGGCTTGTAATTGCCTCCTTTAAAACCATACTTTTAACATTAGACTTTTTAATAATTTCTTGATTTTTAATATGTTTTGTTAGAAACTATTTCTTAAAGACACTTTATTGATTAATTGGACATTATTTTTGTAACATTTATTTTAGTAATTTCTCTTTTTGTAATGTCTCTTACCGTAACTTTTGTAACCTTTTCTTTTCAAACTAGTATTTTTGTAATCTTTATTTTTCATCTAGATTTTTTTATAATCTTTTTTGCTCTAATTTTTCCTTGTAAATATGTTCTTGATCTAATTTTTCCATTTGTAACTATTTTTTATTTGAATTATCCTATTGTATCTATATTTGGTGTTTTTGCTTCTTTTGCATTAATTGTGATTTTAATGTGAGTGGGTTGCTTGATTGATGCATATATTATAGTATGACCACTATCAATGATACTTTGAATTTTATTTTTAAAATCCAAACAATTGTATGTATGATGCCCATGCCTTCTATGATATGCACAATAGTATTTTTATCTTCTTAAAGGAGGCATATAAGGCAATGTATTCAATTTGTTTCAAATCATTTCTCTTAGAATCTCATTTGAACTCTTATTATCCTTTGTTACACTTTTTGAATCAATAATTGTATATGTATGTTTCTTTTGAGGTACATGATATCTAGATGAAGATGTAAATACATGAATTACACTAATATACTATAAATTCTATGTGTATTTACTATTATTTTAAGTAATGTGATATTTGAATTGAAATATTGATTTTACTTTTGTAACTCTTTTATTGACTTTATCATAGTGATGATTTAATCTTGAAGGGATTGTCAAGAATAAATCATAGATACTTATGATTGAATATGCATATAAATACCATCTAAAGGAGATGTGGGAGGAAGAACATCATTAAAATATTTATTTTTACTACCTATGATATATAAAATTAATTTAAATATAATAAATGCAATAAATAAAATGTTTATTGCTATAAAGTAATCTTGTTTGTACAAAAATAACTAATGACTATGAATAAAATACAAGTAAAAATCAAGGTATAAAGGTGATATAAGCAAGGGGTTGAATTATTATGTGAGATATTAAATATACTTGCTCATTCATAGATTAGTGTTAGTGTAATATTTTAGAGCACTAAGTACAGATGTTAAATCATGATTGTAGCCCATTATCCCATCTCTGAGGGTATGGTAAGAGTAACTTCCTTGGGTGATATGTTCCTATTAGGTGCATCACAAATTAAATAGCTAAAAGAGGATTTTTATGGTGTAAAAAAGGGACCTTAGGTATTTTTGATATACTTTAAGGTATGTAGAAACTAAAATCCATGTTTAGTGTTATACAATGGTTTAAGTATTAGGGAAATACCCATCAAACATGTGTCCATAAAGTAGAGCATTGCTTAGCCTGTAATGACAATCACTAAGTATTTTAAAAATGTAAGAACATAATTTTTAAAAATAAGCAACAAGAAAATAGATAATAAAATCAAAAGATTTTTGTGTAGAGATCAAGAAATTTCAACTCAAGTTTAATATAAAATTATTTAGTATTAGATGTTATCCAAGGTGACAAGACAATTTATTTATTGTCAAACTAAATCCAAGGTCAAATAAGATTGACTTATGGTGTTATATTTATATCCAAGGTCAAAGTTTATTTTATTCTAATGTTAGGGATTTATAGAAATTTGTATGAAATCCTAGGACAGAATCAAGAAAATAACAAGTGTTATAAATAAAATAAAAATTCACCAAAATATTTATATGTTTTTTATATTTAATAATGAAATATTAAAATAAATAAACTATTAAAAATATATTTAGGTCTATAGAATATGTAGATTTAAATATTAAATACATTAATTTATAGAATTTGAAATGAGCTATACATACTAAATTGATAAATAGATATGAAAACCTCTCTCAAACTGAATTTATGCTGACTATTGATGAAAATTGACTATAGTAACTCTTGAATTGTGTAGTAATTGAAAGTAAATTTTCAAATTGTGTTGGGATAAGATTAGACTAGGAGGATAGGGCTGAACTTTGGCCTCATATGTTAACTATAGCTATGCCTTGGTTACTTGTGTCATTGATTTTCCTACGTGATCACTTAAGACTATCTGTGATGACTTATTGATTGATTGTAACCTGATTTTATGCATAGAAAAACTAAAAAATTATAACCCTAGATCCTGCATAATAAACCAAATGAAGATAAAATATAAAAGTGGAATCAGAAAAAGAGAATATTTTAGTAATCTTGAAAAACTCTATGTAATCTGTGCACTATCTACATAGCCCAAGAGGGCCTTAGACTGATGTAGTTCTCTCTCCTAAGGTTAGTGTGTGAATTTTGATCTTTGATATATGAATGCAACTAGATAGATTGACTTGAATGCTAAAAAATGTGTTTCCTTAACCTTAAATAAAATAAATTTAAACTTGGTATATGACTATTGTAATAAATTATAATTAGAATTAGAATAAATAGTACTCTTTTACTCAATGTGTAGTAGAATTGCCAAGTGATTATAGATATGTTTGGAAAAACCTTCATATTTTTATATATAAAAATATTTAGAATATTTTCATTAACTAACCTTGATAAAATCACATGAGGAATAATATAAAACATCTCAAATTAAAAAAGTTACCATTAGAGAAAGGGGACAAAGCTGTAGTGCATCCTTATCCACCTAATATAGTCTTCTCCTAAAAGGCTAAATACTATTGGGATTTAGCTAACAAGAACCTAGAATTATAATATGGATGCCTGAATGATGTTTTAATTAATTATAAGGCAATAAATGAATTATCTAATGTTTATAGAGAGATTTAAATTTAATAGAATGAAAAATAGACCAAGTATGGTAAGGATGTCAAGATCAAACATTGTCAAGTACTTAATGATTAAATTTGAGTGTCTATAAAAACCTCAATTTACATTATTATTATTTGTAACCTAAAGACATAAAAAGAGTTAAAATCTATAATTGATTTGTAGACACAATGATTGAGGGAATTGAACCTCTAAGTTATGAACTATGAACTTTAACTGAATCAACCACTATAGATGGATTGTAGATTCAAATGTCACTTTGTTTTTTTATTTCTAAATGCATGATCAAAAGAGAATGGATAACTTACATGATCCAACCATATCCATAGATATTAATTAGTATTGAAAAACATGACATAAATATGTATTATTCCCCCATTGATAAATGCAAATTATGTAATTATATGTAGATGCAAATTATGTATTATGTTTAAAACCTGTACATGAATCTATATCATGTACCCAAAACGATATGAATGCATGCTTTGTTATTTCAATGCGAGCATATATGCATGGAATATGAACCCATAATATTTTATAATTATTGATTTTTGAACCATTCTAGAACCTTTGAAACTATATTATGTATCAAAACTATTATTTGATCTAAAAAAGGCTTATCTCATGTATGGAAATACCACTAAAATGTTCTCTTTCAAAGTGATTGAATTGTATCTTAAAATTAACTCATCTCAAAATAAAAGTTAACTACATCATGCACTGTAAAATGTAATAATTGCATAATGTAACATATTTGAAAATTATGTCAACATAGTAAGATTTATATCATTTGAATCATGTATGTAAAAAATGAGGCAAGGTCTATAGAAATGTATCAATGAAGCTTATAGTAGTAAATTGAGAAATTAGAATCTTATGAATTAGTTAGTGCATGATATAGATCTTGGAACTCATAAAACTTAACAATCTCAATAAACACAAAAACACAACCATCATAATGTCATAAAATAAAACCAAGGGATGCATATAGAAGACATGTTAATGTTGCATAAGTACATATTTCACATAAAAATCCAAGGGCCACACACAAAGGACATGATGATGTATCAAAAAAGGGACAAAGAGTCAAAGGATAATAGAAATAAACATGTTCAAATGTTGCACATACCAAATTATACTTTCATGGCTATGTTCAAGAAATTGCACACAGAGGCTAAGGGCCATGCATGATAGACAATCAAGATTTAATATACTATTTAGAATGCAACATAAAAATAGAAAGATAACCTACACCATGTGTATGTATTGTGATCATATCCTAGTAAATAACATATCCATGTACACCATGTAAGATAGAGTTGTTAGCAAGACATTTGTAAATAATATGTAGTTATGTAGTTTAGGATTCATAGAATGATGACACCTAAAAATAATGTAACTTGTGGATAATATGCCCCTAGTTTAGCAAGGCTAATGAGCAAAGGTAAATCCAACATTTGAGTCCATGTGATATATATATATGTCCTGCATAACACTAATGAATATCCATGAAATGACAAAAAAGTATTTTATATACTAATTATGGTATAAATAATATATGCTAATGATGTAATCTATATGTTTAATCATGTTGAGGTCATAATTTTATATTTTTAGAATATTTTGAAAGTTTTTGCTTTTTTTGTTTTTTTTTTTAAATTTTAAAAATAGAATAATAAAATTTAATCATAACCAAAGGTTTGAAATTATAAGGAAGGATATAGATATGAACAATCCTAAATATGTGCCAATATGAATTATGTATTAGAAATGATGACATGGCCATGTATGAATAAGATGTCCTTGATGTATATGTGAGTTTAAATTTAGAAACTCTATAGGATATTAAATAAGTATGTAAATGATTGATTGTATATCCTAATTTATTAAAATATACACATGAAAATATGTAACATTTATGAGTAATATATCACATCAATATAAATATTTAATATGAATATGCAATGGTATTCACATTCTGAAATCAAGTGAAATATTTAAAAATTGGCAATACTAATATTGTGTACTTAGATATTAATTTTTGAATAAAAATTTGCATGTTAAAAGATCAACCAACTAAGGAAATTAATGACAGTCAAATCTATCCCTTACTAAAAAATGTAATTTTTCTAGTGCATACTATGAAAATAGAGTGATAAATGACGTAATATAAAAAAATTGATAATTGGAATTGTTTGGATTTGGAAAGTGAAAAGGAAGAGCCAAGAGACTAAAAAGTGAATAAGAGCCAAGGGATTAAATAATTTATCAAATCAATCATATGTGCAAAAAATAGAAGAATAACATGGATTATTAAGAAGCTATGTACAATCATTTTTTTTTGAATTATTTGAATATTTTTGATTTTTTTAAGAATATTTGAAAATGCAAAAAGATAACCAATAATCCAATAAATATGGGAGTCATAAGAATATTTACTATGGTATGAAGATTTATTTTTATGATCAAAATGTGTTATATGTGTAGAAAATAAAATAAAAAATGTATCACGTGTTGTAATGAAACTATCTAGATCACTACTTGTGTAATCCTATGTAGGAGAAGTAGTTATAGAAGATGTAAAATGATGTGAAATATGATTAGGACTAATAGAGGATTGACACACACACACACACACACACACACACACACACACACACACACACACACACACACACACACACACACACACACACACACACACACACACACACACATTTGAGTATCATGTTGATCTATATGTATCACCAATTTAGAAGATGTTACATGTGATGGTGATTGTTGTGAAATAGACCCCTTTTCATGGTAAGCTTGATTTTGCACTTGTTGATTTTGAGACCTTTACACCTTTTTATAAATTAATTGATTATAAATATTTTACCAAAGTACAAAAAATTTAAATGTGTTTTATTATTGCATAAATGTACCAATGAACTATGGTAGTGGATGGGGAGGAGGAGGTACCATAGATTGTAGAGGGTACTCATATGTGATTCCTATAAATTATAACAAATTGATTTAAATAAATGTATTTTGGGTATATATGTACTATAGAAGGTACAGTATGAAGATTTTGTAATCAAGGGCATCCTAATATCATGCCAAAGATGTTATTTTATGGCAAAAATTAAAAAGGAGTAAATAATATAGTAAGATCCACATGAAGAGGTGACATAATATGTCCCAAAGTGGTTTGTTGTTTCTCATTGAATGTTTTAACACTTTTGGAAGTTGTTTGTATGCCATGCTATGTGTAAACCAATGCATGAAGTAATGTATTATGAATGAATTTTAACTTGATCCATTATCAAATAAAACTTTATGATTGGGTTTTTGATCAATATAAACTCACATACATAAGGCATGAAAATCAAAATAATCATCCACTGTCTCACTGTCATAAAAAAAAAATCATAATAAATTCACATACAAGAGACAATCATGAATTGAGAAATGCAATCATATCTAGTTACACAAAGCCAAAAAAGAAATCATATAATAACTGGAAACATAATCACATCTAACTAATCAAAGTAAGAGGGAAAGTATAGAAGACATATTAGTATAATACTATGTATATGCTAAGAAATACACAAGTGATATATACTAGTGAGATGTCGATATTGTAATCTATGTAAGATAGTAAATAATGTACATCAATATGATAAATACAGTGTGTGGTGTAGGAATGACATAACCTAGATGGTGCAGTCATGTGGAAGATGCCCCCCATTGGTAGATTTATCGATATATGTCTTGAATGTAGAAGTAGGATGTCCCATCAATGGGTAGGGTGAAGAAATCAAAGAGCTAGATGTCATTGCATACACTCAAAAAAGATCAAGTGAAGCATGGTAATATAGATAAATTGATACATAATAGCATAGAATATAAAATATAAGTCTATCATAGTAGTAGAAATGTAAAGCATAGATAATTCATACAATCAAAATGTTTTTAAATATTTGAATATTTGTATATTTTTGTTATGTTTGAATGTTTTTGAATTTTTGATATATTGTATTATTTTTGTATTTTAAAATGTTATGAGCTATGTACAATCAATCACATGAAGACTATGTACAATAAATTAGAAACGACTATGTACAAGTAAGCTAGGGAAGGTGATACTAACTAGTGAGTCTCATGGGAGACTCCCTATCATGGTGTATTGTATGAAGGAGAGTAATTGTGAATGATCATGAAGCATGATGGAAATGCTGAGACTATGGATCTAAAAGCTATATTTGATATAAATGATCTAAAATATTTAAAGTAAAAATTGAGTGTGGGGTCCCCCTATAACTCTAAGAAGTGGATACAATTGTAGGGATCTTAGGGACCCATCTAGTAGTAGGAGAAACTCTCTAAACATTTACTCTGTGAGTAGATGCATGAGATCTAAATGATACTTCCTTGGGTGTGATCACTGTAGATGGAAGCTATTTAGAATCTTAAATATACAGAGGTGTATGAAGCATCTGTGCTAGTGATGGATACCTCAATTATGTTTGAATCAAAACTAGAGGAGGAACTATAATTAGTGGTAAAACTAAAATTGGGGGAAAAACTAACACTAGTACTTGTGAAATAATAGATGGCACTGAAGTAGGGAGTGGTAACTCATATGGAAATCCACCAACTATAAAAACCTGCTTAGCATGAATGAATTTCACACATCTATGAACTATAGAAGGTATTTCTCAAAGTTTTGGAATCCATTGTCAACCAAGTAACATATCAAAGACTCCTAAACTAGGAACTAAAGTGAATAGTGTGGCCATGTGTGTTAAACCAACCTATAGAGAAAGTACAATATCACCCAATGAACTATGTATGTGCCCATTGAATCTACTAATAATTGTGTCTATCAAGGTAATATTCTACTATAAATATCCCAAATGCTATAATAATTTCATAGTGCACATATTCATGCTAAATCCATAGTCTTAGGAGAACACTATAAATAGAATAATTATGGATGTAAGCTCTTATAAAGAGTGCATGATAATCTGAGTCATCCTCGATGATCTCTTAATTTGAGAAGGAGATGGAAGGTCTAGTTGGAACTCTAGAATTGTATACACCAATCATGTTACTCAAAAGATGCATCTCAATGAAGGTGCCCTATATGTATCTGGTGGTGGATGTGCATGATATGCATGGTGGACCCCTGATGTGTCCCTTGTCTCTTGTTTAGAATGCTATAGAAAGGGATCTGAGAATATTTTCAAAGATTTATCCTATGTTTGCTTTGCCTGAGGAGGCTCAACTAAATTTCTAAGATCAATATGATTTCCATCTATAAAATCCTATAACTTATGTCTCAATCTGATGCATCTATTTGTTGTATGGCCTAGTGCCCCATGAAACTCACAAAATACATGTTGATCACATCCTTGTGGAAGAGGCTTTGTTGGGTCAACTTTCCTAATATAAGGGAGAGATATTATGTTACATTCTAATAGCTATTTTAAAACTCTAATTGGAGAAACTAGTAGATTGGTGAATGTTCACCAAAGAGGTGATGATAAAACCATTCATTAAGGGGGATTGGAAGCTACATTAACTATCATTTGATTTTGACTCTTGTTATCATTGACCTTGACTTTGTATGGGAATTTTTTGTTACTCTTGTTTGTTGTTTTTGAGATACTTGTATACTTGAGTTTGCCTATTGAAATTAGTTTGAATTCTCATTCATTTAGTGTGTGACACAATTTAGTGAAGGAAGAGAATATTTTGAATATGATTGATTCATGCAAATCTAGTAGAAGACTTTATTTAAAGAGATCTTGTAACTCTTAATCAACCATGGGGATAGTCATCTTAGTCAAAATAGTCTTATATCAAAGAACACAATCTATGAGATGCTCATTTGACCTTTGTTTTTATTGTGTAACTTGGGCATATGAAACCTTATCACCAATGTTAATGCTGAAATGAGCTAGGAACATGTTGGATAAAGAATTGAATGCATAAATCGACTGATTCAATAGGCTATAAAACCATTATAAATCATAATCCTTTAGGCTCCATGGAAATAACTTGGTAAGTATCTAGTCATTTGGTACATAGTCTAAGCATGATCAATATGTATCACCTTAGATTGAAGAGATTTTATCTCTCACACAAGGGATGCCACATTAGGAGATAAAGAGGTTCTCACTGTAGCTAGTGGAATAAAGGTAGGTTGGGCTACTAAAGGGGGTTGTTGAGACATACTTGCCCCTATAGTGTCATTTATAACTAGTTTCTTTGAAGGAATGGAAGATTCAACTTGCTTAACCTTTTTAATTTCTATGATAGATTGTAAGATAAGAGTATGATCTTGAGGCTGGTCATAGAGTCTTTCTCAAAAAAATTTTAGGATCAAATATTTGTTGAGGGAAACTTCATTATCAATAATTTGTGGAAGTGGATCAATAGTCCAATGTGATGGAGCATGAACATTAGTGTGTACATTATTTTTTATTTTCATACTGCTCATTGTCAGAATTATCTTTATTGAAATTAGTGTAATATAGATGTATAGAATCTATAAAATAACCTGAGTTGGTTGTCTATCCATGGTATATGGTAGAGTTTCCAAAATCTAGGTGAATTCAAGAGGATTGCCACTAAGTCTTGCACTTCATCTTGAAGTAAGAGATGTAAGAAACTTATGTGGCATAAGGAAAATAAATTAGACAATAGTAGAAAGGATTAAATAGATATAATCTAAACAAGGAACTAGAATATGCAAAAAAAGGATACAAAGTTTGCACACATGTAAGGTGATACCTCAATAAGCAAATAGGAACTAGTAATGCAACTAGGGTTTGAAAGATAATTATTTGAAAAATTTACTATGAAAATTTGAAATTGATAGTGAATATTTGAGTTATATATGCAAGTAAAAAATCAAAATTTTATTAGAAAATTTGTGATTTAACAAGACCTAGTAGATGCCACTAGGGTTTTGAAAAATAAATGTTTTTGAAAATTACTATTGAATTTTGAATGGATTTTTTGATTTAAATATGCTAGTAAAAAATTAGAAAATTACTAGGACCTAGTATGGGCAACTAGGGTTTGAAAGAAAATTATTTTAAAATTACTATGAAATTTTAATATTTAATGCTAATTTTTTAATTTATTATGTAGGTAAAAAATAAAAAAAATATAGAAAAAATGACTAGAAAATTTACCCTAGGGTTGCTAGGGTTTTTATATGCAAACAAAATAAGTCAGGTTCACCAAATGTGATTTGAAATTTTTGGGAATATTGGTGTATTATTCTTAATTTAGTTAAAGGGTCTAAGTAGTAAAATTAGTAAATAAATATGCAATAATTAAGCTACTGATTTGTGTAAACTAGATTTCAATTTTGACTTTTCTAAAAATTGTGATAAGAGATGGAAAAGAAGACTTAGTTGGAAACCAACTGATATGATTGAGATAAGGCTTGATATTCACCATGTAGGACTGGGACACTATCAAAAACTAAGATCTAAAATTCATTTTTTGATTAGATAAGATCACCAAAACTAGACAAGAATGGCATCAATGCTGTAGTCCACCTCTACCACTATTGTCTTAAGGATTTGCGCTTTTTAGTTTTAGTTCATTATGTCTATGTGAACCTATCTATGAAGTTTTGGTAGCTAGAAGTCTATAGATCTCTCTATAGAGTATATTTTATCTTCAAACCCTATGTTCTATTGTGCTTTGACCAATTTTGAGAAAGAGGGGGGGTTAGTGTGTGTAAGATTCATTGGACATGGATCCACACCCCTTATGTGGGCACACTACCTACATACCAATACTTTGAAGAGGGATCAAGCCATATGTAGTTCTACCACTTGATGTGCTTTATGTAATTGTGTGTATGAAGATGTAGAATGCTAAACTAGATGTGCTTGAGGTGGCTAGGAACTGGTGTAAGGATTTAAATAAGCTTGAAAGTGTATTGACTAGATGTATTTAGAGAATAGAGAAGGTTGCTTGAGTAGTCTTTCTTGTATTCTTGCTTGCTTAGTGATAATTTCCAACCCTTTACAAATGATATTTGAATTAGATTTTATAGGGATCTATTGGTCATGGGTTGAATATGCTCACATTAGGTTGACAAGGAAAAGAATGGGGAACTAGAAGAAATTGACTATTGGGGCTAGAAATGGACTTGGACAACAATGTTGAAAGTAGATAGGAGTGGCACTAGTGCTATAGTCCTAGTGTGGTGTTTTTTATCTATCATGAAAAGAGGAGTTTGGCTCAGTTGGGATCAAGTCTTGAAGGCTACAGATGATTAAGAATAAATGAAAATGATGCTTATGAGGGCTATGAGAGAAAGAAAGAGGGACATATGGGTTAGGTGTCATTATCCACACTTAAGTTATGAATTTTCACATTTTATATGACTATAGATAGAAACAAAACAACTTTGGACACATAATATTACCTTTTCAGGTAGGCTCTACCATATTACCTATGTCATTTCTAGATATACAAAGTAACAAGCTATTTTACATGTTGTTAGGATATACTTGGATGTAAAAACTTTATGTAATACCATATATAATGAATCAATGCACACACTAAAACATGGTAGTCACATTTACAGGTATACAATATGAGTACCCTTTATAGCCAATGCTATCTCCTCCTCCACACCTATCACCACCATAATTTTTTGTTACACCTATTTAAGATAGTTATACAAACATGGTTGTTACAAATATTCAAGATCATTATACAAAAATGGTTGGTACAATATTCAATATCATTATACATAGTTAATTGTTACATATATATAGGATCTATCTATACACCTAATTAAGAGGAACATAGTCAGGCCCTCTAGATAGCCATTTATCAATTAAAACTAAAAATAGTTTAATGTGTTCCAAAATGAACATGGAAATCAAGACATTCTCCTAATATATAATAGAAACCATAGAGTCCTCAACCATATAGAGCTATCAATTCTACATTATATTCTATGAGGAGTGATCATGACAATTATGACACATCACATGACTTCTTATCAGATTTTGACACACTCAAAATTATATAATTCATCCATGATAGAGGACCCTCCCACTATCTAATACATACACTTATTATGATTATCTCATTGATTAGATCATTGGTTAGCTTTTTTAGATTTCAAATATTCCAAAAATACAAAAATTAAAATATTTCAAAATACAAAACATTTAAAATATTTATAAATTCTAAAATTAGGACCTGAGCATGACATGATCACTAGATTACACTATTTACATATGTTATTTATCACTTTTTTAGTATATGGTATATTATTTTCATACACACATGCATTTAATAGTATATGAGTGTGATATAGGAAGGTTACACATAGACATAAAAATGTTAGACTTTCCTCTACCTAGTATCCATGTTAATATTGGAAGCATCTTATTCTACAAGTTTTAATATTATAGGTTATATCCTTATATTACCTTTTATATCATGTTGAGACAACTAGTTTGCTTACATATGTATTTCTAGTTACTCATATATTACATAATGATACATGGATATTATATTATAGTATGATGTGACATTGATACATATGGATGGTGTAGACTAGTTCCCTTATTCTATACTCCATTCATATTGTTACTCTTTTATATGATATGTTACTTTGTGCTTGTCTATTGAGTATGTGACCCTTTTGCCTTGTTTATGATATCTTTATGTCCCTTGAGTGTGGCCCTTGGATTTTTTTGATGTGACATATTTGATGTCCCTTATTTGTGACATATTTGATGTCACTTATTTATGAAATCTTTATGTACCTTGCTTGTGGCCCTTTGCCTATTTTATGTTCTATCAAAATGTGGATTTAATGAGTGATTTAACCATAATTAAGATAAAATGAATATAATATAATATAATTTTGTAAATGAACTTTCAAAAATTATAACAATAGTAAAAGACTAAATTTGATAGAGTATAAATGAATGAAACAAGACTAACTAAAAATGAAATGACAAACTTAGTTTTTCATTTATGAAATCTAACTATGTGAAGCTATTATATGGATAAAATTAATAAACACAAATTGGATTCACAAGTACCTAGAAGATGGAACTAAAAATGGTAAAGGTTATAATCATCCAAGTATGGTCAGGATCAATTACCACTACTGACCTGAACTGGTCGATCTTGACCTCTACTAAAAATTAGGAACTCAAGTCATAATTATTTATGATTTATTAAATTAATTATATGCAAATATTTGACCTTCAGAGGTGTGTGAAAGATCTAAAAATAGATTCTTTAATGTTAAAACCTTAATAGAACTTGTAATGACTAAAAACATATAAATATAAAGGGGGAGTATAATAGGATGAGATGTCCTTTATCACACCCATGATGATTGAATGATGGCTATATAATCAATACTCTGAAGAGGGAGATCAAGCCCACATAACTCTCCCACTTAGTGTATTTTATGCTATAATGTTCCTCTGAACATATGAATAAATTTAGATATGGATTGAATACTTTACATGTTTTGCTTTGGATTGGATAAAATAGGCTTTTGACTTGGTTGAGAACTACTTCAAATGATTAAAATAATAATTGAGAAGAATAGAGAAGCTTTTCTCAATGTGTAATGGTGTAAATATGCGTCTGTATTGAAATTGACATGTTGTAGAATAAGTGACTTGAGTGTGCCTTTATAACAATTAAAAATGATAAAACCTCACACTACTTATCCTAAAATTATGGTTCAGAACTATAAGGGTTCAAATTTTGAAAGTGGCCATCAAAAGGGTTAAGTTTAGTATCAACCCATAGGTGTCAAGATTGATTACCACTATTGACACAAATAGTTGATCTTGTCCTATAACCATGTGAATTTTAGGATTTGGAATGTTTATATGGATGCTTAGAGACATTTATAGGTGAGAATATTTTTATAGTTGTCAGATAAAAATTTAAAAAATAAATATGTCTATAAATGTGCTTAGAATAGAGTAAGGTAGAAAATAGGTCCAAATTAAGTGATCAAGTCAATAAAAGTAAAATAGGGATAAAAATTACATAATCAAGTATTATGACCATATTTGAGTGATTATATTTGTTCCCCTTTTAATCTAGAAATTAAATTACTAGAGTAAAGAAGAAATAGTACCTTAGTGTTTATAACACATTTCACCTTTGGAAGAAGCTCCAAATAATTTAAGATGCTCCATGAAAAAATACACAATAATGTAAAAGTATTTAATTCTTATATGTGAAACTAAATTTTTTAAATTTAACTTGAATTTTAAAAGATTGAAAAGAACAAGGAAGGATTACACCTACATGTGTGAAATCAATATTGCTCCTATGAATTTGCTTGGGATGATACTTCCTTTAAGAATTAGAGAGGTTAGTTCCTTAATTTAACTAATGGAAAATTTGAGGGTAATCAAGCCCTAGATTGAATTGAACTTTGTATAGAAAATAAAACCCATTGAGGGATGCACAAACTGTTTAATGTTATTTTTGATTTAACAATGAAATGCTAAGAATAAAAAAACTATTAAAATTTGATATAGATATATAGAATATACAGATATGGATATAAAATAAAATAATTTATAAAATTTTAAATTAGTTATAAATATTAAATTTACAAACAAATATGAAACCTATCTCAAACTAAATTTATGTTGACTATGCAGGCTGACTATTGAAGGAAAATGAATGTATCAACTCTTGACTTGTGTTAAAATTGAATAAAAATTAAAAAATATGTTAGGATAAGGTCACACTAAGAGGAAAATACCACACTACAACTACATCTTGGTTTACTATGTGATTTGTTTTCTTGTGTGAGCACTTGTGATTGCCTATGAAAAATTATTGATTGACTATGTCCTGATTTTCCATATGGAAGATTTGAAAAATTATAAACCTAGCTCTTGCATAATGAACCAAATTAAGATGAAATATAATGGATGGAATAAATAAATGGGAATAAATAATATATCCTTATAAAAAATTGTGTAATTTGAGTGCTTCTTACATAGTCCAAAAGGACCTCAGGCCGATGTATTTATCTCCTTTTTAAGGTGAGTGTGTGAATCTTGATATTTGCCATATGAATGAAACTATATATATTAAATTTAATGTTTTAAAATTATTGTGTTTTAAATATAATTAAATTAATTCATACTTGGCCTATGTCTATTAGAATAAAGTAGAATTGGAATTTAAAGAAATAGTGTTATTTTGTTTAATGTATAGTAGAATTGCCAAGTGATTACTAGATGTGTTTGAAAAGGCCTTGATGTGTTTAAATATAATAATATTTGGAATATTTTTATTAATTATCCTTGATAAAAATTTGAGAGGGGTAATAAAAAATGTCTAAAATTTAAAAGGTTACTATTGGAGCATGGGGGATAAAGACATAATGCGTCCATGTTTGCTTAGTGTGGTCCTATCCTAGAATGGCAAAGACTGTTTGGATTTGGATGACATGAACCTATTATATGCATAAAATTAATATATATCTACAACTTATTATAATTTTTAAATAAAATATTAGATAATTTAATCAACTAACATCTATTGTGATACTTTATATCAGGAGCATGACCAAATTAGATATGCTAAACCTAACTAAGAAAGTACTTATCACATAACACTAAAGGAAAGGGTTATAAAGCCTCTATAAAAATAATATAATAAAATAAAACTATATATGTATTATAATTCATGAAATAAAATTTAATATAGTGTTATCACAACTTGTAACACAAAGGGGGATGGTTGAAAACAATAAAATAAACAAGGGATCATGGTAGGCAAATGGGGACCTAAATCACCTAA
Source organism: Torreya grandis (assembly GCA_037957365.1). NCBI lineage: Eukaryota > Viridiplantae > Streptophyta > Pinopsida > Cupressales > Taxaceae > Torreya > Torreya grandis. The sequence continues at coordinate 1,124,491 of JARHVA010003141.1, read as the reverse complement.
AGTGGAAGAACTTGTAATAAACTTAGCTAGATATTATTATGCATAAAATTAAATATAATATGGTGTTATAAAAACTTATAACACAAAGGGAATGTTTTAAAACAACAAAATAAACAAGGGATCATGATAGGCAAATAGGGGCGTAGATAACCTAAAGTGGAAGATGGCAAGCCTAGAAAACCCTATATCTACATTGAGTTTAAGTGTGGAGGTAATATAAGAAATAATTTATACATTAAAACCTATTAATTTATTAAATATATATCTATCAAATTTAATATCAAAATTTAGATATACTTACCTTTGGATGAACTTGTTGAGTCTCAATCTCCCCCTTGGCTAATGGTGCTTTGTAAGAGATTGGCGTGGCTTTGTAAGGATAAAACTAAAATAAAAATTATATCTAGGATAAAATATTTTTTAATTTCATATAAGACTTACCATAAGATAAATTATCTTTCCTCCAAGGTAAAACCTAATCAATGGTTCCTTCAAGTGTAGATGTAACAAAATTATGAGTTATAATAATGTGAAAATGAATGTTCCTCTCTATTGGATTGAAGTGAAGGTGGTATTTATAGTAATGGATAGGTCCAAAACCTTTCATATTTTTAGCTAAAAATATCATGCTACCTGATCCAATTTTTAAAATTTACTGTTTAGCCTAAAACTAGGTTGACCAAGACTAACCTAGTTGCATAACATGCACCATAACTTTTGTAACTAGGTCCAGGGCTGACTTAGTAGGGAAAATGGGTTTTTGATTAGTTATGGGATATTAATAGGAAAATTTATTATGGAAAGGATTAAAAATATTTATATTGGGTTTAGGTATGATAAAATTAACCAACAATCTTGCAAAGCACCAAAGGTCTACCCACCCCTTTCCTGATGCACCCTTTTAGGCATGCACTCAGAGAGATTAAAAATTGACAAGTTATGTAAGAGATAATGTATTAGTGAATGATAATTTTTTAAAATATTATGTGTATACATATTCCCCACTCTAATCTCATCATGTATCAGATGAGTGTAACATGGGATGGTGCTTTGAGAAATAACATTATAACAACACACTAACTAAGCTAACAAATTTTAATAAAATGTAGAAAATAAATTAGTATAATTTTTTTTTGAAATAATTAAAAGTAACATATAGATATCTTGAATTAATTTTATTAGTTATTGGTTTCATTATATATTTCTAGTCTTTATCGTGGAGCGTGTATTAACTATTTTGAATAAATCATAGGAATATAAGGCTAGAGAGAAAAACAAGTAAACATAAGAAAGTAAAACTAAAAGAAAAAATATCATAAATTAATGATCCACTTGGAATTTTTTCAAGCTAGGATGATAAAGGCTAAGTTAGATCCAAAAATACCAATGAAAATGAAAAAGAGGGTAGATCAGGTGACCAAGAAACCAATGCTACTAAATGATTGAAAGACCCCAAAAATTCATCCTAAGTAATAAAAGTAATAATCCAGATCAACCCAAGGACACATAAAATTAAATAATGGAACCAAAATCAATGTAATAGAAGTAAATATACATAAACAATTATGGAAAAAATAAAATGAGAAAGATGAAGAATATTAATGAGAAAGAATACCAATTCATACTCAAACAAAGATGAAAAAAAATAGAAATGTAAACAACATTGATGAAAGAGAAGTAACAATCCATACTCAATCGACAATGGAAAAACATAAAGTAATTAAATAAATGGAACAAAATGGCCCACGAAAAGGTGAAAAATAAAACTCAAGGTCCCAAACATAACTAAGGGTGATTTGAGAATAATAAGACAATGATTAATAAAGTATATAACAACAACACTAAGATGCCTCTTCTAGTCTAATGATGGATGGACTAAAACAATCATATTCTAAGCATGTCTAAAAGAGATGAAGAGTGGGAAAATTTATAAATTAGGAAGAGATGAATAAACAAAATTTCTTGTCAAGGGACAAAATGAAATGGGTGGTGGGGGAAATGAAGGTGCCACCAAGGTAAATAGAGAATCTTTATTGGAGATAAGACACTCAAATCAAGTCAATAAGACATAGAGGATTTCAACATTAAAGACCCTAGAAAACTCACCCTATCTACACAATTATTTTTGAATGATTAAAGTATAAATATCATCCCATGAAGGCTATATATGCAAGATAAGTAAAATATAACTACTTTCCCACAACATGTTCCATATTGCTCAAGACATCTTACAGGGTTGTTGGTCTATTGTGAAGATTGGGTACTTATATGAGATAGTAAGTGTCATTACACACACACACACACACACACACACACACACACACACACACACACACACACACACACACACACACACACACACACACACACACACACACACACACACACACATGAAAGTATGAGAGATCCTAACCTAGTCTATTGGCCTATCACACCCCAATAGACCTTATCTCTATCATGAGGCCAACTATGGAGTTTGATCTTCAACTAGGATAGGAGATGTACCTAACAATAATAATGCCTTTTGGTGTGATTTTAAGTTTTGAATATTCATCTTTGCCTTTTAATCATTGCATTTTGTTTTAATGATTTGAATTTTATTTTTTATGGATTTTGTTTAGACCTCCTACATATGGATTCAAAAGAACTAAACATGGTTGATAAAAAATGATATACACTTGGTGGCTAGGAAAATGAACTTAAAGAGCATGGTGTCTAAGAATCATGTATTTTCACATTAGATAAGAGTATGATTTTGAAACTTACCTTGATGTGCCCATAGTGAGATGGAATAGGGGAGAGGATGAAAATAAACATGGATCAAATGAGCTACCTCAAATTGCAAAAAATGTGTATTTTTAAAATTGTAAAATGACAGGTTAGTATGAATCATCATCATAAAAATAAATAGTATATGTGAGTGGAGACATGAGAATAGATTTCTTAGTGTGACCATAAAGAATATTACTATGTCTAAATGCCAGAAAATACAAGACTTGAGTGTTACCTTATCTTTCAAGGAAAATGACTAATTAAGGTTGGAAACAAGATCAATTTATGAAATAAAAATTTGTGAGGAAAGCTTGGTGACTAATTAAGGTTGTAAAAAAGATCAATTTATGAAATAAAAATTTGTGAGGAAAGCTTGGTCCTATCTAAGGTCTTATAATGCAACACAAAATAAATATAAGGGGCATAAAAGTAATCTAAAAATTATCATAAAGTTTTTGAAACAAGAAACCAAAGACTTAAAAGAGACTTGAATTTTGACTAATGAAATGAAAGATCAGAAAAATGTTCATTAGGAATGGTCGGGTCCTATCCACAATCTTATGATGCAAATTCATGAATTAAATTGTATATGTAAATAATCATAAATAGACAAAAGGACCAAAACATTGAATTGAGGATATTAATGTTTAAATAATTTATGTGTGATTTTGAATTTAGCACAAAATTATTTCATATCCTTATTTTTGAAATTCCCACTAGTGTCAGAGATGATGGTGTGGGGAATTTCAAAATGACAAATGATTTGATTCAGTATGAATTTGGATATATTTATACATGTAATGTTAACATGGGGTCTAGTTTCAACCCATTTAGTGAAATATTTATTGGCCATAGTGATGAATACATGACCATTTTGAGAACTAGGTAATTTACCAATGAGATCTAATATCCACAAGGAAAAAGGCCAAGGAGATTCTAATGCTTAAATCTCCACTAAAGGAGACTGAATAAGATCGTCATGCAGTTGGTAGTGATTACACTTTTTAGTTAATATGATATCATATTTTTCTAGAGTAGCCAAAAATATCCCATGTGAAGCCATTTTTGGGTGGTAGCATGTTTGCTACAATGATCTCCAAAAATACCTCCATGTTATTATTTAAGAAGAGAAGGGAATTCCTCCTGAGTGACATAATGAAGCAAAGTCAATTCAACAATGTGTTATTATAAAGTGTCATAGTGTAATACATATTTATACACTTACTTATGAATCTAAGTCTTTTCATGAGATTTATTGTTAGGATGATAAGTATGGTGCTCGATAAATTTAATGATATTTTTGTACCATGGGTTCTATTGAGTAGTGATATACTCAAGTAACATATAATAGAATCACTTGTGGTTTGTAATGAATATGGTGATTTGCATATATTGATGATAAATTATGAATAATTAAGGGAATAATGAGGGTCAAAAAGGGATTCTCATGGAATTGGTTCTATGGTGAAAGATTTCAATTCTTTAGCAAGAGTGGTGGAAATTTGGTGATATAAAATAAGATTTTTACTTTTGCATTGATAGTAAACATTTAATTTATAACAAATGAGTTGTGAATCACCTAAAACATGTAGGTAAGGGACATATAAATTGATGATAACTTGCATGCCTAAAATTAGAGATTCATACACAATCATGTTATTAGTAACATCAAAGGTTAATTAAAAAGCAATAGGTATGATCTTACCATAGGGATCAAATAAAACACATCTTACCCTAGTTCATTGAAAATATTTAGCTCCATTGAATTGAAGTGTCCAAGTATCTATAAAAAAATGAATAATATTAACATAATAAACTCTTTATTCAATTCATTATGATCATTTCACATTATGAGAGATATCACATATATAGTGAGTTTTGCTCATATTATCAAGGAATATAAATCAACCAATAATCCCACATTATTATCCAACTATCAAAAATCCTCATAAAATAAATAAATCCATAATTATCTCATTTATTCTAATCTCCACTTGATTTATTCTCATATATCACATACAAAATATAAACTAACTAGATATTATATGTTCACATAATATAATAAGAATATCCATAACATTCCCTCCCTTAGTGTGAACATGGGAGAATAGAAATAAATACTTAAAATGATACTCGCTAAAGAAACTACTTAGACCAAGTAACACTTCATCCTATTGTAGTAGTGAACCAAATTCCATTGAGGCTTCTGGGCTTCAATTATGAATCCTTCAAATTCCTAGAGCTCCCAAAGTGAGCTAAATTATGTGAGATTACTGAGCCTTGAATTCTAAATCTCCCCTAGATTCCTAGAGTTCTAAAAATTAATTATATAATATAAATTTACTTCAGAATATTCTCTTTTCCCCCAAGAGTCTAATTATAGACATCAAAATTATGTACATTGTAGTTCCAAATGTCAAAACACCCATGGACCACCTTAAGACCCCCTTGGGACCAATTTGACCCTTTGACCCCTAATTGAGCCTAACCATGGTCATTTTGACAACATAACCAAACCCACCCCTTTTACCCTACTTAAACTTGGCACTCAACCATCGATGGTCACCTTGATGGTTGATGGTTACCCTAACCATCGACAATCAAGTCCCTTCCCCATCTGGCGAAACACAACACTAGTTGTGCATAACATAACATGGCATAATTTAATATATTTTCCTTACCCATTACTAACACATCATGATGCATTGAAATCAATATATTAACCTCCTATAGAACCTTCTACCTCCATCTCTCTTTATTTATAAAATGAGGGGAGTAAGAGGTAAATAGGGATCCATAATCAAGCATTTTAACACACAAGTGATCAAGATATCAACCAATAGTTATTCCTTCTAGTAATTCAAAAACTATAATAAATACCCAAAACTATACCAAAATTTATTTTGAGTCAAAGTACTATTACTCTATCAAAATTGCTCTAAGATTAGCCATTTGCCATTAAGCAATAAGCTAGGTACATTTTGTATTTTAAATTTTGTTTGTTTGGTTTCTGACTTCCCTACCCAGATTAGACCTTTTTGAATCTTATATCCTAATCCTAGACCTTAACTAAATCCCAAACCACTTATTGACCCACTTTATATCCTTTTAAAAAAACTCCTTTAGAACCCATAGGAACCACCGATGCTCACCTTCAAACATCAACGGTTACCTGACTGTCGATGGTCAACATAACCGTCAATGGTCACCCTAACCAATAATGATCACTATGGTAAGAAATAACAAGTTATTTCTACCTACCTACCCTAAACCAAATTCCACTTTCTATGTCCCTACCTATTCACAAAGACCTCACCTATTTTTTGAAGCCAACCTAACCTATTTAGCATTAGTATTGACCCACTATTTGCTTAATTAGTCTATTTTCCTTTTATCAAGCATTAATTTCTTATTGTATTTCATTTTAATCTTTCTATTATTTGATGCATGTACTTTATCTTCATTTATTTCAACTTAACTATTTTAAGAGTGTAGATTGACAACTTCTTAGTAAGCTTATGCTTCTTAGATCTAGCTCACGCTAGGCAATCCACCTTATCAGCCATCTAAAAAACCCTTTGCATGAGTGGTTTATTACCTATAGGTAATTCTTCCCAAGACAAAGAGGATATCTTCATGATCATTTGGATCATGTGCACATAAACAAATAGGTTCTTCTACCACATCCTTATTACTAATTTTTTACTTCTTTAAATAGGAAATGAATAAAAATTGAGAGAAACATTCCGGCATGCCCAGTGGAACCTAGTATAATATAGGTGCCTTTTCTTCCTTATTCTATGATCATATAAATAAATCAATATTTATTTTAGGTCTAAAATAAACCTTGCATACATTGATTGCTTACATGTTTAGCTTATTTAATTAAATTAAAAAGTAAAGTAATCAATCGTAGCTACACTTCTTTATCACACACCATACCAAACCAATTAAATCAATCAAAACACCATAATAATTGAAATAAGTTCTGACTAAGGTTTCATTCCTAGCAGATCACCTTTGCCCTTTGGCTATCTTACTTGGAGGTCATTACCAAGAAGAGAAACCAAAACTTAGCTCTCTAGTTGAGTCTAAACTCTACAAATTGGTATATACTGGCTAAACACCCGACAACCTTATCACTATGGTGTGTGAAGTGAGAGGGTAGTCCCCAATACCAAGCCACATATTGATTTACAATATAGATCTTTTTGAGAGCCTTGAACACCTGAAACCAACCATAGACTTATTTTTTAGTACCTATATACAAACCAAGTTCTTGTTCACACTTTCCAACTAAGGCATAAGCCAAAAGTGAGATAAAAGATATTCTAAGATTTTAAATTCAATCGAGTGTATGTTTGATTTCTTTGAGATATTTTTCTTTTGTTTGCTTTGTGTTTGAGTTGTGATCTTTCTTTCATTTTTTTCTATTTTTCACATGGTATTTACTAGACAACAGTTGAGAAATCAAACCAACCAAGAACCACCTTCCTCTTCTTCTTCCTCCATGGAGTATACCTCAGATGTTGAGGGTTATCCCCATCCTTCTACCCCCTACCATGCCTTGGATAGTTACCCAAGGTGATGCAGATTTCACCACTTTCCTTGACAACAAACCCATAACCCTCCAACATTATCTCAACACCTTATCTCACCTCACCCCTCCTACTTTGGTTCCTCTTATAGATCCACCTTATGGGATGATTCCCCATATTATGATTTCCACTTCATCTACTCAACCTATGATCACTGAAGCCTCTTCCTCCACTAATAATCTAACTACTAACTCCACCCAAACTCATTCAAACCACCCAACCAATAACCAAACACCACCTACACCAACCAAAAACTCCTCTAATATAGGGGAAACCTTACCTTTAGTTACCCAAACCAAATCTACCATGGAGATACCTTTTACCCATATTTATACCATTCCCCTTATCACTACCAACCTACCGATATACACCCCACTTTAAAATGTGGTGATTTCTATAGCTTATACCCTTCCACCTATTAGTACCAGAGTTACCACTCATCCCCAACCCATTAACTCATCCATACCTCCAACCCAATCCATATCAATTCCCCAATATACCAATTCTATCATACCTCTAAACTAACCCACATTAACTCAACCAATACCTATGACACCTTACCCATGTTATGTTCTTAATCCACAAAGATACATAGATGCACCTTCTACCCAATCTTTTGTGCCCATTAACCCTTATGTGAAATCATCCCAACCCTCAATGACCACATACCAATATGTGGAATCTTCTCAACCTTATACTATCCATCCATACATTTCATTTACCCAAACCCAAAAAAATTTACCATATAATTATAGAGCTCCCCAACCCCAAATAGATTTGGTCAAAATGTTGATGGACAAAATGACCAACCTAGAGTCATCTATCTCTAGGGATCACAACCTCCTATCTTATGACCAAATCTATAATGAGCCTATTGACCCATCCATCCCTATCCAACCTTACCCTCCTCAATGATAAATACCCAAATTTTCTAAGTTCCAAAGGAAGGAGTACCCCCAAAAAAATTTAAGACAATTTTGGAATTCTTTCTACTTGATTGCCTATGATGATGCTCTTCTCCTTCTCACCTTTCCTATGTATTTATCTAGACTAGCATTAGATTGGTATAGTGGTCTCACCAATAACTCCATCTTTTCCTTTTCTCAACTTGCCCAAACCTTTTTAAACCACTTCTTAATATATATATATATATATATATATATATATATATATATATATATATATATATATATATATATATATAGAAGGTCTCCATCACCAACCTTTACTCCATCAAGAAATTTGATGATGAATAAATTTTTGATTTCATAGCTCGATGGAGAGGTGTTATTAACCAACTCTTTTTCTATTTTCCCAAAACCAAGTTGATTGAAAATTTCTCTCAAGCTTGTGTCAAACACATTCCCCCTACTCTATAGGTTCAAACCTTTAGAAATTTTGATGAGGTTTTCACCATGGCACACAAACTAGAAATTGGAGTCATTAACAAGGGGAAGTTGAAATTAATAAATAAAAACTCTGGCTTCAAATCCAATGACCCTTATCCATTTAAAACTACCAACCAATCTAACTACCCCAACACCAAACCAAAGGTATCTATAAACACAATTGTCCTCAAAATAACCCCACCTCTAGTTGTCAACCAATCCAACCAATCCAATTCCTCTAACTCCTCCAATCATCAAACCCAAAATCAAAATTGGGATACCCAAAAATAATACACTCCACTAAAGGAGTCATATGCTTCAATTTTGGATAAGTTTCTCAAATCCAACATCATACAAATTCCCCCTATCAAACCCACTCTACAATTTGATTCTTCTCACCTTGTGCCCAGTTGGTACAATGAGAATGATCTATGTGCTTTCCACCATGTCATTAGACATGATGTTAATATGTGTAACACCTTCAAAATCATTTTCTAAAACTTGATTGATAAGGGAAAACTTGCATTAGACAATCCCAATGCACCCACAACTCAGTCACTCAACATCTTTTGATAACCTTTTCCCAATCATGCCCCCATACCAATCATGATGACAACAAACTAGAATCAGATCATGCTCGTGAGGTTCATATGGTCAATGTTATTATCAGGGAACCTATCATTAAGGAAACCATTGCCTCAACTACCTCTTCCTCCACTCTAATTATTGAAGTGGTGGAATCATCCTTCATTCCTTTGGATACCCAAATAAAGGAAGTAACTACCCCCATTACTTCACTTGATGAGGTAAGAGACTTACCCACGACTCCTTTGATATAAATACCAAAGGAGGCAACCATGGCCATCACACCTTCCTTCCCCATCATGAAATCACTTGATCTCTCTTTGGAAACCATTCCATAAGTAGAAATCACCTTACCTACTCCATCTATGGAGGAAACATATTCCCAAATATTAGAAACTTTCATCAAGGATAAGGGTAAATAAACCACTCCCTTACCCAAACCTATGGGACTAATATTTGAATCTGATGCCCAAAGAACCAAAAAAATTTACAAACTCTTCTCTAGATTAGTCCAAAGCCTATAATTCTCCTCTCAACCCAATGTGGATTGAGACACATTTTGGAACCATCTTGGGTTCCCCTATCAAAACAAACATGAACCTTCACCTCACTTTCATCCACCACTAAACCTATCCTCACCTCAATCCCTTTGTCAAGCACCTCTCTCACTAAAACTATGGAAGAACAATACAAACCATATCCATCCAAAATTATCAAATCACCTTACACCTCTTTAATCAAACCCATCAATAACCTAGGGGTGCTTCTTACACCTAACATTACCCACCCATATTCTAAGTTGGATTTAACCCCATCTAGTCCACTAAATAAAACCTTAAACAAACCAATCAAGAAGGTAGAACCACCCAAACTCCCACCTAGAACCAGAACCATACCACCTCCTTCCCTCTTACCTTCTCTCTTGGGTCCCCATCCTTCTTCCATCTTAAGACATCATCCTTATATAGAGAAGGCCAACCATCTTAAAACTACCCAAACCAAACTTCCTCTGTTATTATACCTTTACCTACCCCTTTCAAAACATCAACCTCCCCATCATTTTTAACCAAGCTATCTAACTCCACCTTCCCACCTATCTCCAAACCTACTCATCTCAATCATCCACCTCTAAATATTTCACTTCTAAAGCTTACACCTAAAAGCCAATTGATACCAAACAACCTTAACCAAATCCACCTACCAAAATAATCTTACCACCCTTAACTCTTATGGTGGAGCTTACTTCTAAAAAGGATCCCACCCTCAAAACCAAAAATAATCACCATCAACACCTTTGATCGAATCTTCGTTGACCATTTTACAAAGCTTGTTGTAAACCTCTTACTTAATCCTACCACCCATCAGACCCTTTGACCCTTTGAAACCTAAACCTTCTTAGTTCAATGATAGTTTAATCTACTCATACCATAAGACACTTGGAAATGACATAGAGAATTATAGAGCTCTGCAAACACTTATCCATAACTTATGAGATGAGGATGATTTATTGATAGATGAGCCTATCTTAAGCCCATTACCATTCCAACCACCAAACATACATACCCAACATGTACCTACTCCCACACTCTCAACCAAGAGTGAGGAGGAATTATAATAGTGTTCTAACCCAAAACTTCCCCTCATCCACACTATCCATATGGTTACCTGATGTCAAGCCTGAATAAAGGACAAGGGAAAGGCCAAAGTGTCCATTCCATGGATATATCCTTACACACCTCAACCTTTCAACTAAACTCAAACAAATTCACCTTCACCTTCACTTCCACCTTCACCAAAAATCCAAAATATCCATTTTGGGTGTCCCTACCTCTAACCATTTTAAATATATCCAATGATTAGTTATAAAATAGCTTCACTATACACTGGTGAAGATGAGCCTATACCAACTAATCAACACCTCACCCCATCACATCCAAGCATTATTAGAGGCCCTAAAATCTATAGAGGTCCCACTCAAAGAACCTCAACCTCTTGCAACATTTAATAGATATCTTCATCTTTCAAACCTTGTCACATTTAAGGATTTGGAAATAGCTTCTATTCATCCTAAAGATCTCAATCCTCTTATCTTCACTGCATACATCAATCAAACCCACATCAAAAGGGTGGTGATTTAATGAGGAGATAGTATTAATATTATCTCCTCCCATGCTTATGACTAACTCCATCTATCAAAGAATATCAAGTTATAAACCTCAACAATCTTCCATTTATTTAATGATACTATGGTCATAACCTTAGGAATAGTTGTCTTCCACATCCACTTGGGACCTTGCATGCTTCCAAATCTCTTATACATCTAGAAGGTGAGTTCCAATACAACATCTTACTTAATTAACCTTGAATCCAGTCAATGAGTTATGTCCCTTTCACCTTTCATTGATGTGTCAAGTTTGAACGTGAGGGTTAGGCCATCACCATACAAGCTAACCCTAGTCTTTTCACATCTTGTAACATGACATACCAACCCAATAAAGTTCTTCTTCCTTGCTTATCCACCTCACCACCAAAAAATAACAACACCACCTCACCACTAACCAATAATAATTCCACCCCTACCATCGATGAAGCTTTAACTAGCTCATTTATATCTTATTCTCATATCCCCATAGAGGACCCCTTGGAACTTATGTTCCAACATATTTCACTAGAAGAGTATCACCTTTTGGCCTTGGATGCCTTCCCTACTCCTCAAGAATATGGGAACCTTGATCATAATCTTGCTTATGACCCTAATATCAGAACCATCATTCCTTTTAAACTTCACAACCACCAAACCAACTTCATCTATGGGGTACTTGATCATATACTTCTCACTTCCTCCACAACCTCTTTTATTTGACCATTCACCTTTGATTTATCCTATTTGGAAAAACTAGAATTTTCCAAGTTGTACCTTCATAGGTGTGCTTGGAAGGGATTCAACCTTAACCATTATGAACATGGACCCTATGAGTTACCTTTGATCATAACCTATAAACCATGGGAGCTATTTGGCCTTGGGTTTGTACCACCAGAAGAACCCACTGATCACCCAAACCCATCACCACCATTGAAGAAGACATCCCATCCTCACCAATCCCACTTTTAAAGTTTGAGGAATTCAAAATCACTCCTAACTTTTTATTTTATTTAATACCATTAGTTTGGGCCCCCTAACCTATCAAAAAGATGGCCAAACTAAAAAATTTCCTCTAATTCATCTTAAAATACTAGAAAATGATTCTCCTACCATCCACACCATCTAACATCAAGATGATGATTCCATTCTCACCTATTTTGGTATAGGGGATTTTTATATCCACAAATCCCTTCCTCTTGATAACTAAATGATGTTGAATGAATCCACTATATATGTTAACTTGGGTACTCAAGATAGCCTTCTTTTTATGAGGATTTGGCTACGAGAGCATATGGTGATCTATTTGATGGAAAGATACCTGGTCCCTAACTAATTTAAATATTGTTCCAAAACTATAATGGTTTTCTAAAAAAAGAAGAACATCATTTCAGTTATGAACATGATTACCCTTCCTTGCTTCATGACCAAAGTATAGGATTTTCTTGGTCTTATTAGGATATGCTTGGAATTGATCCTTCCATATCTATCCAAAACATCATCATCCATCTTAATGCTAAGCTTATTAGGCAAAAGCTTTGCAAGATACACCCTCTCTTTTAAACTTGATTTTGAGTGTACCAATAATATGGTTGACTATGAAGCCCTAATAATAGGTTTACAAACTACTTTACCCTTGGGAGTTAAGATGATAAGTATCTTTGATGATTCCCAACTTATGGTCAATTAAGTCAATGGATCCTACCAATGTAAGAATGATGTCTTGCAAAAGTATAAATAACTAGTAAATGTACTCTTAACACAATTTGATCATTACCTTATCCAATATGTTCCATGATATACCAATAAATTCATGGATACAATGGATTACCTTGATTCCCAAATTCCATCTCAACCTTCCAATTCTAAGCTCTTTTTCACCATTCATCATTTTATCTCACCCTCTTATATCCAATCTGACCTCCCTATGATTTTTAGTGTGGAGGCATCTCCATCAGACAATTGGTATGAGCATAACTTTAACTACCTCAACCTAAACATAATTCCTCCCAACCTCTCTAAGAATGCTCAAAGAGCCTTCTTTTAGAGTACTTCTCATTATACCATACTAGGGGGAATCCTTTACAAATGTGGTTTCAATGACATCCTTCCATTGTCTATGCAACCATGAATCTTCTTATGTTATCAAGGAAATGCATGGTGGGATCTATGGGGGATACTTTAGTGGTCTAGTTATTTCAGAATGTATCCTTTACCTTGGATACTATTGGCCCACCCTCAACCAAGACTATTATGATTATGTAAAGAAGTGTGTTAAATGTCAACAACATGCTAATTTGAATCACACACCATCCTATGGCCTTCAAGTATCCAAGGAATTTTATCCTTTCTAATAATGGGGACTAGATCTCATTTGGTAAATTAATCCTCATTCTTCATAATGACATTACTTCATCATTACCACCATCGAGTATTTCACCAAGTGGGTGGAGGTTATGCCTCTCATCTCAACCAAAGAAGAAAAGATTTTTGACTTCATCAATCACCATATCATCTATTGTTTTAGTGTTCTCCATAATATCATCATTGATAATGGCAAATATTTCAAAAATAAACAAGTATAAGGTCTTTGTGATGCATTTGGCATCATGTTAAGATTTTCTTCACCTCACCATCCATAAGCAAATAAACAAGCAGAAGCCTCTAACAAAACCCTCAATAAAATATTAATCAAATCGGTCAATGTTTTTGGTTAGGATTGGCACTTGCACATCCCTTTCACTTTATGGGCTTATCACACTAGCATTTTAACCTTTATGGGTGCTACCCCTTTCTCTCTAGTCTTCAGAGTAGAGGTAGTTTTGTCTCTTGAAGTCCAGATTCCCTCTCTTTGTATATCCTTACAAGACATCATTTCTAAGAATGATTATCATCAAGAGCCTCTAACATGAGTTGAGATACTTGATGAGAACCACCTATTTACACTTAATCACCTTTGTGTCTATGAAGAATGAATCAACACAGTTATAATAGGCACCTAAAAGAATGAGAATTCAACATCAGAGACCTCATCCTAAGGGAAAATCAACATGTGACCAATATGGAGAAAATCAAGTGAGGCAAATTTTATTTCAATTGGATTGGACCCTACATCATAACTCATAAGTATGGATCATGAGCTTATCATTTGTCCTCTCTTGAAGGCAAGCTAGAACCTGAGCCTCTCAATGCTTCATATCTACATCCTTTCTTTTATTAAATAAGAATCAAACTCATATTTTTGTCTAAATCTCATCCCTTGATTCATGATGTTTTCACCTCTCTCATGCTTTCATCCTAATCCTTTGAGGATAACTGATTACAACATAGAATCATGTGATTAACCATTATAGTCATAGCCTAATCCTAAATATGGGTACCATGACTCTACCTATGACATGGTTCTCATGGATACTTTTTATCCCTAATCAGATGCAATCCTATGGTGTCTCTCAAAACCACCCTTTTCACTTATCATTATCCTCTTGTGCTCTAGGTTTTTCCCTCATAAAGGTAAACCTCTAAACCTAAATAGACTTACACATGTCTAACCTCGCATCAAAAAAATTTAGGATATTTAAATGCTACTTGGGTCAAATATATCTAGCGTGCATATTTCTCCCTTGAAGGATAACTACCCAAAATATACATTTCTTAAAGGATATACTGCTCCCTTGAAGGAAAACTACCAAAATGAACAAAACTAAACTTAAACCACTCCCTAGAAGGATGGCTAAGTCAAATTTATCAAAACAATAATTTGAAGCTTCTAGAATCAATCATATTCACAAACCTATTATAATAAATCAATAAGAGACCCTATATCAAAAATCAAAACAAGTTATTTCAGGAAATCTACAATCAAATTTCATACATAACATTTGTAAAATTCTTATATCGATCAGTCTACACCCTGCTATAAAACATGGACTTGTCTATTATGGCTCTTAGGTCACCTACATAAGGGGAAAACCAACCCATGAGAAGGTTACACTCTACTTCACATGACCTATCACCTATCTCCCCTTTATACCATCTACAAATTAAGGGACTTTGAGCTGACTTGACACAATGTGATCAAGACATCTTTTTATTAACCAATGCATGCTAATGTAAAAAATTTGATGGGATTATGTTCATTAAGCTATTATAGCTTCAATTTTATTTAGTCCCTACTAAAGAAGGAACATCATGACTTTTTTTTTATCTTCTCATAATTGGTTCATGTATCCACTTAGACATATGTCTCATGTTTTTTCTCTTTCCCCACATCTAGTTTATTATCTAACTTACTTTATGTGCTATCATAAACAAAATAAAACTATAAACCATATCATCAACATAAACATCATAATCATAATCAAAACATCATGAATATCATCATCAAAACACCACAAACATTACAACACCATAACCATATGTAAAATAAATCATATCATCATCATAACCATTGCCATAATCACTAAAATAAACCATGTCAACATAAACATCATAATAATCATCATAATCCAAACATAATCATCATAATCAAAACATCATAACCATATATGGCACCATAATCATGAATAACCATCAATATCCATAATCATCACATGCCTAAGCTAGTGAGTCTACATCTTATAAACATAATCATAATCATAAATGTCAAAACTATGAACCATGAACCATAAAATCAAATCTATATATCATCATGTCATATATATCAGGTCTCATTAACATAAAATAGTACATATAATCATGTGAATCTCTCTCTCAAAATATATATCTTTTTGCATTAGCTCATAAGACAATATCAAAATCATATACACATCATATCATAAAAACTATGCCCCAGGGGAACCACTACCACTAGCCCGTCTTGCACTAACACTTTCATCTAATGCCTGACCTCATAAGGTGCTTGCTTGTATACCTAGCAAAGTATCCCATTGACTCAAATTTGATACACCCACACCACCTATTAAGCTATTTCTATACTCACCCCATTAGGGTTCTTATGGACACGATGTTCAAAATATGGCCTCATAATAATGCAACTCCTTAATGGTAGCCAAGTACCATGCCATAGGGATGATACCTAGTGGTCCCATTAGTGTTGTAGTTGCTCTTCCTCTCTACCTCAAAGTGTCCCTCTCCTAGGTCACCAAGCCTAGTGAAGTCCTAGCCTAGTCCCTCTCCTCCTTCACAATGGAGATATAACCATGTAATGTCATAACCAAGCCTTAAAATGTGGCCACTTAACCTTGTAAATCTATGATCTATGCCTATGCAGTAATAAATCTCACTTCTACCTATCCATCAGGGCCACTTCCCTATACCTATACTTGTGGACCCCCACTATTTGGATCCACATCCATGGGCTACCTACCCCCATCATCCCATCTAAAATCCATAACTTCATAGACAAATTTATACCATGATGCATAACCATTGACAAAACTAACATCATCTATCTCTACTCTAATAGGTAGCTCCTTGCGATCAAGAACCATCTCCACTGGCTATGACACTAGAATCAAAAACTCAGCATCCTCTCACTTATACCTTGAGAATGGATTTAAAATCTCATGTACGAACCCAAATTACTTGTAGACCCCATAAAAAGGGATGAGCTTAGTCTCACCCTCTCTCCTCCCAAAAATCCACCTCTAACTCTACATTGATAAAATGTGCTGAGTGTAGTGGGTCCACCTCAAGAAGTCAACATATGATCTCCAAACCACATCTCTAACCACTAAGACATCTAATGCCTCCCTGGACCAATCAATATCCCTCACACCTCTTCTAGCTCTTATGAGTGCATAATCACCCCTCCACTATATGAAGCCCACCCTAAATTTCATCTAGGCATATCCCTCCCATGGTAGCCCCATCAGTCTAAGAACTTGGATATGCTCATAGGCTAAATAATAAAGCACAAACCCCATGCTGATGCCATATCTATGATGTGCTCAGAACCCCCACAACTCACTATATATTTATATAGTGAAATTGGTGCCCACCTAAAAACTATCTAACAAGTAACATCTCCACCAAAACACCTAGCAGTAGATAAGGAAACTACCCACTACTCCAATCTAGAAATACAAATTAGGAGACTACCATCATCATCATCAACAACCACCTATCATCTCTAGACCTTTGATATAAAGGCCTATAGTTGAAGCCTCACACATACCACATGGTAAGGGCCTGATCCTCACCATATAAAAGCTCCATATGATCATCTCTCTCCTCACTCTCTATGTGATATATCAGCTACCCCTAAATGGGTAGCCATGTAATCCTATGAACATCCTTTAGTAGGATGGTAATCTCACCTATCGATAGGAGAAAAGTGTTCATGGATGAATCCCATATCTTGATGAGGGCCATTATTATCATCACATCTCATGGCACATGCTAGAAGTGGACCATTGCACCAAGGCTAACCTCATCCATGTACACCCAATCATCATTAGTCATCCTCTGATAGATCTCTATAGATATTCAAGGAACTTGATCTTGCATCTAGATATGATATTTTTCCTAAAAATGTCATTATAAAACACACTTAGTATTCTATTTTAGCTACTCTACCTATGAACATTCACCTCTTTTTCATCTCATTCATCCTACCTAATAACACCTACTTTGTCCTATATCAATATGTTTTCCAAAACTGCCTAAACTACATCAACATGTCTTTTTTCTACCCTTAGAATTCTAATCCTAAAAAAGCTTAAAAATAAAAATTAACCTTCATATTTTATGAAAAAACATCTTACCCCTACCATTTTCCTTAAACCTTTTATCCAAGCAACTGAACCATTTAGTCGATCACCAATGGTCACTATGACTGTTGATGGTCGGCCTACTATTTGGCCTCCAATCTTTGACTATCGATGGTTGAATATGAATACCAAAAATTGGGTATGACTACTGATGGTCACTATATGTGGCCATCAGTGGTAAAACCCCTAAACCTATCTACCCAAAAACCCACCAAAATACCCCTTTCTAATAACTAATTACCCTAACATTTTCCTTACCCTACCCCCAACCCACCTACACTTCCAATTTCAAATTTCACTAGCTAATTTTAAAAAGTCACAACCTAACCTACAACTAGGTTAAAACCCTAAATCCCTCCCATAAACCAACAACAAACAAAAAAAAATTCAACCAAAAGTACCAAAATCAATCTATACTAACAATTTAAGGTAGCCCCTACCTCATTCTTGGACCGTCATCAAGGAGGAATCCTAGCTCCCACCGCTTGGCCACATCCTCATCTTACCTACATCCTTAGTCCCATGATAGGTCAAATCAACAAAAATATCACACCAATCAACCACACCTCATCAACACTCTCACACTAAAAATTAAAATTGCCAAATGCATGGGAGTTAAAGAATCAAAAGCCAATAGTGAAAATGACTTTTCTTTTTAATTTTTTATCCTTTGGACTTTTAGGGTTTCCCCCTAACCATTTATGGTTAGCGTTAACATTAATGATCAATTTTGGGACTCCTAACCATCAATGGTTAGGAAACCCACCTTTTAAATTTTTTGCCACCAACACCTTAGTATCCCCTTTTTAGAGATTACCCTTCACCAAACCACAACCAACCTTCAAAGACCACCGTTTCCACAAACCAACCATGAACCATTAGAGGAAACCCTTTTCAACCAACCATCTAACCACATCCACCTCTATGTTGGCCATTTTGGATTGAACCATCACATCTTTTATGATTACCTTGGTTTGGTCCTTTTTGATTGCACTGACCAACCTTGCCATATTGAATATTTGCATTTACACCACCTAGTGTACACCAAACCATTTGTGTTTTTCATTGAATCACTTCCTACCTCAGATACCCATGAAAAAACCAAAACTATTTAGGAAACTTGTGTTTATGAGTGTACCTAGCTACCATGCCTAAATGTGGTCATACAGTCTACTTGTCACTTATCCTTCTAGCACTAACATTTATTTTTACCAGTTATGGCAACTTAGTCTATGCATGATCTCAACTATTGCACTTAGTTTCATTTTATGTGTATGTTTGTGATTCAAATGCCCAACCACCATTATCACCAACCTTGTGACTTACCATAAATTGCTTATCAAACCTTGACTCAATTTTAGTTTCACCTCATCAACTCCCAATTTGAGGGAGAACACCTCCTCCCATACTTAGGGAAACCAAACCTTTGACCCACAATTTATCTTTGTTTTACAGCTTGATAGCATAAATTACATAACAAAAAGGGGCAAAATGTAGACACTGGAATTTTTCACACTATATTTACGAATGTTGAAACACCCTTGGACCACCTTAGGACCCCCTTGGGACCAATTTGACCCTTTAACCTCTAACCAAGCCTAACCATGGTCATTTTGACCACCTAACCAAACCCATCCCATTTACCCCACTTATCCTTTGACACTTGACCATTGATGGTCACCTTGACCATCAATGGTCACCTTGATCATTAACAATCAGGTCCCTTTTCCATCTGTCCAAACACAACACCAGCTATGCATAAGCTAACATGATAAAATTTAATATATTCACCTTACCCATTGCTAACACATCATGATGCATAAAAATCAATATCTTAACCTCTTATGGAACCTTATACCTCCATCTCTCTTTGACTATAAAATGAGGGGAGTAAAAGGTGAATAAGGATCCATAATCAAGCATTATAACACATATGTGATCAAACTATAGACCGATACGTCTTCCTTCTAATAATTCAATAACTATAATAGAGACTTGAATCTCTACCAAAATTGGTCTCGAGGTAAAGTACCATTACTCTACCAAAATTTCTCAAAGATTAGCCATCTATCATCAAGAAACAAGCTAGGTATATTTTATATTTTAGGTTTTGTTTATTTGGTTTCTAACTTCTTTGCCCAAATTGGACCTTTCTAAAACTTATCTCCTAACCCCCAGACCTTAACTAGTTCCCAAACCACTTACTACCCCACTCTATATCCTTTTATTAAACTCTTTTAGAAATGATAAAAACCATTGATGGTTACCCCAACCATTGAAAATCACCTTCAATTGTCAATGGTTACCCAACCACTAATAATAGTCACTACTAATAATCACATAACTACTAATAGTCACCCTGACCACCGATGGTTAACATAACTACTAATAGTCACCCTGACCACCGATGGTCACTATGGTAAGAAAAAATAATAAGTTATTTCTACCTACCTACCTTAAACCAAATTCCACTTTTTGTGTCCCTACTTGTTCATAAAGACCTCACCTATTTTTTTAACCCAACTTGACCTATTTAGCATTAGTATTGACCCACTATTTACTTAATTAGTCTATTTTCCTTTTATCAAGCATTCATTTCTTCTTGCATTTCCTTTCAATCTTTCTATCATTTGATGCAAGTAATTTATCTTCATTTCTTTTAACTTAACTATTTTAAGAGCGTGGATTGATAATCTCATAATACACTCACACTTAATAGATCTAGCTCATACTAGGTAATCCACCTTGCCACCCATCTAATAAACCCTTTGCATGAGTGCTTTCTTATCTATAGGTCATTCTTCCCAAGACAAAGAGGATATCTTCATGATCATCTAGATCATTCATGCACAAATAAATAGGTTCTTCTAACACATCCTTATTACTAGTTTCTTACTTCTTTAAATAGGAAAATAATGGACATTGAGAGAAACACTAATTTTTTGAACATTCATCTCTTTCCCAAAATTCACTGTAGAGGTTTTATTGAAAGTATAAACACACTATGCAAAACAAGAATAATTAAATAAACATACAAGACACCAAATCTATTATACAACTAAATTTCTAGTGGCTAAGAAAAGGATGCTGAAATTCATCCATCCTCCATTACCTCCATCCTCTAAATAGATGCTCTATAAATAAAATCTTAAGAATTATCCTTGTCATCTTCATTAATTAGTTCATTTTCATTACTTGGTTCTTCTTCAATAATAATGTTATCTTCATTTATTTTTACTTTGAGGTTTCTTTTATGCATATAATCCTTATGAGTTTTAAAATTCCATGATGTATGTCCTTTTTTATTATAGTAAAATTTTTTTACTTCATATTTGATTTTATATGATTTTTTATTGAATATTATGCACTCTCATCTTTTATATCTTCTTCATTCATTCTTTTTTCTTCAGCTAAAATATATGAAATCATATCTTCTATATTTTGAGAAGGCATTTGACCAAGAGTTAAAAAAACATTGTCGTATCTGGGAGGCAAGCTATTCAATAATTTAAATTTTGCATCCTCATCTTCTATTGTGGATTTGAATTTGACTAGTTATATTTTGAGAGAACTTATATTTTTTAATATGGCTAGATATGATGACGCCTTAATTCATTTTTAATTTGAAAAATTAGAGTTTTAGAGAAAAAATTGCATTCACTACTTTTACTCCAAATAGTTTGTTCATGTTTTCCAACATTTCCTTAGATGTTTTCTCAAGATCTCCATAATGCAATTAAAAATTTAAAAGAGCTAATATAATACATTCTTTGGATTTATCATCTTTAATTTGACATTCTATTATCTTGGTTAAATCTATTGGTGTTACCTTTGCTTTGTCTACTATCCTCCATAAATTTTTATTTATTTATTATATCTAGATTTTCACTTTCCAAGTGTGAACATTGAGACCATTGAATTTTTCCAATAGAATGTCCATCTTGAACCAAAAAGAGTCATAGGACATTGATTACCCTGATGATGTGTCTGTACCAAAAAAATAATGTTTTGGATTATAAGACACAATTATAAATCTAAGTAATAACACACAATATATCTAAATAAATATTCTTAGAATATTATTGACTAAACTCAAACTCATGACCCCAAAACATAATAACAAGACAAGTACTATACTCTTTTGACCATACATAAAACAACAAGTTTATTTGTTATAAGAGAATAAAAAATAAAAAAACTATTGACCAAAGTAATAACTAATGACATTAAACAAAACACGAGTAAAATTATAGAATAATAAATACTTATAAACTAAGATATTTTACTTTGAATAATATCAATGAAATTAAAAAAAACATAACAATGATTTATACAAATTCTATATGTTCATATAAAAATTTAATTATTGGTAGAATGCATGGACATGAGGAATATTAGATTATCAAATTACATTCAACATCAATCATGACAAGTAAGTCTGAGTGATGAATGGCAAGGAGACTACACACATGAAATAAAATCAATAAAATATCATTTAGAATTTTTTTATAGGGATGTGTACATGGAAAATATCTAATCTAAGTTCAAATGATGCCAAATGGAATAGAAATTGAGTCAAGGCTGATGCATGTATACAAATTTATTAACACAAAATCAGGTAGGGTCAAGTCTCTTGAGTAGACATAGTAATAGCCAATGTGAGGATGTAAGCTGAACATCATGCTTAGTGTAACAAAGTAAAAAATGTCTTTGAAGGCTTTGAGTCACTTGCATGGTTTTCTAAGAATGCCACTAAAAAAAATTATACACATAAGGTTGTAGGTTATCCTTTATAATACACAACCATCACATTGGATATATATGATGCATAAGCACATGCATGGTAGAGTGAAAAGGGAAAAACTATCTTCTTATATGTATAGGATTATAATCATATTTGGTAGAGAACACTCATTTAAATTATTATATTATTTTTTTGATACCACTATAAAAAATTAAAAAATCTTAACACAATAAAATCTCTATTCAATTCATTTAGATCATTTTACATCATGAGATCTATAACATATATTATGAGTTCAAATATTATTATCAAGGAATATGACTCAATAAACAATCACACACAATTCTTTAGATATCATAAATCTCTCCTACAATCACTAACTCCATTTTTATCTCATATATTCTAATATTTATGTGATTTATTCTAATCCATCATTCACACAATATAAACTAACTAGATATTATATGTTCGTACTAATATAATAAAAATATCCATAATGGTATCTTCATGCAAATCAATTGTAACTTCAAGTAATTATTTGATGATGACTTTGGATTTTGTTTTAGAAATTGAAGTGTCTAATTCATCAAGATTATTACTTTGAGATCAACTGTAAAATTATGAAAATAATCTTTAAGTGAGATAACTTGATTAATATCTTCAATGTAAAGGATTGATTTGTTAGGAAGAGTATCTTGAAGGTGAGAAATAGGTGGTATAGGAGAAAAATAAGTTAATTGGTGATTATTTAGCCTTTAACCAATTTTATGAGACAATTAACAAATTGAATTCCATCAAGAGAACCATCCATTTTCCAATTCTGTCACTAGGTAAGAAATATTTGGAGAAAAAAATGATGAATGGGGTTAGACTATACAATGACATAAGTGGTTTGATACAACATGTAATGCCAAATTTTCTTAGTTATGAAATATATAGTGATATAATAATATTCAACTTTGGTGTAGTGTGTATCTTAGTCTATTAAATCATGATTTATATAATATATGTCATATTCATTATCAATTTCATCTTGTTGAATGAACATTACCTTAATTGATATGGGGGTAGAGGAAGTTTATAAGATGAGAGGATGATCATTGGAAAGAGTTCAAAGAGTGGGAGGATGTAGTAATGATTATTTCATGTTGTCAAATGATTTTTGACATGAATCATTCCATTCAAAAGAATTAACTTTATTGATAAGGGAGTTAACTGAAAGGATACGGTAAGCCATCTTGAGAAGGAATCATCAGATTGCCCCAAGTTTACCAAGGTATGTTTAGATATCAAAAATGGAATTCAGAATAGGCATGTTACGAATGACTTTTATTTTAGTAGGATATATATCAATTCCATGTAAAAAGACTAAGAATCCTAAGAGTTTTCATGAAGTGACATTGAACATGCATTTTTAAGGATTAAGTCTAACTTTGTATTTGATGAGGTGATAAAAATGATAACAATATCATGAAGGTGATTTTATCACTGATTAGATTTAGTGATAAGATCATCTACATAAGTTTCAACTATTTTATGAATGATATCATGAAAGATATGAGTCATTGTACATTGATAAGTAGCACCAACATATTTAAGACTGAAAGAAATTTTAACATAGCAATAGGTGCCCCAGTTAATGGTGAAAGTGGTTTTATGTTGATCCTCAAGAGCAATATGATATTACCATTGACATCTATAAGAGGAGGAGGGACAAAATTTTTATTATTTTGAGGCATAGTAATAGGGGTTTGAATATCCATTTGATAGATGTGACTTTGTATTTAGATCATTTGGAAATTGTTAGTTATTTACATAACATTCATTTGTTGAATCAATTGATCAAGAATTTGAGTTGTATAAATGGGTGGATTTTGATTTCTAGTGGTAGGAGGTGGAATGCTAGTGTTGGTAGTATGAGCACACCTAATATTATGGATAGGAGGATTCCATATAGGAGGTTTCCTTATGTTATTATCAATTACTCTAATGGTAAAATAAGGAAGTTTGGATAAGGGACCATTCATGTTATGATAATATAGATCATCATTTTGAGTAATGTGTACCATGTTGTATTCTATTGATATAGATGTTGGTCATGAGTATTTACACCATGAGGGATTATCCTCTTGCATAGATAAAGTGGGTAAGACTGAACAACCCATGTAAAATATGAATGGATTAAGAGTATAAAAAGATTATTATAGGTGATTTCATGATGCTAATTGGTATGGGAAAGGAAAAAATAAATAAAAAATATAAACCACCTAATAAAATAGGTCAAACAAGGTGGATGTAGTTAAAAACATAGGAAAATGTAAATGCACTAGGTTGACCAAGGTTGACTTAGTTATACAGCGAGACAAAAACATTAGTCTAGAACTATACTAGGTCGACATGGGTCAAACTAGTTACATAAGAAGATAAGGAAAGTATAAGACTAGGTTGAGTGTGGTTAACTTAGTTAGATCTATAAATTTTTTCATAGTAAACTATATGATGTATTTTTTTTGGGTTGGCCTATGTTGATCTAGTTAAACATGCAAGTAAAGATAATATAAGACTAGGTTAAACACAAATTACTTAGTTTGATCTATGAAAGTTTTGATAGTAAACTAGATGATGCATTTTAGAAAGCATAGGTAAATAAGACAAAATATAGATGACTAAGTTGAGCCTAGTCAACTTAGTCTATTCACACATAGTCAACTAGGTCGATTCTAGCTTATCTAGTTAAAACACACATCATAAAACTATATCAATGTTGATCGATAATGTATAAAATATAAAAGAAAATAGAATGAAACAAGTAAAATTGAATTTTTAAAGCTACTATTACTAAATAATTAACCAAAAATAATATTATGAAGATGTACTAAAAGGATTTGACTAATTTGTAGGCTCTTAAAGATGCTTAATTATTAGATAGTGCCAACCTGATATTTTAGAGCATTGAATATGAAGGAATTGCCATTCCTATAAACTGTTAAACTTATTTCAAGGGTAAGATGAGAGTATTTGCAATGCTAATTGTTAACTTATGGACTACATAATTAGATAGATGGTTGGTTCCTATAGTTTAATAAAAAAAGGGAATCTTAAGCATTTATTAAATGCCATGAGGTATGTAGAAATTAAAGTTTGTGTTTAGCTCTATAATATGTTTATGAGTATTGGGGAAAGCCCCTCAAGATAAAATATTTGTAAATGACAGACTAAGATTAAAAATGGAGTATTGTCTAGCCCTTCATGATAGTATCTAAGTAGTTTTAAAACTTTTGGTGCATAATTTCTAGAAAAATCAAGAGAAACTAAAACATATGTTAGAATATTGTTTACATTATTAATATTGTGTAAGTAATATTTGTTAGGATTGTGGAGCTAAAAGCTTCAC
This sequence comes from Torreya grandis, assembly GCA_037957365.1. Classification (NCBI taxonomy): domain Eukaryota; kingdom Viridiplantae; phylum Streptophyta; class Pinopsida; order Cupressales; family Taxaceae; genus Torreya; species Torreya grandis. Next base: position 1,098,097 of record JARHVA010003141.1, on the reverse strand, counting down.
TGATGCAAATAGGGGAGGAGGTTGCTAAAGGTTGCTGAGTTGCAGAGAAGTTGGGGTCGGTCTGATCAGTCGATGTCGGCAGGATAGCATTGAGAAGCAACCGACGTCGGTCATATATCGGCCGACGTTGGTCACCTCCAGGCAGACAGGGACAGACGTCGGTCGCCTGTGTGGTTTGACTGCGAGCTATTTATGGGCAGTTAGCTAACGAACCAAGTGTTTGCATGATGAGTGCTAATTTTAGACTCATAGCTACGGATCTAATTATTGTAATTAGATGTCTAATTATTGTTTGGATGAGATCTATATAATAGACTCATGGTTGTATTGGAAAAGTGTGCTAGGGAGTAAGAGAGCATAATTATAAGCTCCTTCTGTGTGTGAGGTAGAGCAATGGTGCGTTCCTCCTAGTGCCTCAGTACCAGGTGTGTTGGTGCTAGATTGGAGGGCCAGCTGGGTTCTTCAAGAGTGTAGGATCTTGGTCACAGTTGCATGGCCTATATAGGAGATCTACATGGTAAGTAAGATCATTGATCTGCAGGTGTATGTGTGTGCAAGGTCGAGGTTCACAGGTGAGCAGAACCGTTGTTTGATTTGTAGGTGTGCAAGGTCATATAGACAGCAACACAACAGGGAGCAGTATCAGGCAGGATCTACTTGGAGTATAGGCGTGTACTCGGATAGAGCAAGAGAGGAAGGCAAGGGAGTTCCTTCCATAAGTATGGTCTGTTGAATTGCAGGTTGTTGCAGATTCATGGGAGATCTACTTGAAGTACTTTGAGTAATTGTGGAGTGCGTGGAGCACTTGTATTGTGCGTGGAGCATGGGAGGTGAACACCAACTCTGTATTTGAGTTGGGTGTTGTGACCTGTGAGAGGGAGAGCTTTGGGGAGAAGAAGTACTGTTCACTTGAGGTGTGGGAAACCTCTGTAAGGTGGTGGAGAAGAAGTGGCATCTTCTTTATTGTATTCTTTTCTATATAAAGTGTTAATACAAGTTGTGTATTGTCTCTCATATGCTGTGTTATTCTGAATTCTAGTTACTTGGTGAATCTGGTTTATTTCTGCATATTTAAGTTGTTTGAAGTTTGGTAATCAACTGTATGTTTCCAGTTTCGCATCCTGACAAGTGGGATCAGAGCATGTTTGTTGTTCTAGATTCCTGACAAGTGGTATCAGAGCCTTGGTTGTAGGTTCTTAAGCTTGATACCAACAAGTGGTATCAGAGCTAAGGTTGTAGGAAGCAGGTTGTGTTTTGATTACAGGGCACTCTCAGGGGTTTCTGATCGAGTGGGAGTAGAGCAACGGCAGATCAAAGTAAGCTAAGAATGGAGGAGTTGAAAAGCACAGACGGTTACTCACGGTCCGATGGAAAGAAAGAGCAGGTAAAAGAACATTGTTGGTTGGTAACAAATCAGCATGAAGAAATTGAAGATACAGATGTAGCAGGGGTTGTTGCACAGGATGTATTTGTAGGTTTCTTGGATAAAGTTGAATCTTGGATAAAAGATTCGGTTGCCTCTTTCCATGCAGCCCCAGGTAGAGGAGCTGGTAAGCCTTGCCAAAGAATTGGCAAAGGGGAAGTGAAGCTGAAATTGTAGGCGGCCAACACACAGGTGTTGATGAAGGTCATGCAGGTCCCAGGTCTGGAGATATGGCTAATTTCTTGAGAAAGATTGGGTGATGAGAGATGCACAAGAACTCTCACAGCGGATGCACTTGAATTAGCTGGTGGTAAGAAAATAGGTATACTTTATCTACTTATTTATATTACTGATTCTTCTTCTGTTGCGGAGATGTGGCTTCGTAGGCTTGGTCACATGAGCAGGAAGGAGATGCATGTTCTTAAGCGGAAGACAGATATATTTGATAGGCTTAAGAACTGGAAAGCCTTGGTGTTCTTGGAGGAGATGGCGGACAGAGTTCAGTGGATGAGGCTGGATACATCTGAGTAGAGCAGTTTGGACATGGGTTTTGATCCAAAGGAGCTCGCGGGTAAAAGTCATCACTCACAGGTGAACACAGGTACCGGCGTCGGTCAGGAGGAACCGGCGTCGAATAGATAGGTGCCGATGTCAGTCATGTGTAGACTAAAGCTGGCAGTGTCGGGCAGGGTAAGACTGGCATCAGTCATGGGATCGACGTCGGTAGTATGTAAGACCGATGTCGGTCAGGAGGACCGACGTCGGCATCAGGGACACCAGTGCTGGCAGGTTGGTAGTCAGGTACAGACGCATGAGAACCGATGTCGGTCAGATGCAGACTGTGGAGTGACCGAGGTCGGTCACTGTAACAAATTTTGGGTGGGCAGCATGTTGTCAAGGAGTCTCAAACACCCATATAGAGGACTGAAGGCGTAAGTAGGCCCTCAAATTCGTGTTCCTCTTCTTCATACTTGTTGCTGATTGTATAGCAGGAAGGATCCAGGAAACAGGTGTGAACTAGGCAGGATTATGATGCAGAACCAGACGGGAGTCTTGGTAGGTTTGCCAGCTGGATGAAAGCACAGAGACGAATGGATGCCTTAGTAGAAGAATAGAGAGAACGGATATGTGAGATGGAAGACCAGGCATATGGTCTTGAGGAGTTGCAGGACAGTGGTACCAGGTTTGACAGGTGGAGGACGAAGCATGGCTTCAGTCGATGTCAGGGTAACTACTGTGGTTTGACTTACCAGGAGGATGATGGTCATGACATCATTCTGTTACTGTATGTGGATGGTATGTTTTGCTATAGCAGGTTAGTACATATAGGGTTTTCTGAGCTAAGGGTAAGATTAGTTCAGTGGCATGTCAGGGGGGAGTTTTGAGCAGCGAAACTCTTTGACATGGGAGGCATGGAGATCACAAGTTGATTTTGTCTCGAGTGGGAGTTGATGTGAATCAGGTGTTGGCGAGGTTTGGGATGCAGAACCAGAGCACACTAAGGGCTGGATAGGTACAGTGTCTGAAATCACATGAGGTCTGGTATAGACCTGAGTATTCCCATGCAGTGGGAGCTGTCAGAGTTAGGAGCCAATTCGGGGAAGTGGGTTCTCAGGTTTTCTGAGAGGGACCGGCAGCAGGTGTTGCTATGCAGGGTCAGGACTTCACTATAGGTGTTGTAGGTTTGGATGTGGCAGGTACTCGGATGACAGGAGGTACATCACAGGGTGTGTGGTGGGTTGTCTTCAGGTTGGAGCTTGAAGAGGGATACAAACTAGGAAATAGATTAGACAGAGTACAGGTACAGGTACAGTGCAGCTGTTTATCTCCAAGTGGGAGATTGTTAGGATTGTGGAGCTAAAAGCTTCACTGATGCAAACAGGGGAGGAGGTTGCTGAGTTGCAGAGAAGTTGGGGTCAGTCTGATCAGCCGACGTCAGCAGGATAGCATTGAGAAGCAATCGACGTCGGTCATATATCGGCCAACGTCGATCACCTCCAGGCAGACAGGGACCGATGTCGGTCGCCTGTGTGGTTCGACTGTGAGCTATTTATGAGCAGTTAGCTAACGAACCAAGTGTTTGCATGATGAGTGCTAATTTTAGACTCATAGCTGCGGATCTAATTATTGTAATTAGATGTCTAATTATTGTTTGGATGAGATCTATATAATAGACTCATGGTTGTATTGGAAAAGTGTGCTAGGGAGTAAGAGAGCATAATTATAAGCTCCTTCTGTGTGTGAGGTAGAGCAATGGTGCGTTCCTCCTAGTGCCTCAGTACCAGGTGTGTTGGTGCTGGATTGGAGAGCCAGCTGGGTTCTTCAAGAGTGTAGGATCTTGGTCACAGTTGCATGGCCTATATAGGAGATCTACATGGTAAGTAAGATTATTGATCTGCAAGTGTATGTGTGTGCAAGGTCGAGGTTCACAGGTGAGCAGAACCGTTGTTTGATTTTCAAGTGTGCAAGGTCATATAGACAGCAACACAACAGGGAGCAGTATCAGGCAGGATCTACTTGGAGTACAGGCGTGTACTCAGATAGAGCAAGAGAGGAAGGCAAGGGAGTTCCTTCCATAAGTATGGTCTGTTGAATTGCAGGTTGTTGTAGATTCATGGGAGATCTACTTGAAGTACTTTGAGTACTTGTGGAGTGCGTGGAGCACTTGTATTATGCGTGGAGCATGGGAGGTGAACACCAACTCTGTATTTGAGTTGGGTGTTGTGACCTGTGAGAGGGAGAGCTTTGGGGAGAAGAAGTACTGTTCACTTGAGGTGTGGGAAACCTCTGTAAGGTGGTGGAGAAGAAGTGGCATCTTCTTTATTGTATTCTTTTCTGTATAAAGTGTTAATACAAGTTGTGTATTGTCTCTCATATGCTGTGTTATTCTGAATTCTAGTTACTTGGTGAATCTGGTTTATTTCCGCATATTTAAGTTGTTTGAAGTTTGGTAATCAACTGTATGTTTTCGGTTTCGCATCCTGACAAGTGGGATCAGAGCATGTTTGTTGTTCTAGATTCCTGACAATATTTACCAAGAGATAAATAGTTAGTGGTAAAAATTAAATAGTAGTTTGTTAGTAGTTAGTAACCGTATGATTAATACAGTGAGTTAGAATATTTTTATGGTTGAGATATATTGTTATTTGATATAACAATATATTGTAATTAGGATTACTTAGTTATAAGAAGTTTCATAGGATATATTGTTGGGATTTTGGAATCCCCATATTTAGGATATATATTCCTATATAATTGTGTGTATTATTTTTAATGTTTATGTAATGAGAGAAATAATATTATCTATGTATTTTGATGCATGATTTATTTTTGAGTTTGGATCTTTGAGCTCTCAATAGTGGTATTAGATCAATGTCAATCTCTATAATGGAAGAATAAGAGATTGTAAGGGGTAGTCATTCAAGACTTCACCCCTAAGGATGCATCAAATATAGGTCTGTGGGTTGGCTCTACAATATCTACTATTATTTTGAAAATAGTTTATTTTTACTATTCTTGCATACCATTTAATATCTATAGACTTGTATATGCATTCTACCTATCTTTATCTTCAATAGGTCATGTGATTGTAGATGTCTCATATCAAACTTCAAGTTTTAACGTCTCTATTCTATTATGTGCCCAACTAGTCAATATTTGTTTTAGACAAATATAGAAGACTTACACCAATATTTTTAAGGATATTACTATGTGATGGTCTTTATCATGAATTAAAGTATAAAAATTATTGTTTGCATAGATATGAGGTTACAAGTTTTATTTTTTGTCTCCATCACCCATGACCTGCCAATGTTCACACTCGACAAGATTTGTGTGTCTACATATATATTTTTGGTAGATCAGATTTGAATAAATATTCATAAATTCATTGGTATATTCAAGAAAGCATTAGTTTTATACAATATCATCATCATACTATTAGCTTCTATCTACAAGGAATTAATCTTGGATATGTTTTAGCTATGCAGCCCATGCATGACAATTTTACGTTATGATCAGATCTGGTGACACACTGATTAGACCTATTATCTCTATTCTAAGTCATTTTCCATCTCAAAGATAAATTTTTAGTTCACTAAAAATATCTTCAAGTAGTTTGGTCAACTCATCCTAACTCCATATATCACCCAAGTTGTTTTCTAAATCTACCGTGCATGCTCAATTAGCAGATTTTTTGGAGAATGGTAATTTGTTAAGTTTTGATCTTAAAATCGAGTCAAGTTTTTTTATTAAAGTCAATGAGTTAATGCATTTATTTTTGTTTTATTATATTGTGACATAGGTTTGTATATTCTTTTTAGAGTCTTGTCATTTAATTAATTAATTTATTATATATATATGATTTGATTTTGTTTTAATATTGTCATAAAGTTGAGGATTATTATTTTTAATATGAACAAAAATTTAATAGTCATTTTTTGTAAATGTCATTTTTGTGACAAGTCTTTTACTATTGTCAAAAGTTTTCAAAATTATTTGGGTCCAAAATTTGTCAAAAAAGTTAATTCATATTTTTAAGTATGTCAATCATTATGATTTAGTGTCTATAAGTCTCAGTCATCAACAGTGTCAAAAAATTAAAAAAATTGTCCATGGATACATTTTCAATTGCACGTGATGTCCATATTAATATTGAGCTTCAAATCTTCATGAAATAAGTAAGTATCCATTTATTGGAGGTTGGAGAATACATGAAGGTTGGAGGTTTTTTAGTGATCTCTCATCAAGCACCATCGATGAGGCCGCATACTAATTTGGTGGCCATGTATTTTTTTGTTGTGTGGTGTGGTTTTCAGTGTGGTAAATACATTTACTTTTTAAGTTGTGTGGTGTGGAAATGCTCACATTGTAAAATAGGAACATAAATATATGTTTCATTTTCCATTCATAACTAAATAGACTAAAGTCAAGGAATACCACCAACAGTAGTGGGAGTCTTCTTTGCTGTGTGAGATCGAGTGGCACGATCATTCACCATGACTGCAAGTAAGAAGTTAATTTCTTACAAGGTAAAATGTGACATTTAGTGTGTGTTTTTCATTCCCCTACTTGTTTAAAACACCTTTACTATTTGGAGATAAGAGAGAGTGTGGAGATAATGGAATGTGGTTAATAGTTGTATAGGAGGGCAACTAACTACAAAAGTCCTCTAACTATAGAGATCCTCTGACTACCTTACTTATTTATGGAGATGATAGACTAGTGACACATCTAGTGTGGTTGAATGACATATATGTGGGAAGGATTCCAGTGATCATGTGTAGCAAGATATAGATAACAAGATTTATACACTAGTATGTAGACCTAAAAGTATGCATTGGCATATGACTCTATTTGGGCCAATTCTTGAAGATGTATGTTTTCCCTATGCTCACATTAAGAGGGTGTAGATAAGATTAATGATGTTCACAAGGGGGTGAATGTTAGAATATTTTTCACATTATTAATATTGTGTAAGTAATATTTACTGAGAGGTAAATAGTTAGTGGTAAAAAATAAATAGTAGTTTGTTAGTAGTTAGTAACCATATGATTAATACAGTGAGTTATAATATTATTATTGTTGAGATATATTTTTATTTGATATAACAATATATCATAGTTAATCTTTCTTATTTATAAGAAGTTTCATAGTAGATATTGTAAGGATTTGGGAATCCCTAGATATAGTATATATGCTCCTATATATTTGTGTGTATTGTTCTGAGTGTTTATGTAATGAGAGTGAAATAATATTATCTATGTATTCTACTACATGAGTTGTTTTTAAGTTTGGCTCTTTGAGATCTTAACAAATAAAGGTGAAACTCAAGTATCAAAAATGAATTTTTTAATTTTTAAGTGTAAATAAATAGGTAACCAACTCTTTTCAAAACAAAAGTGAGATTAATTACTAATAAAACTAGGTTAGCTAGGGCTAATGTAGTTAAACAAACATAACATAACAAGGTTGACTTTGGTTTACATATTTTGTTGTGAAAATATGTTTAAATAAAATAGGTCAACCATGGTTGACTTATTTTACTAATAAGAAAAGTAGACACAAAACTAAGTCAGCCAAGATCAACTTAGTTGACTATGTAGTACAAGTTTGATAGAATTAAAAAATTGGAAAATAAGAGTGAAAGAAATGAAATACTCATTTAAATAGAAACAAATTTACATTTTTTTAACAAATATTTTATTTATCTAACATAAAAATATAAAATGTAAACTAGGTTAGGCTAGGCCGATCTAGTTGGTTAGAAATAACATAAGAAATATGACCATGTCGACCATGGTTGACTTAGTTTTTTGACTATGAGTACTATAGATCTGAATGTTGAAAATTAGTCATCCATGAATGATTTAGTCCTATAAAAGCAAAAACTTGAAAAACATAGAGATTAAACATGGTATACAATGGTGAACTTAGTTAGCAAAAAGTAAAAAAATTGAAAATAATGAAATAAGACTAGGTTAACCTTTGTCAACCTAGTTGGTTAAAACTGAAAACTAAAAATTATAGAAATTGATCTAGATCAATCTGTGTTGACCTAGTTGACTATAGATGAAAATTGGAAAGTAGATAATATAACTAGGTTGACCTATAATGACCTATTTACCAAGGTTAGTTTAATGCTAAAATAAAAATTACAATGCAAGGGTTAGTTTTATGTTGGGTTTACTAGAATATATGCAACAAATTAAGATAGATTTACAACTTATCCTACTTAATAAATCCAAGCTTAGAGATGGTAATCAACTAACATCTATTGTGATAATTTTTATATCAGGAGCATAACCCAATTGGATCTGCTAAATATAACTAAGTGAACACTGATAATAAAATACTAAAGGAGAGGGTTCCAAAGCCTCTAGAAAAATAATATCATGTAATAACCCTAGTAAGTCTTATAGTTCATAAAATTAAATCTAATCTAGTGTTATCAAAGCTTATAAAATAAAGGGGGATGGCTTAAAAAAAAATGATCATGGTAGGCAAATTGGGCCATATATGACCTAAAGTTGAAGATGACAAGCTAGAAAACTATATATCTACACTAAGTTTAAGTGTAGAGATAATCTAATCAAGGAGTTATACATTTAAAATTATTACTTAATGCAATATCTATCTATCAAATGAAATAACAAAACTTAGAGATACTTACCTTTGGATGAAATTTTTGAGTTTCAATCTCCCACTTTGACAATGGTGTTTTTCAAGAGATTATTGTGTATTTTTAAGGATCAAAATATAGTCAAAATCACCTCTAGGCTAAAATATTTCCTACTTTCATCCAAGATTGATTGATTTATTTCCTAGGTCAAAGTAATGTTGAAATAAATAAATAAGTGATGAGCTAGATAATAACATCATCTTGATAAAAACAAACCATAAAGGGCGAGACAAAGATGACAAGTGGGGATACCATCATATAGATAAAAAAACCCACACTAGTATTGAAATATTACAACAAAAATATCTAATTACAATATTATGAATAAGCTAGCAGAAGAATGACTTTAGGCCAAGAGAGAAATAAGAATGTCAAATCAAGACTAGATCAATAAGAGTGTTGTGAGAGTAGCAAGTGTAGAAGAAAGGGATAGGAGAACTCATTATAAAGAGTTAAGAGAGAAAAAGAGTTACACATGCTAACTCCAACATGTGTTCCATGTGCCCCTAATCTTCTTAAAAGTGAGGAGGATGTGTGTGTCTTGTGGGAGGAGAGGATTTACATACAACTCCAAATACAACAAGGATACTAGAGAGGCGAGTGCCACCTCATAAATCCAGGTTAAATATATTTCTAGATATAATAAATGGACACACACAAAATACTTAGGATAAACCAATAAACTATAGGAAGGAGCCAAATTAAGTTTAATTCTCCAATACTCCCCCTTAAGCTTAAATTTGGGGTTATAAAAGTGGAGAGAACCTTTATAAAGAAGGGAGTTGAAATTACATATATTCTCCCTTAATAGAAACTTCTTTCAAGGGGAATTATAAAAGTTTTAGAGAAGAAAGAAGATAAAGTTTCACCAAGAGTCATAAAGAAGAAAGCATGATCACCAAGAGGCTCTAAGAATCCTCTTCAGATAATATGGTCAATCTGTAATGGAATAAAGACCATCAAGAAGGAGTAATGATCCATAAACCTGCCTAAGAAGTAAGGTAACACCAATTTTTCAAGAACCAATATGCCAAAAATACAATGTAAATACATAATGTAATAAAAGTAGATATACAACTAGATAAATTTGAGTAAATACAACTTCTATTATAAAGTGCATAAACCTACATGAAAATAAGTTAGTCAAAATAATCAAATCATATATCCTATATAATAAAAAGTAACGAATGAAAATAGATATTTAGTTAATCAAAATGGAGAAAAAAAAGATGTGTCACTTGAAAAATATATTCAGTATGAAGCATTAGAATAATTATCTTAAGAAGACATATCAAATTCTCTAGAAGATTCATTTTATTTAAGAATCCAAATAATTTTATCTTAGAGGTAGGAGATTTAGTCATTTTTAAATAATACAAAGTGTTGTGTATGGATTAGTAGGGCTTTCATATCCAGATCAAGTACCACAATAAATACCTTACTATGTATAATGCAATGCTTGAACTTTTTAATAGCCTTAATCAAAGTGAAGGATTGTTTATAAAGTGTGGAATATCTAAGTTCAACATTCTTTAGTGGGATTATCATAAAAGACATTGACCTTTCATATCCCAGCTCCTATGTTAACATAATATCCATAAAATATTTTGAGGCAAATGAGTAAAGTAGAAGGGATGAATATAATCTGGGATGATGAGTACGTGTATGTTTGTAATTGTAGCCTTGATTTGGTTGAAGTCCATATTTGATTCAATAGTCCAAATAACCTTGGTGTCCTTATTCAACATGTTATTAAGTGGTTTGATTATCTCAAAAAAACATGAGATAACTTTTCTTATGAAGTTGATCTTACTGAAGAAACTCTTAAGTTATTTATTAGTGTTGGGTTGTGGGATTTTCAATATTACCTCCAATCTATCAAGATCTATAGATATTCCCCCTTTATAGATAATGTGGCCCAATAGCTTACCTTTAGTTACCCCAAATATACACTTCTTGGAATTTTATGAAATCCCATGGTCTCTACATCTTTGCAACACTTTCCTTAGGTCTTTTATATGATCTAATCTCCTTTTGGAGAATATTATAGCATTAACCATATACATAATTATGTACTTTCCCATTAAGTCTTTAAATTAAATATCTATATCCATCTGAAATGTGGTGTTTACATTAGTCAATCTAAAAGGAATTATTTTGTATGCATAGGTTCCCCACTTCGTGGTGAAATTTGTATTGACTCTATCTTCATAATCGACCAAAACTCGATTATATCCCAAATACCCATCAAGGAAAGACATCATTTGGGCACCATTTAAAATATGAAACACTTAATCTAATGAAGTTAAGGGGTAGTTATCATTTTCTAAAGCTTTGTTAAGATTACAAAAGTAAACACATAGTCTGATCTCCCCATTATTTTTCCTCACCAATACTAGGTTTGCTATCCATGTAGACTATCCCACTGGAAAGATGATCCTTACTACCAATATTTTCTATACTTATTTAAAAATTAGGGGATCTAGAAGTGGATTCACAGGCCTTTATATTTGCCTAAATGGATTGAATCTAGGCTTGAGGAGAATAATGTGTGTCAAAATGGAAGTGTTAAAGACCTTGTTATCTTCATAACTCCATGAAATCCTATCCTTGAATTATTTGAGAGTTTGTTTAAAATATCATTTCTAGTTTAGGGTATAAGTAGTGCCTAGAAACGCATTCTTTACTTTATTTATACCACCCAAGTTATATTGATCATGCCACATACCTTTGAAAGGGGTGGACTTATTCTCATTCTCTTGATATTCTATATCAAATAATAATTCAAGTGAGATAATTCCTTTAGGTATGCTATTTTTCTTTTGGTTTATTGTTATATCATGATTCCTCATTAAGTAAATTTACTTGATTATTCTAGGATATCTATAGTTGGTATTGATTTGATTATTATTAACTAAATTGTAAGTCATATGATATTATGGGATAATTAAATATTGCTTTGATTACATGATCAAATTGCTATGGTTTTAGGTGTATTTTATATCATTTACATTTTGATCATGTTAATTTTTTATTTCAGTAGTATTTTATGATAAATGTTTCATGATGTTATGGAATCACTACCTTTTTATCTTGAGTTTGACATAGGAGAGATTAATTTTTTAGAGCATGATAGAGGGAGAATAATATTTAAGAGGGTGATGTGTTGAGGTATGTTACTATTGTTGGTGTTGAGGAATTTCCATTTTCATTGATGTCAAAATCAAGATAGATGTCATTAATGTCAATGTCAGAGTTGAGGCCATGTATGGTAAAATGGCATATGATAGAAAAGTCTTATGATAAGAGAAAATTTGAAGGAAACCTATTTTATCTCTATTGAGATATAATTTTAAATCAACTTGGTAATTATTTTGAGGTTGATGTCATGTCAATGTTAAGATCATGATATAAGGTAAGTTACTTTGAGTACTAAGTGTCTTGAGAAGCCTAGTCTAACCCTGAGAGAAGGTGTATGCATGAAACATAGTGAAGCTTGGTGAATTATGTAAGTAAAGGCATGAGAGAGTGTTTAAATCTATGAAAAAATGAGAAATAGGCAAATAATTATTTAGATGAGTTTCAAGGTCATTTTTGAGGCTTAGTCTTTACATGAAGAGACCTAGTGAGAAGGCATAGGCTTAGTAGCATGATAAGGTGAGTAGTCTAAGGCTTGTTAGATGATGTGTGGTATTGTGTGACTAAGGTATGAGGTTTTATAACATTATAATGAGGTTTTTATAATATTGATAGTGGTTTTAAGGTGTGTTCAAGGTCTAAGTATGACTGTCAGTTCAAGCCCTAATGAGCAAAGAGACCTAGTGTGGCCTAATAAGGTGTCAAGTTTAGTTTATAAGGTGAAAAAATCTCATAATAACATTATAAAAGGTGTGATTTTTTTTAAGTGTGTTTACAAATTTTTAGTTCATATCCTAAAGGAAAAAGCATGAAAATTAGTGTTGAGCTCTTCTATGTGCATATAATGGGGTGTTACAGGCCTAAAAAGGATTTTATTATGCTCGTTGGCACATCAATTTTTTTCATGAGATCATAATAAATTAATTAAAGTTTGAAAAGTTTCCTATATTAAATTTACTAGTATTGGTTTTGGATATGAGGGGTAATCCTTTATGAATGATTGCTAAGAATGGAAGACAGTCTAAACAATCATAAAAACCCTCATTATGACCTGATAGGAAATATATTGTTGAAAATGGATTATAATGGATTTATTAACATATTTTTATGTTTTTAACATGTATATTACTCTTCCAAGTTTCTCCATGTGGAGCTGGTTTATTCGAAGAGTGAGTGGAAGGTACTAGAAACCCCTTATTTCTTGAAATTTTGATATAAAAAGTAAGGTTGACCAAGTCAAAGAATGAAAATGGATAGAGGATGATGTGTGATAATTTTATATTTTTACCATGTATTTTTTTGATTATATTTTATACCTTAATTATTCTAAACTGGTCATGAAAGTTGACCTATCACTAAATAGGCCTACTAAGGAAGACAACCAGAAAATTAGGTAGTAGTTAACATGAGATTAAGGATGGGTTACATTGGATTAGGGATGGATAAAAATACATGGGGTAATTTTTAAATACATATATCTCATATCACATTTGATTATAATTTTTTATGGTGATCATATACAATAAAAATGTGGTTCTTAAAGTGACCTATCTAACACAGTGAAGTCTGTGTAGGGTGAAGACATGAGTTTAGTGTATAAGACCAATATTGATATTGAATATTGTAATATATATTTTCAAATATTTTATAATTATTATTAATTATCTTGTAAACCAATTATAATTTCATAAAAGTGTTCACATAGGTGTTCTAAATCTTGATCTTCATGACTATTTTTTGGAGCAATATGCAGTTTTTTGTGTACGAGTGAGAATGATGTTCCCAAGTCTTTTTGCATAGAGTTTAAGAATAAAATGAACATTAATTTGTTATATAGGTATAATATTTTAATTTTAAAATTTTTTTATGCATGATAAACTTCTATTAATGTGTTAAAATTCAAAGGCTTTTGATTGGGTTCTTATGGCCCATTTGCAGTTTTGAGTGAGTATATGAAGTTGATCAGTTTGAGGACTTTTACCCTATATTGTGAAATATAATGGACTTTGTGATGAAATTAATTTAAATAAGTATATATAAACTTATTTTATTATTATGTTTATATGTATAATTTGAATTTATACATTAGTTACTCAAGACAGACTTTTTGGTAGTGAGAAAGGCTAATGGCAAGTAAACCTAATTGTGTTGTTCAAAGAGTGAAATGAGATAAATGGTGTTGGGGACATAATGTGAGAATATAATGGATATAAATTAATATTTTTTTAAGTTTTTAAGTATCATGGTGTTTCAAGGTGGTCATGGTGAAACGTGTACTTTGATAAGGCCTAATTGCATTAGGTCTTTGTTAGGCCTAATGGTGGTTTTGGCCCTTAAGGGTAATGACCAACATATGTAGTGGTTATTTAACCTATGAAACATGTTTTTTGATATATTAAAAGTGTTATAAAATTATTTAAATTTTATTTTAATACCAAAATGGTTAATATCAAGAGTCAAGTATAAAGAGAAGGTCTAATAGGCCTAATTGACTAGTTAAAATATTAAGGACATGAGCGAACAATATAGAGTTTTAAAAACCAGGTAAAGGGATTAAATAAAATTATATATATGTGATAAATATTTCAAAAATATATAAATATGTTTTTATAGGTGATTATTTAGGTCATATGACCTAATTCTGCCAAGGAAAGGGTTAGTTGAGCAAGAAGGCCTAATAGGTTATTTGAGAGAGATAAAAGAGTGACAAGAGAAAAATAAGATGGTCATATTAAATTGAGTGAGAAAAAAGTGTCCAAAGGTGACAATAGGTAAAAATTAACTGAGTTTGTTTTGATTTATCTAGGGGGTTGGTGCCTCTTTGCAAGTTGGCTCTTGTTATAGGACTAGTTGAGTTGGTGTTTGACTAGTGAGGGGTTGGTTCCTCACTAAAAGTTTGAATCATTGCTTATAGGAATATAGTACAAGATATGTGTTACTGGGTTTTATACCCTAAGATGGTTTCCCACATATCTCCTATGTTCTAATTTTGTTTGATTTCATAGATGCTTGTTTATGCATTGATTAATGTATGGATGTGAATGAATGCTTCATGGATCTTAAGTAAAATTGAAGGATTATTTTAAGGAAACTAATTCACTCCCCTCTTAGTATATATAATTTAAAAATTTGGTATCAAATAAAGAAATTTTAAGGAGGCTTAATATCCTAAAAGGTGATAGTAAGCAATCAAAGATGGGTAGTCAAGCATAAGGTGGTTTTTATACAAGCAAGGCTCTGTGATTTAATGGATCTAATTATGATTTTTAGAGTGTTAAGATGAGGAAATAATTGATGTATCAAGGTCATGATTTTTTTAAATTATTTTTTTATGGATATAATGCACCCTATTCCTCCCATATATGTAACATGTAAGAAAGGTAGTGATAATAATTCAAAAGCTATTAATGGAATTATGTGTGGCCTAACAAAGGTAGAACTTGTGAAGGTAATGCACTATATGTATACTATAGAAATGTGGGACAAGTTGAATGATATACATGAGGGATAATCTAAGGTCAATTTGGATAAGTTAAAAACCCATCAAAAATAGTTTAAAAGTCTAAAGATGAATGAAGATGAAACCATTGTAGCCTACTTGTTGAGGGTTGATAAAGTGGTCAACATCATTATAGGCCTAGATGAAGAATTGAAAGAGTTTATAGTTATTCAAATTTTTTTTATATCTCTTAATCCTAAGTTTGATTCTAAATTTATTTTTATTAAAGAGATGCAAGATTTAGATATGTGAGAGATAAATGGACTTCATGGTACCCTAATAGCCTATGAGATGAGGACAAGTGAAGGAAGACCTACAAAGAAGGAAGTTGCATTCAAGGTAGAAAAGAAGTCAAATGATAAGAAGAAACAAGGTAAGAAAATAAAATACAATGATGAATTTGATATTGATGATGATGAATTGATAGCTATGTTTTCAAGAAAGTTGAAAACTGGTTTAGGTAAATACAAGGGTAAGCTACCCTTTAAATGCTTCAATTATGGAGAGATTGGACACTTTAATAACAAGTGACATCATAAGAATAATTTAAAGGAATATGAAGATCATAATAAATGTCATTATGATGATAAAAATTCCTATAAATCTAATAAAAGCAAGAAAAATGTCAAAAGGTATGATGACAAGAAGAAATTTTTTAAGAACAAAAGAAGCTTTTACACCAAGGAAGATTACAACTAATTTGATGAGAGTGAGAGAAGTGATTATGATAGTGACCATGAAGGTGATGGTCCTAATTTAAATTAATTACTCTTCATGGATGAGGAAGCAAATTATTTAAATAATAAAATTCCATATGGATTAGAGGTGTTGTTGGTGATTCAGATGAAGAAGAAGATGAGGTGGACTTTGAGGCTGAGTTGATGAATACTCTAGAAGAATTGAAGATGGTGAAGAATAAAAATAGGATGATGAGGAATTTTATCAAATAATATGAGGAGAATATAAACTTGTTTGAATCTAGACTAAGCAACAACTCCAAGAAACAAGAGGAAATAGTCAAACATGTGGAGACTCAACTTGAGATTATGACTATAAGTGTAAAGGCCCAAGAAGGAGAATGTGAAAGACATGTGAATGAAGTGGATTTATGTATATATGAGTTGGATTAGTCATAAAATAAGGTTAATTAATTTATGAATTTTGAAAAGAGTACCAGTGATCTAGATAACATCCTAAGTAGTCAAAAGACTGCTAATGATAAAAAGGTCTTGGTTTCAATGGAGACCAAAAGAAGAATGAGATAAAGAAGGTCAATGACCTATCAAGGAATGATGGTGTTGGTAGAATAAATACTAATCCTATCAGGTAGCCTAATGTTATAAGGTATGATAATCCTTTCAATGGCTATTATTATTCATGTAACCAGTTTGGTCATAGAGCAAGGCATTATAGAAGGCATTCCAAGATTGAATATGCATGAAGCTATGAGGAGAGTCATCAGTCAAGAGGTATAGGTCATGGTGTGTTTCCATCAAGAATAATAGTTTTTTTCAATATTAAAAAGGTTGGTCATATTATAAAATACTATAATTATGCATTCTCAAGCCAAAACAAGAAAGTTGAGACTCATAGAATGCAAGAAAGAAGACAAGATAGTGAGTGGAAAAAAAGTAGCTAAGGTGAATGATGACTAGTCTACAAGTAAAAGTGGAATATTTTCCATGGTGAAGCATAGATAAGATACAAATAAGTGATAATAATTGTCCCTATCAGCTTAGATTATGGATGAAGGATTCAAGACCAAGAAACCAAGTCAGAAAGTTATTCAAACAAAAATTGAAGAGGTCAAGCCAAAAGGCATATTCAATCCTAATAGGATCATGGATGAAGTTGAATCTAATAAGGACATGGATATTTGGGAATATCTTGAATTTATGCTATTTTATTACTCAAGAGAGAAGAGGTGGCTCTATTAGGTTTCATGGAGGCACTTAACTAGTGAGAAGAAGTATGAAGGATGCTTGGTCTTAAGGTGAGTTTTGTGTTCTTTGTTTTCATTTATATTCAAGGCTCAATCAAGAGTCTACTATAGGTGTGATCACAAGAGATAACTCAAAAAGGGTTTGTATTATGACTTGATCAAACCAAATCATAGTCTTCGTAATGTCTTAAAATCTCATGGAGGTAAGGGGATCTAATCATGCTCCAAGAGTAGGTGTATGAGTCTGATCCATATTGAGTTTTTATCAAAGAGAGATAATGATTTTGTTTTGAGAGAAAATGTGTATTTTTACATGTGTAAGGATCAAATAGTTTCCAATAATATGACCCTTTATCATTAATGTCAAAGGGGGAGAAAGTTCTAGTTTGGAAGAAAGGTTAGTTTGAAAAAGATCCATCTTGGGGAGTTGTGAATGATCAATTTTTCATAAACGTTTACCATCAATGAAAAAGGGGGATATTTTTGAGCTATTTTAATGTTATTTATGTTAATTAAGTATTGTTATAATTTATGTCAAATTCAATATAAATATAATTAATGTCAATGTCATATTTGAGGCCATGCATGGTGAAAAGGTATATGATAAAGACGTCTTATGACAAGAGAAAATTTGAAGGAAATATATTGTCTCTATGTTGAGAGATAATTTTAAGGAAACCTAGTAATTATTTTTATGTTGATGGAATGTCAAGATAAAGATTATGATACAAGGTAAGTTACTTTGAGTACTAGGTGTCTTGAGAAGCCTAGTTTAGCCTTGAGAGAAGGTTAATGCATGAAACATAGTGAGGCTTGCTAAATTATGTCAGTACAAGAATGAGAGAGTGTATAAAGATGTGAAAACATGAGAAATATGAAAATAAGCCTTCATATGACTTCCAAGGTTTGTTTTGAGGCTTAGCATTTACATGAAGAGACCTAGTGAGAAGGCAGAGGAATGATATCATGATAATATGAGCAATCTAAGGATTGTGAGATTATGTGTAGTAGTGTGTGGGAAAGGTATGAGGTTTTATAACATGATAATGAGGTATTTAGAATATTACTAGTGGTTTCAATGTGTGTTCAAGGTCTAAGTATGACTGGTAGTTCAAGACCTAATGAGCAAAGAAATCTAGTGTGGCCTAAAGAGGGGTAAAGTTTAGTTTCCAAGGTGTAAAAAATATCATAATAACATTTAAATATGTGTTAAATGTTTTTTTAAGTGTGTTAACCAAGTATTAGGTCATATCATAAAGGAGAAAGCATGAAAATTGGTAGTGAGGTCTTTTATGTGCATAGAATGGGGTATTGCGGACCTGAGAAGGATTTTATTATGATCATTGGCATGTGAAACCTTTGCATTATATACTAATAAATTAATGGAGGTTGGGTAAGGGTACTATATTTAATTTCTTGGCATTTTTTTGGAGTTGAGGGGCAATCCTTTATAAATGATTGCTAAGAAAAGAAGGTAGTCTAAACACTCCTAAAACACTCATTATGACCCAATAGGAAATATCTTGTTAGAAATGGCTTAGAATGGATTGGTTAACCTAATTTTATGTTTGGAACATGTAAATGAATCTTCCATGTTTTTACAAGTGGCATTGGTTTGTCATAAGAGTGAGTGCAAGCTATAATAAACTACTTGTTTCTTGGGATTTTAATATATTAGGCAAGGTTGACCAAATAAAATAATGAAAATGGATAGAGGATGATTTGTGATAATTTTAATTTATTCCCATGTAATTTTATGATCAGGTTTCAAACCTTGAATATGTTAAATCGGTCATGAAATTTTACTTATCACTAAATAGGCCTAGTGAGGAAGACAATGAGAAAACTAGGAAGTAGTGAGATTGAGATTAGGGATGTGTTTTGTGGATTAGGGATGTATCAAAATACATGGGGTGATTTTTAAAGACCTATATATCATATATCATTTGATTATAATCTTTTATGATGCTCATATACAATTAAAAAATTATTTTCAAAGTGACTTTTCTAACACAGTGAAGTCTTTGTAGGATGAAGACATGAGATTGGTCTATAAGACTAATATTGATATTGAATCTTGTAACACACACACACACACACACACACACACACACACACACACACACACACACACACACACACACACACACACACACACACACACACACACACACACACACACACACACACACACACACACACACACACATAATGATATAAGAATTATTAAGGATAATTTAAACCCATTATAATTTCATAAAATTTTTCACACAAGTGTTGTATATCTTGACCTTCATGACTATGTTTTTGGAGCTACATGCAATTTTTTGTGTATGAGTGAAAATGATGTTCTTGAGTATTTTTTCATAGCATTGAAGAATATAATGCACATTAATATGTTATATAGGTAAAATAGGTTAATTTTAACATGTTTTTATGAATTATAAACTCCTCTAAAGGTGTGAAACATAAAAGGCTTTTGACTGGGCTCTTAAGGCCTGTGTGTAGTTTTGATTGAGCATATGAAGTTGATATGTTTAAGGAATTTTACCCTGTATTGTGAAATATAATGGACTTGGTGATGAAAATAAGGTAACTAAGTTTATATAAATGTGTTTTTTAAGTATTTTTGTATGAAAAATTTTAATTTATACATCAATTACTCAAGATAGAATTTCTGGTAGTGAGAAGGGCTAATGGTGAGTAGACCTAAATGTGTGGTTCTAGAAGTGAAATGAGCTAAATAGTGTTAGGGACCTAAGGTGATCCTATAATGGGTATAAATTGACCTTTATAATTTTTAAATTATCCAAATTGACCTTAGGGACTTTGGATAACTTATCAATTTGGATGGGTAATAAGTTAGGGACTTTGAGGCTGAGTTGATGAATACTCTAGAAGACCTATAGATGGTGAAGAATAAAAATAGGATGATGAGGTATTTTATCAAACACTATGAATATCAAATCAGCTTGTTTGAATCTAGACTAAGTAACAACTCCAAGGAATAAGAGGAAATAGTCAAACATGTGGAGACTCAACTTGAGATTGTGACTATAAGTGTAAAGGCCAAAGAAGGATAATGTGATTGAAGTGAATTAATTTATAGATGAGTTGGATTAGGCATTAATTAAGGTTAAATCCTTTTTTATGTTTGAAAAGAGTACCAATAATCTAGATAACATCCTAAGTAGTCAAAAGATTACTAATGATAAAATAGGAGTTGGTTTCAATGGAGACCAAAAGAAGAACACTAATGAGATAAATAAAGTCAATGACCTATCAAGGAATGATGGTTTTGGTGGAAAAAATACTAATACTATCAGAAAACCTAATGGTATAAGGTATGCTAATCCTTTTAATGGATATTGTTATTCATGTAACCAATTTGGTCATAGAGCAAGGCATTGTAGAAGGTACTCCAAGATTGAATATGCATAGAACTATGAGGAGAGTCATTATTCAAGAGGTATGGGTCATGGTGTGTTTTAATTTTCAAAAGGTTGGACATATTTTAAAATGTTGTAAACATGGATTCTCAAGCCAAAAAAAGAAAGTTGAGACTCCTAAAATGCAAGAAAGAAGACAAGATAGTGAGTGGAAACCAAAAGTAGCTAAGGTGAATGATGAATACTCTGAAAGTATAAGTGGAATATTTTTCATGGTGGGGCATATATCATATAAAAATAAGTGAAAATAATTATCCCTATCATCTCAAATTGTGGATGGAGTCAAGACCAAGAGACCAAGTCAAAATACTGTTCAAATAGAGATTGAAGAGGTCAAGCCAAAAGGCATATTCAAGCCTAAGAGGATCATGAATGAAGTTTAGTCTAATAAGGACATGGTAATTTGTTAATCTCCTAAATTTATGTTATTTTATTACTCAAGAGATAAAATGTGACTCCATTAGGCTTCACAAAGGCACTTAACTAGTGAGAAGAAACATGAAGGATGCTTGGTCTTAGGGGGAGTTTTGTGTTCTTTGTTGACATTCAGATTCAAGGCTCAATCAAGAGTCTACTATAGGTGTGATAAAAATAAATGGGTCACAAATATTTTGTATGATGACTTGATCAAACCAAGTCATATACTCTATAATGTCTTAAAATATCATGGAGGTAAGGGGAACCAATCACGCTCCAAGAGTAGGTATGCGAGCCTTATCTATGTTGAGTTTTTATCAAAGAGAGATAATGAGTTTGTTTTGAGATAAAATGTGTGTTTTTTTAGTTCCAATAATTAGATAGTTGACAATAATATGACCCTTTTTCATTAATATCAAAGGGGGAGAAATTTCCAATTTGGAAGAAAGGTCAGTTTGAAGATCTAGCTTGGGGAGTTGTGAATGATAAATTTTGTGTAAATGTTTATCATCAATGACAAAGGGGGAGATTTTTGAGTTACATTCATATTATTTGTGTTAAGGAATTTTTTAATTATTGTTGATGTTAAAATAAAGATAGATGTCATTAATGTCAATGTTAGATTTGAGGCTATGTATGGTGAAATGGTATGTGACAAAGAAGTGTTATGACAAGAGAAAATTTGAAGGAAACATATTGTCTCTATGTTGAGAAAGAATTAAAATGAAACCTAGTAATTCTCTTAAGTTTTATGGCATGTCAAAGTCAAGATCATGATATAAGGTAAGTTACTTTGAGTACTAGGTGTCTTGAGAAGCCTAGTCTAGCCTTGAGAGAAGGTATATACATGAAGCATAGTAAGCTTTGTAAATTATGTTAGTATAGGCATGAGAAAGTGTATAAATATTTTAAAACATGAAAAAGAGATAAATAATCCTTTAGATGAGTTCTAAGGTTATTTTTGAGGCTTAGTCCTTACATAAAGAGATCTAGTGAGAATGCATAGGCTTGGTAGCATGATAATATGAGTAGCCTAAGTTTTATGAGATGATGTGTGGTAGTGTGTGAAAAAGGTATGAGGCTATATAACATGATAATGAGGTGTTGATAATAGTACTAGTGGGTTCAAGGTGTGTTCAAGGTCTAAGTATGACTAGCAATTCAAGACCTAATGAGAAAAGAGACTTAGTGTGGCCTAAAGAGGGATCAAGTTTAGTTTCCAAGGTACCCAAATCTCATAATAAAATTTTTATATGTTTTAAAGGTTGTGTTAAGTGTGTTAACCAATTTTGATGTCATATAATAAAGGAAAAACCATGAAAATTGGTGTTGATGTCTTCTATGTACACATAATGGGGTGTTTGCAAACCTGAGAATGATTTTATTATGCTTGTTGGAATGTGAAAATTTTACATAATATCCTAATAAATTCATAAAAGTTTTGGGATGGTCATATATTGACTTTATTGACATTGGTTTTGGAGTTGAGGGGAAATCCTTTATAAATGATTGTTAAGAATGGAAGGAAGTCTAAACCCTCCTAAAATTGTCATTATGACCTGATAGGAAAGATCTTGTTGTAAATGGTTCAAAATGGAATAGTTAACCTAATTTTATTTATTTAAAATGTATATTACTCTTTCAATTTTTTCCAAGTGGCATTGGTTTGTCATAAGAGTGAGTGAAAGCTACAAAAACTACTTGTTTCTTGAAATTTTAATATAGTAGGCGAGGTTGACCAAGTCAAATAATGAAAATGGATGGAGAATGATGTGTGATACTTGAAATTTTTTCCCATGTAAGTTTATTATCAGTTTTCAGACCTTTAATATTCTAAATCGGTCATGAAAGTTGACCTATCTCTAAATAGGCCTAATAAGGAAGATATGAGAAAACTAGGCAGTAGTGAGAATGAGATTAGGGATGGGTTGTAGTGGATTATGATTGTATAAAAATGAATTGATTAATTTTTAAAGACCTATATATCATATCCCATTTTATTATAAGTTTTTATGATGCTCATAGATAAGTAAAAATTTGTACTCAAAGTGACTTGTCTAACACAGTAAAGTCTTTGTAGGGCGAAGACCTGAGATTGGTCTGTAAGACTAATGTTTATATTGAATATTTTAATATATCTATTAAAATATTTTATAATTTTATTTAATGATAATTTAAACCCATTATAATTTCATAAAAGTTTTTACAAAGGTGTTGTAAATTTTGATCTTCATGACTATGTTTTTGGAGCTATAGGCAATTTTTTGTGTATGAGTGAGAATGATGTTCCTGAGTCTTTTTGCATAGTATTTAAGAATAAAATTCACATTAATATGTTATATAGGTATAATATGTTAATTTTAACATATTTTAATGAATTATAAACTCCTATGAATGTGTGAAAAGTCAAAGGATTTTGACTAGTTTTTTAAGGCCTATGTGCAATTTTGATTGAGCATATGAAGTTGATCAGTTTGAGGACTTTTACCTTGTATTGTGAAATATAATGGAATTTGTAATTTAAATAAGGCCAATAATGTTATATAAATTTGTTTTTTTAGTATGGTTATATGTAAAATTTGAATGTATACATTAATTAATTAAGATAGAATTTCTGGCAGTGAGAAGGGCTAATGGCGAATAGACCTAATTATGTGGTTCAAGGAGTGAAATGAGATTAATGGAATTGGGGACCTAAGGTGATAATATAATGGGTATAATTTATTAATTTATGAAATTTTAATCTATTTTTTAAGGATCATGGTGTTTCAAGGTGGTCAAGGTGAAATGTGTGCTTTGATAAGGTCTCTATTAGGATTAATAGTGGTTTTGGCCCTTAAAAGCAATGACCGACCTATGTAGTGGTTGTTTAAATTATGATTTTTTTTTTTGATATATTTAAAGGGTGATAAAATTATTTAAATTTTATTTTCATATCAATATGGGTAATATAAAGAGTCAAGTATAAAGAGAAAGTCTAATAAGACTAATTGACTAGCTAGAATATTAAGGACATGAGTGAATGATATAAAGTTTTGGAAACCAAGTAAAGGGATTGAATAAAATTATATATGTGTGATAAATATGTAATTAATATGTTAATATTTTTAGATAGGTGATTATTAAAGTCCATATGACCTAATTCTACCAAGGAAAGGGCTAGTTGAACAAGAAGGCCTAATGGGCTATTTGAGAGAGAATAAAAGAGTGAGAAGAGAAATATAATGTGGTCATATTTAGTTGAGTGAGTAAAAGGTGTCAAAAGGTGATCATATGTTTAAGGTAATTGATTTGGTGTTGTGTTACCTATGGGGGCTGGTTCCTCCTTGTAAGTTGTGCTTGTTAAATGATTAGTTGAGTTGGTTTTTGACTAGTGAGGGGTTGGTGCTCCATATGTGGTTGGTGCCTCACTAAAAGTTTGATTAATTTCTTATATAAACTATAGTCCAAGTTATATATCATTGGGTTTTATCCCCCAAGAGGTTTTCCCCATATATCTCCTATGTTTCTATGTTATTTACTTTCATAGATGCTTGTTTTATGCATTGATTAATGTGTGTATGTGAATGAATGCTTCATGGATGTTAAGTAAAATTGAAGGATTGTTTTAAGGGCAATTGATTAACCCCCATCTCAAAAGTTATAATTCAAAAATTATGTATATGGAGGTGTTAGGGGATGATAGAGGAATAAATTGAATCATTACACACACCACATTAGATAGTACATGTTACATGTATTATTTGAATTATTAACATTGGTATATTCTTTTATGTTATCTATATTTAGATAATAGTTTATGCATATAAGTTGTGTATTAGTTTAGTTCAATAATTTTACATAGAATTAATTTTTATGTGATTTCATTTATGTCATGTTAATGTATTCATGACTATTAATGTTTTCAAAAAATGTAAATTTTACGCGATTAATAACTAGTTACTATTGCATCTAACCTAACCATTGTGTCTTATTAATGTTTGAGAACATTGACAGGTTATCTTTATGAATATTTAGGGAATAAAAAATTACTATTGAAAATAATATTATTGAATTTATATTAGTTGTATTACTATTAAGTCATTATGATTAATTATTTATACTAAGTGATTATTTTATTTATTATTAAGTCATATTATTATTATTAATCCATTAAAAAAAACATGAAAATACCAAAAATAAATTAGAATAAATTAATCATATTATAATTAGGAAAAATAAAGGCACAAAAGGAAATAGGAAAGATTTAATAATAGAATGGAAAACTTTAGGAAAAAAGGGAGTGAGCTTTAAAGAGAAGAAATTCCATTTAACAAAATATAAAAAAAGAGAAAAAAAGAAAGCATTAAGGCTATAGAGTTAGGTGGCTTATGAAAGCTTAGAGGGAAAATAGAAGACTATGGATTTTTTATTGCATAAGGTGAGATAAAGGTTCAATTGATAAGATAAGGGGGCATGGAGTGGAGAAGGAGAGAGAGAGAGAGAGAGAGAGAGAGAGAGAGAGAGAGAGAGAGAGAGAGAGAGAGAGAGAGAGAGAGAGAGAGAGAGAGAGAGAGAGAGAGAGAGAGAGAGAGAGAGAGAGAGAGAGAGAGAGAGAGAGAGAGAGAGAGAGAGAGAGAGAGAGAGAGAGAGAGAGAGAGAGAGAGAGAGAGAAGTTATTAAAACATTGTATGGAATTACTATTAAAACATTATATGGAATTACTATGAGAATATAGATAGCAATTTGTGTATAAATATATTCATAATAGCAAATTGTTTGTATTAAATTCCTAAACCAGGAGATTATAGAAATATATAAGATGAGTATAGTTAAAATTCAGACTATTGCATATGAAAGTATATTCTAAGCTATTGAAAATTGAGTGTATGTAGCATTTATATCATTTATATTGAACTATGTCTGGAGTGAAGAAAACTATAGGTGAAGTGTGGTGATATGTATATTATATTACCCAAGATAGCAAAAAAAAAAAAAAGTTAACATCCTGATACCATAAAGAAAAAAAAACCCACATATAACATAGTATAGTTATAATTTGACATTATAATTTTACATAATGCATTCTATATATTCCCAACTCAATACTCTATTATCATTATTTATTATTTAATGTTGTATTCTCATATTATAAAATGTAATGAATGCATAGGTAGGGAAAAATATAATGCACTATATTTAATGTGTAGTTAACTATACTTTTTTTAATTGGATATTCGATGAAGCTTTTGATTTAATAGGGGATTACATCTCTGACATCACCACATATCTGATAACATTATTATATTACTTTTGCCTTACATACCACATGATACATGATTATATTAGAGAAACATAATCACATTCTTATATCATAATCATAATATAAAGACCATATATGGGATATAGGACATTATTATAAATAAGTATATGTAGATTAATGATGTGCTTTTAAAATATATGTATAATCATAACATATATAAAAGAGACACATGTATGATCATTACAATAGTATCTTGTTACTTAGTATTTTATGACCATTGATACAGTATTGTAATGCCATAAGTACTGATATTATCATATTGTGGTATCTTGTTATCTTGTATTGATTATACATGTTATATTTTTCTAGTTGTGATAAGTGGTGCCTATATGCCATGTGATAATATTATCAACTCTAATATAATATCAAAAAAATATGAGTAAGTGAATCTTTATAGTGCCTTATATCATTGGCCCATCATGTAAACGTACCATTTTTTGGTAAAAAAGAATATTTTAAAATGTTTAATCAATTCAAAGAGTTTGAAAACATCCTTCCCATAGCCATGCATTGCATATTTTTATCCTACCTTTTGTATGTTTCCACATCTTATATACATGCCTATTACGAAATTTATGAGTACAACATCCATCGACAAAATATGTTTTCAATTATTCTATGATGGAACTCCGTACCATGTTCTAAAGTTCCCTTAAGATGGAGTATACTCCATGGAATGCCTTTAAGTTACCTTTGCATATTTGATCTATTCTAAGGTGCTTACTATCATGAAATATGCACTCTACTTATATTATAACTATTCTGAGGTATTCACCATCATGAAATGTATCTTCTATTTGTCATAAATGGATTCATGACTTAGAAATAATTAAATAAGAACAAGGGTTCAAAAAATGTTAAATTCTAATAATAGAACCTGATTGTTAATTTATTAGTGTGGAAAAATAGTATTTATTGTTTGAGTACTTATATATGGTACATATTTTGAATAAATGAAAATTTTTGCATATAAATGAAATATATCAATATGAAGACCTAGATACTCTTATGCTTATACAACATATAGAGGTGTGCCTATATCTGTATAAATAATAATAAGTCATAAGATTTTGAGGGATAGGAAACCATAAATATATGAATGTAGTCTACTAAAAATATAACAAGTTTCTTAAATGAAAGATTTTGTTTTCATGAGATTATGACTTTATTTACTATGATTGACTGATGAAATTGAGTAGTGCATACATAAAAATGATGGACTATGATATTATTATTTGACATAGAATGTACTATATATTTTCATTTACTTACAAAATTCTGAATATGAAATCTAAATATAGATTATACTTAGATGGTATGAAATATACTTATTATGCTTATTATTTATGTGACAAATAATATAATGGAGATTCATTCATAATTTTGATGAACTAAATGTATGAAATTTGATTATTCTTTTTATGTCTTATAGTAGGAAGTAATCTGTATGAATTTGTTGGTTATATATATGTTAACCAAATATAACATTGTTGGTACTAAGTAGTGAGATGTACTTCACTAGCTTAATAACATTACCAATTCCAGATGAAGGTAATCTAATCAAGTGGTGTGCATGAAATTTGATTGATCCTAAAGATCAACAACTATTGATAACTTTGGCCAAAGTAATTTTCGTTAGACATTGTCATTTCATATGTATGATTTACATGTTTGTGTGATATCATGTTAGAAAAAATTTATTTATGGTACACTTCATGTTCTTAGAAATCATACAACACATGGGTATTAGCTTGTCTCTTTATATTCTCGAACCATCACTATCTAATCATCTATGAAGGTAGGACCATTCCATGATGAGGGATTGTACGGGGATCAATAGTCCATGGTTTGTGTGAAAAATCACTTGGATGATACTCTCCCTCCCCAAAATAGCACTTACTTAAAGACTACACTTGAGATTGTCATAGATACTAGAGTTTAGGAAACTAATGCTCTATGGAGCCTTGTATATTTTATCTTGTATTATATTTTATATTACTGAAACATTATACCTAATGAGATGTAATTATTTACTTATTTTACCATGATAGAAGTGGATGCATGTTTGTACCAACCATGGTTAAAGATCCATAATTACTTTTTATATTCATATTTATTTTATTTTATATGATTCTAGTGATCTATAATAGTTAGATGTTACGTGCTTAATTTATAGTTGGCATACTTATAATGTTTTATTTAGATCACTAATAGAGATTAGTGATAAATAGATGTTACATGTTTTATAAGTTAACATGATTAGTGTGTTAGACTTAGATCACTAGTTATATTCTTATGGTAAAATCTAATGAAATAATATGTTGATTGAATAAATGAACCATTTTATTATAATTAGATCCTAGTGGGGATGTTACATTTATCATCTCATCCACATCCAATTCAAAGTCTTCTTGACCATCCTCATCAATGATTTGATCTATGAAAACTTTAACATTTGTGATGAATTATTGTATATGCTAGTCATCATTAAAGACTTAGAGATTATTAATTTTAACTAGGATAAAAGTCATAGAGACTAACTCTACTAAGAACTTTATCATTCTCTAATGGGCAATGGGTTCCAAGTTACTCATGTAACAAGCCAATGCATCAACTATATAATTCTTCTATCTAGGCAACATTTGAATTCCCAAGGCATCAAAGTCTTTGATCAGGTTCCAAAATTTGAGGTGATACCTGTTGATGCTGGAAAGTGCACCCTGCGACAAGAAAATGGATTCCTGCCCTCTCCTCGCAACATAAAAACCCCTCTCTCGCCTGTGGGATGGCGAAGCAGGAGAGGAGAGTCTCTAGGTATGCGCTAGTTCCCTCTGATGTATCTTGTTTGTTTCAGGTAGCACAAAAATATAGGTATATAGGTATACTGGGGGGATGAAAAGGGAAGGAAGTGCAAGAAAGCAAACAACCTACTCTAAAAGAGGTGATACACCAAAAATAGGTTGACCTTCCAGATCCACTCTCAGAATCAAGTGGGATGCAAATATACTCTACACATCTGGTAGAGGAACTAGGCTGCTAAGACTAACGGGGAGGCTATAATGAAAAATACATAACAGAGGTTTATTGAGGTGCTATGGAATGTACACTTGCAAGCAACTTACTCTGTTCTGTCCTTTTCAAGTATTGCTCTTCTCCTTTCAGTTGTAGAACCGGTGCCTGTAGATAGTTGGTTTGTTGGTATTACCTGTGAAAGCATGGAAGATAATGACTAAACACAAATAATACTCATGACATACACAATGAATCAATCCAAGATGGAGGCAAAAACTGTATTTTTATTAATTCAGGTGGAGAATTTGGAGAGCAGTGCTCTTTACAAAAGTTAGGAAGATCCTTCATAAAATGACTAAGTAGTGTATTTATAGGGAAAGAGCCAAGAAGAGTCTCATTGGAAAGAGTGAAAAACACTATAGCTGATGTCACAATTCTACCAAGACCATGCTTGTTGCCTCGTTTTGTGCACTGGTCTTCTCCAGCGGCTGGGCAGGTTTTTTCTTGTGCACTGCAAGTGATTTTTGCCACCATCTATTGTGGGCGGTGAATTCACCACCCTCTGCATGGACTGCATGTAGGATTTATGCCGACATCGGTCGATAAGCTGCCGACGGTGGCAGCCTTGCCGACGTCGGCAGGTGTAAGATGCCGACGGCGGTGGTATTCTACTCTGCGCGGTAATTTCTCCTTCCCCACCGAGGGGCCAGGGTTTTCATTTCACCACTTTAGGGTGGGGTTTTTCATTTCACCACCTTAGGGTAGGGTTTTTCATTTTGCCACCTTCGGGCGGGGCTTTTTACTTTCCCGCTGGCTCTTGTGCTACTGACGGTGGCAGTTCTGCCGACATCGGCCGATGTCGATGGCCTTTTTCTTTCCTTTGTGTTGTGGGTGGCAAATTTGCCACCCTCTGCATGTTTGTAGGCAGTCCCTTTTTACCTGCCCATGTTTTGGGTAGTGATTTTGCTACCCTCTGCATTTTATCTGCCCTCTTTTTTGCCTAAGTGTTGAACGCTCCATTTTTTCTTCTCTTCTTTTCTCCTTGCGTGAACGTTTGAAGACTTTGCCTTTCACTACCGTGAACGCCAATGAACTTAACTGATGAATCAATGCTCTGAAATGGAGCTATCAAACCCTGAAGGTGGATCTTGCAACCCAAAATGACTGGCCATGCGAAGCAGGTGTAGGAGGTGACCAAGATTTTGCTTGAGGGGCAAAATTGGGTCAAAAAATTGGCAACTCACAGGGGAAGCGTGCCTGCTGTGCTTAGAACCCAGTTGCCTTGCATATCCATTGGGTGCAGAGTTAGATGGTAACTTTGAAGATAGTTCACAATAGCTCAAAATATTTTGGAATTAAAATATACAGAATTTACCCCTACATGCAAAGGGAAACACACAAGACCAAGAAAAACAACTAATTGGGCAAACTACACTTAGGGAAAGTAGGAAGAACAACAAGGGAAATTATGTACAGCCAAACCAAAATTTAGTGGCAATGCTTCAGATGTATCCCATTGACTGGGATACACAATTCTTCACTATCCAACTTGGGGAGATGGAACGCATTATGCTGTTTGCACTGAGTAATCATGTAAGGACCGCTCCAGAGGGCATCAAATTTTGCATGTTTTCTAGGCTTAGCTCTATCTTCATCCCATTTTAGGACAATGTCTCCTTTGATGAAATTCTTTGATGAAGACTTCTTGTCAAAATATCTTTTCACCTGATGCTGGCGACTGATCATAGAGACCATGGCCCGATTCCTCACCTCTTGGAGCTCCATTAGTTCACACAATCTGACCTCCATGCTGCTTCCTTCTTCTAGCTACAGCTGATGAGCGAGGTCTAATGCCGACAACTCGAGTGAGATAGGAAGCCTTGCTTCCCTTCCATACACAAGCGTATATGGAGAATTTTTGATTGATCTCTTTGAAGTGATTCGATCGGCCCATAGAGCCATTTTCAACTTGGCATGCCAAGTTTTTTGATTTTCTTCCATGGTCCTCTTTATAATCCTGATCAAGTTTTTGTTAGTGGACTCAGCCAGTCCATTCCCCTGCGAGTAGTAATTTGATGAAGTGCTAAGGTATATACCATACCTTAGCACCCACTCACTAGTTTTGGTTCCCAGAAAAGCCAAGGCATTGTCTGAAATTATAGTGGCTGGGACCCCAAAACGTGTCACTAAGTCCTCATAGAAATCCAGGACTGCGCTTTCATTTGCTTCCTTCAAAGCAATGGCTTCCACCCACCTGGTGAAATAATCCATAGCAGTCAAGACCCACTTGTGTCTGGCACTAGAGGGAGGATTGATCATCCCTATGAAATCTAGGCCCCACTGCATGAATGGTTGTTCAACTTGAATGGGCTGTAGGGGCATGGCAGCCAATCGCTGCTTTTCATCAAAGAGTGCACACTTTTGGCACCTTCTTACCCAGGCATGGGTATCCTTGAAGAGAGTGGGCCAAAAATAGCTAGCTCTCATTATTTTTGCTACTGTAGTCTTAGGGGCGAAATGGCCGCCTGCTGGCCCATTGTGAAACTCAGCCAATACCTTGTCAGCCTGACTGGAGTCAATGCATCTCAAGAGAACCCCAAAGAGATCCTTCCTAAATAATACTCCATCAATAAAAACATAGGGAAGGGATTGAAGTTTAAAATACCTTCTTTCGGCCCTACCGAGACCCTGTGGACATTCGCCTGTAAGAAGAAAATGTTTCATGTCTAGTGTCCAGTCTCTTATGATAGCTGGTTCATCTGCAGTGGCTGCGTCATGGATCAGCAAGCTGTCCTCATCCTTTTGTCTCAAATTTGCTGTTAGTTGTTCACACATACCCCTTCCTCTTACCAACTTGGCAATTTTGATGTCTATGTCGTACTCCATCACTTTGGTGATCCATCCTGCTCTTTTCTCATTTAAGTCTCAATTGGTCAGGAAATCTTTGATGCCAGGATGTGGAACCATGAGATGGATCTTGCTATTTGACAACATATATCTGAATTTCTTCAGGCTGTGCACCACTACCAAGACTTGCTTTTCTATGTAGGTGTACCTGATTTTGAAGTCCTCTAACCCTTGGTTGAAAAAGGTGAGTGGTTGCTCGAGGTCATCACTATTTGCTTGGGTAAGCATAGCAGATATTACTTCTCCATTGCTAAACGTATAGAGATTGAGGTCTTTGTTGAAGTCGGGGCTGATTAGAGCGGGAGCCTGAGTCAAAGCCTGTTTGATAGCTTCAAAGCTATCCTTCCTTGGTGTTGTCCACTTGAATTCTTCACCCTTCCTCAGCAAGGAGGTTAGGGGTTTAACTATTTTAGCAAAGTTTAGAATGAACCTCCGAATGAAATTTATCCAGCCAAAGAAACTTTGAAGGCCTTTCTTGTGCTTTGGTAGGGACATCTCCAGAATGGAGCAGACTCTCTCTGGGTCAATAGACAAACCTTCCTTGGACACAATGTGGCCAAGAAGTTTCCCCTCATGAACTGCAAATACACATTTTTTTGGATTTAGGGAGATGCCAAATTCCCTGCACCTCTCAAAAATCTATCTGAGGTGCTTCGTATGCTGTCCCGCCTCCTTGGAGAAAACCATTATATGATCGAGGTACACTAGCATGTTCTTATTTATCAAACCACTGAAAGCCATGTCCATGGCTCGCTGGAAAGTAGCACCAGCATTGGATAGCCCAAAAGGCATCTTCTGATAGGTGAACATTCCCCATTTAGTAGTGAAGGCTATTTTGTATTGATCAGAGCCCTGTACCAGAATCTGATTATATCTTGAATAACCATCCAGGAGGGAGAAGCATTCAAAACCAATTACCTTTTGAAGGATCTGCTCCATGTTCGAAAGGGGATAATGATCCTTTAAAGAGACTTTATTAAGGTCTCTGAAGTTGACACACAATCTGATCTCCCCATTTTTCTTTCTAACTGGAACCAAATTGGCCAACCATGAGGAATGTTTGATCGGAAATATAATGCCGGACTCAATCAACTTGACCAATTCCTTTTGCATAAGGAGCTCGATCATCAGATTAACAGGCCTCTGCTTTTGTGTGACTGGTTTTGTGCCTTCATCTAATTCAATGGTGTGCTGGGTGAGTCTTGGATCGAAGCCTTTCAAGTCGCTATAGTTCCAGGCGAAGAGGTCAACGAACTCTTAACACAAGAGAATGAAAGCTTGCCTTTCTTGAAACGTGCAGACCTTACCAAGCGCTAGCAACTTGTCCTTGAAGATTTCAACTTTTTCATAATTCTCCTCTCTGGTAGTGATGCATGCTTTATCATCTCTTAGTTGGTCCTCTCCATTGAAAATACTTTCAAGTGTGACCAAACCCTTAGGAAGTTTATTGTTCTTCAATTGAACAATCTGCTCTCCATATTACTGTTGCAATTTCATTTGATTGTGGACTGCAAACTCAGCTTCTTCTTGCAGGAAAAGAGCTATCTGCTGGTCATTTTTGAAGACCTACCAATTTGTAACATTGTCTGGAATTGAAGGCCGAACCACCACTTTTAAATGGCATGAACCACAACCCCTGCTTATTTATTTTGAAACATCAAATTGGGCACCAACAACTGCCAACCTGTCAGCTTGCTTATTCTATTCTCTGGGGATCAAGGTAATGTTAAGGGCAAGGAAATCCTCCATCAAGTCTCAGACTCTGTGTTTGTAAGACTTCAGTAAGGAGTTCTTGGTTAAGTTCAGGCCTCTTATTTGGTTCACTATTAGTTCACTGTCCCCTAGGATTTGCAATTTCTTGATCCCTCTCTTTCTTGCCCACTCAAGTTCATGAATCAAAGACTCATATTCTGCAACATTACATGTGCAAGAGAAATGGAAATGAAAAGTTGAAAAGTACCTTTCTTTAGAAGGGGAGATTAACATTGCCCCACCACCAGCACCCAGTTTGCTTCTGGAACTGTCGAAGTACAGCTACCACAGGCCAAGGTCTTCCTTGTTCTCCCTCATTATATTGGGCATGACAGCGCCTTCTTCATGCAAGTAATAGATGCCAAGGTCTGCCTCCTCAATAAACTTATAAGGATCGTGCTCAAAGTTATCACTTCCCCACTCATCCAAGAGTAGATCTGCGACTCCTTCAAGAGTAGAAGATGAGGACTTGTCCATCTGAGACTCTTCTGGATCAATGATAGTGTAACTGACATTCGCTGCCTTGGGTGAATAGGGCTCTAAGTGATCCTTGTAGAGTGGCTCAGACTTGATTTTCACTTTGGTCCCATATTTGGTTTTGAAAGCCAGATATGACCAATTCGCTGCTAGATAACCACCTATTTTGGACGTAAAGTCCCTAGACAAATAGATTGCAAAATATGGAGGAACGTCTGCTACCACTATATCTTGGGGGATTGAGAATGTCAGGTAGGCATGCAATGTTAAACTCAATCCTTTCAAGACTCTGACTATCTTTGTAGGCATCCCATCTAGTTACAAGACTCCCTTGTTCATGGCTTCGTACTTTAACCCCATCTTATCAGCAATGCACTTAGGCATTACTGAAGTGCTGGCCCTGCTATCAATTATGCAATTATGTACTAAGAAATCCCCTATGATCAAAGATACATAAAAAGGGGGAGTCTTTTCTTCTTTCTTTACTTGACTTGAAGCAGAAGGTTGCCCATTCATCATTAAGACATTATTAGTGTTTGGCGGGATGGCCTGACGATCTAGCTCATGCAATTCTTTCTTCAAAACGTCCCTTTGTCCTGGGAGGGACAACGAATCCCATAGAGAAATGCTCACATGCAATTTCTTCATTTGATCAATTATATTAATTTGGGGGCTAATTCCTTTTGTACTTTCCTTTGGACTGATCCCAACTGGAGCTGTGTACTGAGGAGCTGGAGGTGCAAACAGTTGTCTGACAATTGGGGCCTTTTGAAAAGGGTGTGGTGGAGGATTCATTGTTGCCTGAGGGGAAGCCTGCGCTTCTCCAACTACTCTTCTTTTAAATCTTGTGTTGGATACAACGCAATCACCCTGATTGTCTGCAGCACCCCCATGATTAATTACACAAAGCTCACCCTCTTTGTGATTTATCAGGGTAGAATCCGACTGAGTTTGATTGTTACTTGTGCTAGGTTGAGCTAGGAACTCAAAAAACTGAGAAAAATTAGTAGCCTGATTTTTTGAATTCTAAAAGAAATTCATCATGTCATTCGTATGGGCAACTTGCTCTTGACCTTGTCCCATGGTTGAACAACCTGGTTGCTCCTGCACTAGATTGTTCTGAGTAGGCACCATGGCTTTAGATGACGAAGAGGGGCCTGAGTTATAATTTTGATAAGGCCTGGTTGTAGTGCGCTGCCCCTGACCTTGGTTATAATTTTGAAAGGGGGGTCTAGGGGCATGGCCATAATTTTGATAACCCTAGTTTGGCTTGTTGCTTTGAGCTTGCTATCTTTTAAGGGCAACAAGTTCATTTGACATGCTCTGCAACAGGTCCTTAACTTCATTTAATTCATTGGATGGGAAAGCAGCTGGCTTCTCAATGACAGGTGGGGGAGTAATTGTGGGAGTGATAGCCTGAATTGGGGGTAGCGGTTCTGAAAAAAGTGGCATATGAGGCCTAGGGGCAATTTTCTCGGCTTGAATTAAGCAATTTTTGGTTGTAATGGCTATGTCATACGCAGTTGGCAGTATGTGTCCCCCCATAGATTAGATCATCATAGCAATGTCACTATTTAATGCTTTTATATAGTACAAGAAAGCATAGCTGGGGGTCAGCCTTACCAGGATGGGAATTCTATCCCAAGTCTTTTGAAACCGTGTATTGAAGTCCTGCATGTACTCGTGTGGAGCTCTTTTTATAGTTGTCAACTGCTCAGCAAGAGAGAGGCCGTCACTTTTCTCCCCAAAACGATTAGTCAAATGGGTGCCCAATTCATTCCAGGAATGTATGGAATTCACAGGCAAGGTGCTGTACCAATCGAGAGCTTTTCCTTTCAGAGACAAGGCTAACAGTCTGATGGCAATATTTTCTTCTGTTATATTGTGAATATTGCAAAGGTTGGCAATATTTTTATATGCTCAACAACTGTAATAGGTCCCACTCCATCAAAAGAGGGCACATTTTTTAGAGCTGTTCTGGGGATCGGATCATAGCGCGGGAGGTTTAAAGGGCTCTCACTGCAAAAAGCTATGAAAGGCAATGCCATGGCTGGAACAGGTTGTATTTGTGGCTGAGCTAGGTTGGTGTTCCTAGCAACAAGTTTAGGAGGATTTAATAGTGGATAAGGGTGAGTTATTTCAAACCTGAGCCTTTTAGCAGAGTTTAAAGGTAGTTCAATGAACTCAAAGGGGACCTTTCTTGAAGCTGACCTTGTGGTAACTTTTGTCATAGGAGTTTAAGTGACTGGTCTTAAAATAAAACACTGAGCTCTTACTAGTGGAGTTGCCAGATGCTAGAAATCTTTGAAATGACTATAGCAGGACTAGCATCAATCTTAAAATACTACTGCATTAAAAACTGATAAAACTATGGTCCCACCAGGCGTGCCAAAACTGTTGACGCTTAGAAGTGCACCCTGCGGCAGGAAGACGGATTCCTGCCCTCTCCTCGCAACATGGAAACCCCTCTCTCACCTGTGAGATGGTGAAGCAAGAGAGGAGAGTCTCTAGGTATGGGCTAGTTCCCTCTGATGTATCTTGTTTGTTTCAGGTAGCACAAAAATATAGGTATATAGGTATACTAGGGGGGATGAAAAGGGAAGAAAGTGTAAGAAAGCAAACAACCTACTCTAAAAGAGGTGATACACCAAAAATAGGTTGACCTTCCAGATCCACTCTTAGAATCAAGTGGGATGCAAGTATACTCTACACATCTGGTAGAGGAACCAGGCTGCTAAGACTAACGGGGAGGCTATAATAAAAAATACATAACAAAGGTTTACCGAGGTGCTGTGGAATGCACACTTGTAAGTAACTTACTCTATTTTGTCCTTCTCAAGTATTGCTCTTCTCCTTTCAGCTATAGAACCGGTGCCTGTAGATAGCTGGTTTGTTGGTATTACCTGTGAAAGCATGGAAGATAATGACTAAACACAAATAATACTCATGACATACAGAACGAATCAATCCAAGATGGAGGCAAAAACTATATTTTTATTGATTTAAGTGGAGAATTTAGAGAGCAATGCTCTTTACAAAAGTCAGGAAGATCCTTCATAAAATGACTAAGTAGTGTATTTATAGGGAAAGAGCCAAGAAGAGTCTCATTGGAAAGAGTGAAAAACACTATAGCTGATGTCACAATTCTGCCAAGACCATGCTTGTTGCCTCATTTTGTGCACTGGTCTTCTCCAGCAGCTGGGCGGGTTTTTTCTTGTGCACTGCAAGTGATTTTTGCCGCCATCTGTTGTGGGTGGCAAATTCACTACCCTCTACATGGACTGCATGTAGGATTTATGCCGACTTCAGTCGATAAGCTATCGATGGCGACGGTATTCTACTCTGCATGGTAATTTCTCCTTCCTCGCCAGGGGGCTGGGGTTTTCATTTTGCCACCTTAGGGCAGGGTTTTTCATTTCACCGCCTTAGGGCGGGGTTTTTCATTTCGCCGCCTTTAGGCGGGGCTTTTTACTTTCCTGTTGGCTCTTGTGCTACCAATAGCAGCAGTTTTGCTGATGTCGGTTGATGTCGACGGCCTTTTTCTTTCCTTTGTGTTGTGGGTGGCAAATTTGCCACCCTCTGCATGTTTGTAGGCAGTCCCTTTTTACCCGCCCATGTTTTGGGTGGTGATTTTGCCACCCTCTGCATTTTGTCTGCCCTCTTTTTTGCCTAAGTGTTGAACACTCCATTTTTTCTTCTCTTCTTTTCTCCTTGCGTGAACGTTCGAAGACTCTGCCTTTCGCTACTGTGAATGCCTATGAACTTAGCTGATGAATCAATGCTTTGAAATGGAGCTGTCAAACCCTGAAGGTGGACCTTGCAACCTGAAATGACTGGCCATGCGAAGCAGGTGTAGGAGGTGACCGAGATTTTGCCTGAGGGGCAAAATTGGGTCAACAATACCTAGATAAGTATTTTTCATTACAAGAATATTGGATTGTCACTTGTCTAAATACCAATTCAGACTCACCC
Source organism: Torreya grandis (assembly GCA_037957365.1). NCBI lineage: Eukaryota > Viridiplantae > Streptophyta > Pinopsida > Cupressales > Taxaceae > Torreya > Torreya grandis. The sequence goes on along the minus strand of JARHVA010003141.1, from coordinate 1,059,627 downwards.
AATACTTTTATATTCTTTACTTTCTTACCAAGGCAAACATGAAACCATGGACCAATGCTTCATATAATTTACATTAGATTGCATATTTCTAATGTAAATTAAAGAATATAATTTTGTTACTATTCTCTAATCTATATCTAATTAGATAATTGTTAGATAATTTCAGAGTTAATCACCTAATAGACTAATCATTTGACTATTTTTGATGGGAGAATTCTTTTCTTATTATTATTTTTCTATTTGAGGATTCTAACAATCACATAACAATATGAGGGAAATATGCACTGCCATAATTTATAGCTAATACATGCCATCTTAATTTAGAGCTGATAGGTGTTATGCCATCTTGGTTTACTATTATCAATACCATAATGGTAAACCAAGATATGTGCAATAGAATTTCTTGATATCAACCAGGATGTAATATGAGAGCAAGATTATAATTGATAAGTTGATAAGCACCATATTTAATTGATAAATATGAGTTTGAGAAGGAAAAATGAGTCACACCAACTAGATAAATTCACATAAAAATTCAATTTTTTTTTAATAACATCACCGACCTTCAAAAGCATTTGAAATGGCATGATCTGGCAAAACTTCCTCTCTTCATCCTACTCCCTCTTTCTCCTCTTTGCACTTTTCTCTTTTCTCTACTCACTCTGCTTGTCTTTTTTTTTTCAATTCATGTTCTTTTTCTCTCCAATTCCCTCTTCTCTTCTATGATCTACTCCTTTTCTTCTCCCCTTATTATCTAACGCCACGCCTCTTTTATTTCCTTTCCTTGCATGAATATATTTTTATTTATTTAAATATTTCTCCTTTCCTTTAATTTTTGATGTTTCTTTTTTTTCTTTTTTATTTTTCCCACATTTATTTTCTTAATTTATTACTTCATTCATTTTTATTCTAATTATCACACAATTGTAATACAATACAATTGCTTTATTGGTTTTATTTATTTTTCTCTAGGGATATGATGCTTTATCCTATTTATATATTTTTCTAATGACTTAATAATAAATAATAAATTAATATAAATAAATAATCAAAATGACTGAATAAGAACGTGACTATTATAAAGTCAATAATATTCTTTTCAATAGTAATTGGTATTCATGAAATACCATAAAGATAACCTATCAATGTTCTCAAACATTAGTAAGACATGATGGTTAGCTAGATGTGGTATCAACAAGGTACTAATCATGAAAATTTACATTCTCATAAAATCATTAATGATCATGAATACATTAACATGACATAAACACAATACCAAAATGTAATCACATGAGATTAATTCATATAAGCATTAAACTTAGCTAACACATAATTAATCATGCATAAATAATTATCTAAATGAAATTAACATAAAAAAAATACTAATGTTAACCATTCAAACCATGCATATAATGAGTGATATTAACATGGTGTGTGCAAGGGTTCTATCCATTCCTGTGTCATCCCTTAATACCTCCATATAGATCAACCTATCTCATGATGATATCCCTCTATCATACTCTTAAGGGATGAATCTCTCATACATCAACTCATGACAAGAAAGTAGTTAGTCCATAACAATGTGACATATATCATAAAATATTATTATTATAACAAATCAACATGATCATAATGTAAGCATATATCATACAACTAAACTCATATCAATGTAATCATGAAATCAAAATAATATTCAACTATCCCATAACAACATATAATTCATAACTTAGTTAAATAATACTCAAATCAAATCACCAACCATAAAAATTCATAGATATTCAAGTAAATTTGCTTAGTGAAAAATTAGGATGTATCATCCTTCCCCCTAAATCTGGTCATCATCTTGATGACACTTATTCAAACATAATTTTTGAATTAAAAACATTATTCAGTAGAGAAATAAGATAGTATGAAACATCAAATCAAGCAAACAAATGTGGAAATCACCTATAAAACTCATCATATTCCTCTAAAGTATCACTATCATTAGAGTATTAGTTCCACAAAACTTTGAACTATGGCATCTCTCTATTATAAAAATAAATTTTGTGAGTGTCAATTACTCTGATTGGGTTTACCATGACCAGCCTCGGATCTAGAACCTGCAAAGCATTATATTCCAACACATGTGAAGGATCAACTATATAATTTTTAAGATAAAAAACATGGAAGATATTATATAATAGAGCTAGGGATGGTGATAATGCAAGCTTATACACTACAAGATTGACACCTTATAACACCTTGAATGGTCCTGCATATCTTAGTGAAAGTTTCACTAACTTATTGAATTTAATCAAGCTCTTCTATAACGTAACCCATAATAAAACTTTATCACATATTGAAAACTACTTATCTGTTCTCCTCAGATCATCATAACTCTTTTGCCTATCATTGGCCTTAACCAATCTCTATCTAATTAATCTAACTTAATCTTCCATTTTTGAAAGCATCTTAGGTTTAAAGACTACCCTGTCTTCCAACCTATCCTAATTGATCAGTGTCCTACACATTCTTCCATATAATGCTTCAAATGGTGACATCTTTAAAGATAACTGGTATGATTTATTTTATGCAAAATTCAACCAATGAAAGACAATATTCCCACTTGTATTATTAATCCATGAAATACATATGAAGAAGATCTTCTAATACCTGATTAACTCATTTAGTCTAATCATCAATCTTTGGGACATATGCAGTGATAAATTTTAGTTATGTACCTAAAACTAAATACAGAGTTACCCAAAATATATGTCATCTTTAGATCATGATTTGAAATTATATTCTATAGAAATATATGTAACTGATACACTTCCTTTACAAACCTCTTCACAAGAGTAGGTGCATCATCTATCAAATTGCTTTTTATAAAATGAGCTACCTTGGTTAGTTTGTAAACTACTATTAAGATCATGACATGCCTATTCTATGATAATGGTAACCCTTAGACAAAGTCCATACTAATCACCTACCACTTCCATTCTAGTATATCATGTAGATCTAAAAATCTAGCTAGATGCACATATTCAAATTTCACTCACTAACATTTCAAACATTATGACACAAATTAAAATAAATATTTATTGATTCCCTTCTAGAAATAAAGTTGTATAAGGTTTACCATGATCTTGGTTACTCCTAAATTTACTAAATATGAGGCATTATGTAGTTATTTTAGCACTGTTCTCTTCAAATTTTATTGATCTAGCACATACATCCTTTCATTGTGTTGTAAAAGAACATAATTCTCTAATCTAAATCCTTTATACCTAGGATTCTAAGCATGATTAGATAATGCTTTCTTAACCTAATCATATAATTCATCTCTTGCAAAGAATTTAATCACTTGATCCCTAAAATTATTCCTAGTAGTTTTCAAGACTAATATGTACCTTCTATGACTTAGGGCATCAATTACTCTATTTTCCTTGCCTTTGATAAAGTTGATATAAAAATCATAACAAAAAAAACTCTAACTGATGTCTCTAATGAGAATTCAAATTTGATTGGGTGAAGATGTAGTTGAGTCCCAAGTTATCAGTCTTGAGGTCAAATGATTTTCATAATAAATAATGCTTCCAAACTTGCAAGACATGCACAATTACTATAAGTTTTAGGTCATGAGGTGCATAATTCACCTCATAAGGCTTTATCTTCCTTGATTCATAAGCTACCAATGCACCATCATGCATAAGGACTCCTCTAAGTCTATCCCTAGATGCATCTATGATCACCAAAAATTGACCATTGGGGTTAGGCACTCATAATAATGGTGCTGAAGTAAGCCTTATTTTCAATTCCTAAAAATATACTTCACACTTATCTAACTAGATAAAAATTTAGTTCTTCCACTACAGAGAGGTAATTGAATTATCTATATTATAAAAATTTATAATGAACTTCTTATAATGGCCCATTAATTCCATGAAACTCCTTACCTTGTGCACATTATTTGGTTATGACCACTCCATAATGGATCTTATCTTTGCCAAATCTAATGAAATACCATATACATAGATAATATAACCCATATATTACACTATTTTCTAAAAAATATTCACATAGACAATTTACCATATAACTTATGCTTTTACAACTATTACAGAACTAGTTTTAAATGTTGTAGATGCTTCTCTTCATTCTAAGATTAAGAATGTCATCAAGAAAGACCAAAATAAAGTGATCTAGATAATATATTAACACACTATTCATGATATTCATGAATGCTTCTAGTTTTCAACCCAAATGATAACACTATGAACTCATAGTGCCCATAATGAGTTCTAAATTCTATTTTTGAAATATCCTCATCCCTTATCCTTAGTTGATGATACCCTGCTCTAAGATTAATCATAGAAAATACTAGTTACCCTCACATATAATAAAAAATATCATATATATGAGGTAGAGGATACCTATTTTTAATATTTTCTTTGTTCAACATTATATAGTCTATGCAAAGCTAAAGATTACCATCCTTATTCTTGATAAAGAGAAATGGTACACCCCATGGTGACACACTTGCCCTGATCAACCCTTTTGAGAACAATTCCTAGATTTGATTCTTCAATTCAACAAATTCAATGGTTGTCATCCTTTATGGTTCCTTAGACTATGGTTTTAATCTAGGTATGATATCGATAGAGAAATCAAACTCACGTCTAGGAGGTAATCCTAGTAATTCCTATGAAAATACATCACAAAAATTTCTAAGGAATGGATAATATTTAAGGTATGGTTCCTTAAAATCCTCCATTTCATTTATCTTGATGATAAATGCTTGACACCCTTTTCCTTGGGCCTTTTTGTACTTCATTGTAAAAATCTGCCTGAGCTTTAACCCCCTTTTCTCACCTTAAATTTGTGTCTAATTTCCAAAACAATGTAGACACTTAACCTTCTTCAGATATCAGTCAACCTTGGCCTTATGATTTGAAATCTAGTTGACTCCTAAGATCACATCATATGACCTTAGTGGTGCTACATAAAGATCCACTACTATTGTGAATTTTGGCAACCTAATCTTAGATTCAACTAAATACTTGTCAACTTTGACTTTTGATCATTCCCATATTGTATCAACGACTATTTACCATTACTTTAGCTCTTGTAGATAACTTATTCAAAATTTTAGGAGTTATAAAACATTCTTTAGCCCTTGTATCTATCAAAATGGAAACTATATGTTGAAACAAAATACCTGATAGTTTTATGGGTGAAGCTTGGAATTCGGCTTACCAATTATCAACTACCACATAAATACATTGATAAAAATTTCCCTACTGAGGAGTAAAAACTTTTTTATTTGACTTATCTTGGGAAAAATCACAAACATAATGGTCACCTCCATGAATGAAGCAACCTCTAGGTGTTCCTTTCCTATCAGCCTATTGGTTTTCATCTAAACCACCTTTGAAACCATTACCCTATTTCTTATTGCTTGAATCATTGTTGAATCTATCATTCTAATTTTTGAATGGATTCTTGGAGTCTTCACTCCTCTTATTCTAGTTTTTATTTTTGAAAGTTGGTTTAGAAGTTCTAAACTTTTTCTTAAACTTATCCCTAGCCTAAGAGAGATATTTAAACTTCTATTTCTATTTTACTTCATTCTTGAAGACTTGGTCCATGGTATAGGTTCATGGACATCCACCTCTCCACCAATCTAGGGTTTTAATCCCATGTTGAAATTTTTAATTATGAGCTTCTCATTTTCTTAATACTGAGGTACATAATTTATAAGTTTGGTGAACTACTCCTAATACTCATTTAGCAATAAATATCCTTGTTTTATATTCTAAAAATCCATAACATTTTGTTCAAAGTATAACTATGGAAGTGACTATGACTTGAATAATGTCATAATTTCATTTACAACTTTTTGTTGGCCTACCATGTAACTAATTAACCAACCAACTGGTAAGATCCAAAAACTACTTTAGTGACCTCAGAGTAGTTTTAAATATTAAAATACTTCTCCATCTTAGTCAACCATGCTTCATCTCTGTCACCCAAAATAGTTCCATCAAACTTATGTGGGTTCTCCTTTTTCATATCTCTATCTAATTCTATAGCTACCTAATCTCTCACATCCTGAGGGTTTTATTGTATGGTGGGATGCTATTTATGTACATCTTGATGATCTTCCTCTTTATGGCCATGAACTTCCTACTCTAGGGCTAAAATTTGGTCCCTAGTTTCATTCATGGCTAAGAGAATCTAATTTAACTTTGCTTCTTGCTCAGTGGTAAATCAATTAAGATCAAATGAAGGGTTATTATCATTACATTTGAAGGACCCTATTTGGATAATCTATCTTTCACTATCTCCTTTCTAGTAAACAAAAGGATACAAAAATGTTAGTACACTCATTAAGTCCTAGAGTTTGAGCCAGAACTTTGATCCTAAATGTAACATCCCCACTAGAATCTACTTAGAAATATGCAATTTTTTTAAAATTTAATTAACACATTCATTTATTATATTTCACTACAAGAATATAATTAGTGATATAGATAAAAAATTATAATTATGCCAACTATAAATTAAGAATGTAACATCTACCTATTATAGATCACTAACATCATATGAAACAAAAGGATATAGAAAGTAATTACATATTTACAGCCATGAATGGTAAAAACATGCAAACACTAATATCATAGTATAATAAGTAAATAATTACATCTCGTTAGGTATAATGTTTTAATAATAATAAATACAATACAAAATACAAGATACAAGGCTGCATGGAGCATGAGTTTTTTGAACTCCATTATCTATGGCAATCTCAAGTGTAGTTTATAAGTACTACAGTGGGGAAGGAGAGCATCATTTGATCACTTTTACACACCAACCATGAATCATTGATCCTCCACACAATCTCCCATTAGGGAATTATCCTCCTTTCATAGATGACTAGATAGTGATGGTGCAAGAATATATAGAAATAAGCTAGTACCCATGTGTTGTATGATTTCTAAGAAAATGAAGTGTACATAAAAAAATACATTCTAACATGATATCACACAAACATGAAAATCATACATATGAAATGATAATGTCTAAATAACATTACTTTGGCAAATTTTTTTCAATAGTTATTGATATCTAAGATCAGTCAAATTCATATACACCATTTGATCCAATTACCTTCATTTGGCATTGCCGATGCTAGTAAGCTAGTGAAGTCTATCTCACTACTTAATTAGTATCCAAAATGCAAGATTTTATTCACATATATATAACCAATAGATTCATAAAAATTACTTCCTACTAGAAGGAATAAAACATGCTAAATATAAGAATAATCAAATGTATATATGTAGTATGTCAAATGTATGAATGATTCTCCACTAAATTATTTGTCACATAAATAATAAGCTTAACAAGTAAAATTCATACCAACCAAGTATAATATACATTATAATGCATATTTATAATTTATATAAGTAGATTAAAATATAGTACATTCTATAATAATTATTAATAACACAGTCCATAATATATGTACACGCTACTCAAGTTCAACTAGTCAATCATAAATAATAAAGTCATAATTCATAGTCTTTTATTTAAACAAATTATTATATTTTAGTAGACTACACTCATATAGTTAAAATTTGTTTTCACTTCAGATCCTATGACTTATTATTATTTATAATGAGCATAGGCACACCTCTATATGTTGTATACACATATGAGTATCTAAGTCCTCTTACTGATATTTTTCATTTATATAGGGACTTGTTCATACTATACATATTCTTAATATGCATCAAATATATGTACTCAACATTATATAAATACTATTTATAGAACTAATTAGAAACCAAAGTACATATATTTTTAGAGCCAATATGTAAGATTACTATATAATTAGAATTTTTGTCACCATTAGTAGAGCAATAAAAAATCAGAGTACATATATTACCATTAAATGATCTTTGTATATATACCTTTATGTTAATATAAGTCATATGACATACCTAGTATCAAAGACCAAAACTTCTATATATATATATATATAAAATTGTGAGTTATCACTATCTAATCCCATACTATGTCACCATGGAATCATAAAATGGTATATATATATATATATATATATATATATATATATATATATATATATATATATAACTATAATTGGGATGTTGATTATAATCAAGGTTCATAATAACTCACTATTATATATATATATATATATATAATTTTAAATTATCACTATCTAATTCCATATTGTCTCACCATGGAATCATAAATTGGTACGTATATAGCTATAATTAGGATGTTGATTATAATCAATATTCATAATAACTCATTATTTAGCTATAAAAGTACATTTTCATACTAATTAAATATGGAGTATAAGGTAATGAATTATAATATTTTTATTCTATGAAATAATAAATATAATCAGAGTAACGATAAAACAATTATCTTTGTCTATTTATATTATATTATATTCTTTCAAGTTTGACACAGTCGACTTCTTGTAAATAACACTTACACACTTAAAGACTCCAAACATGTTAGATCTACCAAAGATATCACTATATATATCACATGTAAATGATACCACAAAAATGAAATATTCTAGAATATTCAATGCTATATATATATATATATATATATATATATATATATATATATATATATATATATATATATATATATATATGGAACTAAAATGAGAGATTTAATGTATAGTTTTTAGATACCACATATCTTAATTAGTCGAGATATCATATAAATAAAATTGAGCTAAGGATCAGATTAAGATATATCTCCAAAAAATGTTATAGGCACAATATCAGAATAAGAATATACATAGCTTATATATTTTAGACATGTCTAATGCACAAATTTATATACCAATCCTGGTAATAAGAAATCAAATTCTTAGATACCATAGATTATATCATTAGCCTGATATAATGTATAATGATCAAATCAAGATATATTTTATGTATGTTTTAGTTCATGACACTAGTTCATTAGTTTAATATAGTGGATAATAAAGATATTCATGTAACATTTTTGTTATTATAATCCAATCATATTATTCACTCAATTACAAAATATAAGTATTTATCTTCTAAATTGTTCTTATAAGTATTTATTTTCCAGTAATCCAATCATGTTATTCTTAATAGTTGTTCATATTATCTGATCAATTAAAGAATATAAGTTTGTTAATATTATCTAATCCATATCTAATTAGATAATTATCAAATAATATTAGAGTTAATCACCTAATAGACTAATAGTTTGACTATTTTTAATGGGCAAATTATTTTCTTATTTTTTTTCTATTTGAGGATTTTAATAATCATGTAGTAATATAAGGGAAATACACATCAATATAATTTAGAAATGGTATGCACCATCCTAATTTAGAGCTAATAGGGGTTAGGGGTTTGATACTTATGTGAAATATCATAATGGTTAACCAATATATGTGAAATAGAATCTCTTGATATCAATTGATATGTAATTCAAGAGCAAGATTCTAATTGATAAGTTGATAAGAACCATATTTGGTTGAGAAATATGAGTTTGAGAAGGAAAAATGAGTCACACAAACCACACAAATTCATATAGTTCACATATAAATTCACACAAAATTTTAATAACATCACCTACCTTCAAAATCATCTAAAATGACATGATCTAGCAAAACTTCCTCCCTTTGCCCTGCTCCTTTTTTTCCACTTTCCACTTTTATCTTTTCTCTACTTGCTTTGATTATCTTTTTTTTCAATTCATGCTATTCTTATTCTCTCCAATTCCCTCTTCTCTTCTATCTTCTACTCTTTTTCTTCTCCCCTTATTATCAAACACCATGCCTCTTTTCTTTCCTTTCCTTGCATGAATATATTTTTATTTCTTTATAGCTTGCTCCTTTCCTTTAATGTTTGACATTTTTTTTCTTTTTCCTTTTTCCCACATTTATTTTCTTAATTTCTTAATTTATTCTTTTTTATTCTAATTATAACACAATTGTAATATAATATAATTTCTTAATTGGTTTTATTTGTTTTACTCTAGGTATATGATGCTTATTCCTATTAATATATTTTTCTAATCACTTAATATAAATAAATAATCATAATGAATTAATAGCAACATGACTATTATAAAGTAAATAATATTCTTTTCAATAGTAATTGGTATTCTTAAAATATCATAAAGATAACCTATCAATGTTCTCAAGAATTAGTAGGACATGATGGTTAGGCTAGATGCAGTAGTAACTAGGTACCAATCACACAAATTTACATTCTCAAAAAAACATTAATGATCATGAATATAATAACATGTCATAAACACATAGTACCATAATGAAATCACATGAGATTAATTCCACATAAGAATTAAATTAACACACAACTAATCATACATAAATAATTATCTAAAAGTAAACAACATAAAAAATGCACTAATGCTAACCATTCAAACTATGAATTTAATGAGTGATATTAACATGGTGTGTGTAAGGGTTATATCCATTCCAATGTCATCTCCTAATAACTCCATATACATCACCCTCTCTAATTATTCTATCCCTCTATCATGCTCTGAGAGATGAATCTCTCATGTGTCAACTCATGATAACAAGGTAGTTAGTCCATAACATCGTGACATATATCATAAAATACTTTTATAATAACAAGACAACATGATCATAATGTATGAATATACCATATATCTAAAATCATAATAATTCAATCATGAAATTAAATCAATATTTAACTATCTCATAACAACATATAACTCATAAATTAGTTAAAAAATACTCAGATCAAATTACCAACAGTAAAAATCCATGGATATTCAAGTAAATTTGCTTAGTACAAAATCAAGATGTAACACTATCTGAGAGAATGGACCTCCTCTAATTTTTCCTCATTATCATTCTCATCTTTAAATGGAAAATTTTAAGTGTATAATACAAATGCCATGTTTGGGTTCCCTCCTTCCTATTTCTGATAATCATCAGAAGTAGGCACAATCTTTAAATTATCCACCTTCTTTTGGAATATGTTTGAGGTATCTATGAATTTTATGCAATTGGTTTTTGCATGGTATATGTTATCATGCAATCTACACCAAGTGTTTAAGGCTAGGTCCATTAAATTAATAGAATGGAGAGTGTTGTTATTCTAGTTTCCACCATCTAGAGGACTAGGCATGTTTTCATTATTAGGTTAGGAATTCCATTGTATATTGGGTATTTGGAGATTGAAATTTATACCCTAAGATTGGTTATTAACATTTTGATTGGAATTATGAGGTCCCTAATTACACAATTTAGTCACATCATTAGATATATTCTAGATCAACTATTTTAGATTGCTTACTTTAGGATCTATGTTAACACTAGGTTGGTTGGCAACTTGTGGTTATAGGCTATTTGTAGGTGCATGGGTGTGAACATTACTATCATGGGCTTATGGATTCAAGTAGGATATAAGTGCTTACTGAGTGCTACTAGACATGACATACCCACTAGTGGTAGGTGTAATATTTGCATTATTATATGCCATTATAAGTAATTACTGGTTATTTAACTGGGGAACCACATGATTCAGAGGCATGCAAGATAGATCTTTAGGAAAATAATTTATTAGAATCAGATTATAAACTAGATTAGGACTTGCATATAGGGATCCTAAGATGGGATTCATTAGAGGTGTGTTTCTATTATAAGGCTTGATTATCATGGGTATCTGGTTGTATAAACCTGGTTAACTTAATGATGGAAAAGGGACAAGTCCATAGCCTTACAGAACCATATATTATTCTATTTTAACATCTTTGTTATATGCTAAAGATAGTGATTTAAAAGCTACTATTGTTCTCCTAAGGAACATAAAAGTCATTGAATCTACAGCTCTAAGGTGGGTTTCTATGATATATCCTTTGGTATGAGAGTAAGGGTATTTTAGATGTTGGTAAAACATGTGGAATCAATCATTGAACATGCTCATAGGATCATTATATTCTCTCCTAGTGGCTATAAATTGATGATATAATATTTTAGGGTTAATGGGGACTATAAAGTGGTTTACAAACATTGTTTCTAACTTAGCCTAGGTAGTAATAGACACCTATGTAACCCAATATACCAAGTATATGCTTCTTATCAAAAGGAGTAGGGAAATAACCTACATGAAACATCCTCATATTGGACATGGGTTGTAACTAAGGCATATTTAAAGGCTTGGATGTGTTCTTTGACTGTTTGGAAATCTATTACTATGAACTTGAGACAAAAATTATCCAAACTCTTGGGCAAACCTTGATCCATGCTTGGGATAACCATAAGATAATATCCTCCTTGTCTAAGACATGTCATGTTGGCCTTTGTTATATCTTGGTTTTGGTATTCTATGGTCAGGGAGTTCTCCAAGTTATCCCTAGTAGACTTCAATTGGGTATTAATCCTTTTACCCTCTAAATTAAGAGAAGATTTAGCTTAGTGGGATAAAAGGGTTATAAAATACCTTAGCTCATGGTTCACACCCTCCTTTTAGCACCATAACATGTTGATACAAGTTTTGAAATTTACACAAAAATTAGGCAATAGGGTTATTACTACCTAACCTCTCTTGAAAGGAGGGAGATCTCATAGAGAAAATACCTCCCCAAGGTCTAAATATACCAGGTGTTGGTATGTTGATCCTCACTTAGTTATTTGATGTGAGCTATTACATGTAAGGGGCATAATTTAACAATTTGAAACACTGCTAACTATAACTCAAGGATTCAAAAGAGGCCACACACTACACTTAAGACACATTTGTAGGGTATAGCCTCTAACAAAAATTAGGCTTCTAAGATTTATCATCTAAAAAAAGCTAACTTCCCTTATTAGTTTATCATGCCACTAAGTGTAACAATGTAATAATGGTGGTAAACCTTTTGATACAAATATAAAGCAATACAGATAAACCATTCAATTTAGATTGCTATATTCTTAGATTAACCTAGTTATAAAGAAAGAGTAAAATATTAAATGTAAAGAGATAAAATGCCTATTATAAACATAAGTGAACCCATAATCATCTAATTGAATGAATCCTATAAGCCCAATGTTTAGTTGAGCCATAATTCACACACTCCAACTAAATATGGTGCAAGAGTCTAGGAGGGAGAGCAACTATAAGAAGGAAAGGCATCACTACCATAAAAATGTGCAAAGAATGACCATAAAGACTTAATAATATTCTAGTTATCAAAATTTTCCTTTTGGTTAATAATATCTTGAAATTCATAAAATCATCAAAGAGTAAGAAAACAATTATTTAGTAATAAACAAAAATAAGAAAAGGGAAGATATTATCCTAAGAAAGTAAGAAAATGTCTGGTTATGTATGTCTCCTTTTCACAATCCACAAAGATCCAAACCTTATTATGGCATAAGAGTTGATCTTAAATAGGCATACATGCCTGAGGAGTTTGAAATGAATTTCAGGTTTAATTTTACCCATTTATGGGGGTAGTTACAACAATCATCAACGTGGGATGCCCACTTGTCGTCCATTGGGGGCGAATCCCACTCTACTGCATCATGAAATTATCAAGAACCATGATGAACCAAATCAAGAATGAATGTCAATGGGGAATTTAATTGATATTGTATTGGGATAGTCAATTGCACATGTCTTGTGTGGTTAGAGCCACAGTTATTGATAGTTTTGATGGCTAGACAAGCCATAAAATTCAAGTTAGTGTTTTGTTGGCTATGCATCTAGCATGTCATTTATTTTGACTGGTCATTTCTGTGTGGATTCTCTTCCCTATTACTTCATTATACCATTAAGTTAATTTAGTGAGTCCCACTTTGACACTTGGAAACCCATCTACATTGGTGGGATTTATATTTTCCATTTACTTTTGTCATTTCATGGCAATGTAGCCTATTCTCATTCTCCTAGGACTTTTGATGGTTTGGATAGGTAGATGGGTTGTCAAATTTATACTCATGCTTTATTGACTATGCAACCAATGTGTTCTTAGCTCCAATGGGTTTTTTATCATGTGGATTATCCCTACTCTTGCTTTGCTCAGTTGAAGCTTTAAGTGCATGTTGACTATTCATTCCAATTTGAAGTGAGATTTCACCATGCTTTATGATCTTTATTTATAGGGCTCTGATAAAGTACAAGGCTTGCATAGACTACCCCAATTTATAGTTTAGTGATATTTCACCATGTGGCATCATCTCACTCACCTATTTTCCTAGGGATCTAACATCATTTCTTGGCCTACACAAACAACCCTAGTTTGAAGAGTAGTGGGATTTTACCACATGGCATCATCCTAAGCACCCACTTACCTAGAGGCTCTATTTTTTGTACAAATATCTTTGAGGTAGTGGAATAGTAGGATAATGCCATATGAAATCATATTACTAAACTACTAGACTATAGAATTGCAATAGTATAAACATCTTTGATATAGTGGAATAACAAGATTATGCCATGTGGTAGCATCCCACTAACTCTCCATCTCAGAGCATCATTGACCTCATTACCTCATTGGGCAACCTTGAAGAAAATTAGATAAGTCTTAAAAGAATTTTGAATAGGCCCAAGACCATTAGGAGATCGATAAATGGTATTGGGCCACCTTTGTAATTGGTTAAGTCTTGATGAATGAAAAAATAACACATGGCTCTGAACAAAATCATGAAATTGACTAAGTCATGAAAGATTTATTGGATAGATCTAGGCTATTGGGAGTCATAAAAAGTTTCCATGTTAAATAAGAAGAGTTAGGATTTACTTTAAGTACTTGTGGGCACAATATAAAAAGGCACAATTAGTAAATTGATTCAAAACACTAAGACTAAGATAATTAAAATTAAAATGACTAAGTGTAGAGATAAAAATCCTCTCTTTTAGAAAGATGTTACAAAAACTTAGTCTTTAGAAGCCTTGTATTGTCTAATCCTTCACAAGTTTTACTATCATAATTTTAGTTCATGAAGATTTAGTTTGAAACCTATGTAAAATTCTCCCCCATGCATAAATTTTGATGTAATTTATGACATTTTTATTGAAGACAAAAGACTTGAATAAATCTTGAGATTCATCAAAAGTTTTATCTGGAACAAAAGTTTTGAATAAGTTGCCTACACTCTTTCTAATAACCTACGGGCATAACATGTGAAGGCACAATTAGTGACTCAGTTTTTAAAAATCAAAGAATAAATATTTGAATAAAAATGGCAAAAGTGAAGGCTGAAAAATGACTAAGTATAAAATGAATCTTTGAATAGACTTTTCCATTTCACTCAATTTAAAAGCCAATTTCATCCATTTTTATGAGAAGTGACTAAATAACAAAATGAAACTATATTAATGCTTAGTCATTTAGATTAAAATGAGAATCAAAATGGATTAAATTAATTAGGAAAAGAGTAATAAAACTCTTAAATAGTCAAATAATTTTCAAAACCTAAGGAAAAATAGTATAAAATGAAGCTATGAAATATGTCTCAAAACACAAACAAACAAATAGACTAAGACTTAGTAGACTCATGCAAATTTAGATAGTAAAAATAAAGCAACCTATATGTGAATTAGACTGAGCACTTATGATGAAAATTTTATTTATTTAGACGTAGTTAAATTAATGAAACATATTTAAATTTAAAATCTTCACATCTATCATAATAGACTCATGTGAAGGTAGATTTAAATAAGCAACCCTAATGAACTCTTGAAGGTGTAAGATTATAATCTAAATTAGAAATATGGTCCCCATTTTTAGAATAAAAATGGGGCATGTTGTGTGATCAACAACAAGGCCTTCTTATCATATTTTAATTAACATACAATTGGCCGAATTCAATAATAAAATTCAATAATTAAATGAGCCTCTTAGAGATCTAAATGTGCCTTCGCATGAGATCATTTATTTAATGCATGTCATTGGGGATTTATAACATAAAGTAAATCAATTTACATTAGAAAGTAAGGCATATCATTCTTGGGTAGATACAAATGGTATATATGGTAATTATATAGTGCATAATATCTTTTATGCACCACTACCACATAATTATAAGATACCAATATTTTCTAAGTTCAATGGAAGTGTGGATCGTTATTTACATATTAGACTCTAAAAAAAATTGTGAATGGTTGTAATAATAGTTAGATATTATTATAGTGTTTTTTAAAGTGTTTATAGGGTGATACATTGAATTTGTTTCATGATTCACTACCTAGTGGGTCTTTACATACATATGTTGATTTAGAATAATGATTTATTATGCACTTTATCCAAAATAAAGGACCTAAACTTATATACAATAAATTACCATCATTACATCATGGTAAGTTAAAACCAATTTGTGATGATATCTTATGATTTAAGACATGTATACAATAATTAATTTATCAAAAAACATATTTGGAGACACAACACATATTTTGTAGGGGTCTCATTTTTAATCTTAAGAAAAAGTTGTTATATCAAATGTATAAGTCATTTTAGAATCTCTGTTATGAAACTATTACATTAGAGGAGTAATTGGGACTTGTTCAAATAAATAAAGATATAAATTTAATTTTTAGTCACCACAGAAGAGCAACATCCAAATCTTAGTTCAGGGCTTTAAATTTAGTATAAAAGGGTTTTCAAAGTTTTATTATAATTTAAAAAAAGTGGATAAGTTAGGAAGGAAACAAAGGACCTAGAAGGTTTTTAAAAAATAGTCTTTACAGTCAAGAATTTGTCTAAGTCTTTTCTTCATTGGAGATTCTATAAAGGCTAGTCATAACTTTTGTTCTGAATAAAAGTTTTAAAAGCATGAGTTTCAAACACCAGGATATGTTATGCTTTATGCACAAAGAGGAAACATTTTGACACTTAGTAAATTATTTGAACTTTTCTAGAGACACATGTCATATTCCTACTCAGTAGGACTTAGTGATTTTATTCAAAAGTTACCTAGTAGGTCAAGAAAGCATTTTGACACTTAGACATTTAGGGGTTCCTTTATCTCTTGGTGATGGATTCAAGATGTGATGAGATCAAATTTGATGGGACCTTAATGAAAATTTGATGGATTCCCAATTTTTTAGTCATAATAATAATTGAGTCCAATTAAATAGTACCACATGATAATTATTCACATATCTCAATGGCTTGTGCCTCTTTCAAAAGACTTTCAACACTTAGCTGATTTTTGAAAGTTTCTTGGTGTCATGTGTCAATCTCCTGATGGCATCAAGAAAATTTTTAATGATTTTCAACACTTTCATAAAGTTTACTAACAATATCCATGTCATTAAGGTAACAAGTAATTGGGTTAGTAAGATTCTTCCATGTGTTATAATCCTAGTGACTTGGAGTCCTGAAACCATCTGTACAAGTTCTAAATACTCTAATTTAGTGAGTTATTAGGATGATTCCATGTGGCATAATCCCATTAATCCTCTCTCTTAGATATTTATGTGTATCCCAAACATGATGCTAGAACCTCAAGCTAGTGGGTGAGTGGGATGGAACCATGTGGCATAATCCCATTGCTCCACAACCCTAGGGTGGTCTGTATAAATAGATTAGTATGTTAGGGAATTAGGTGAGTGAGATGTTGCCACATGGTGAAATATTTCTTCAATACATAGATAAAAATAATATTTATACTTGAATCTTCAATCAAGTTAGGGAAGAATGAGAAGGATCCATGTGGAGGTATTAGGCCCCAAACATACAGTGGCAAGAGTGTCCAATGAATAGGAAAACACTAGATGACACTCAATAGAGCCCATCCAAAAGAGCTTAGGGAAGGGGTAAACAAAAAAAAATCTACCATGTGAACATGGTAGATCTTGGGCTTTATATCCTAATAAAAATAAGACAGTTGGTGAACATCGAGTAGGGTCAAAAGTCTATAAAATTCCAAGTACATGTATCCCAAGGTGGAATGCAATCATAAAAGTAAAAAAGGCCAGAAATGAGCATTATGTGAACATATGGCTAGATCCCACCACTAAAGAGTTTTTTGGCATCCATGCTAAAATTGACTGAAACTAATTTGACGGTTCATTTCACCCATTAATACATTAAATTCATCATTAGATTGTGTAATTACATTGATTCAAAAAATCAATAGTAAAGTCACTTGACATTCCAATCATGGTGAAACTCAACAAAAATTATATAAAAATGATGAGAGGGAAATAGAATTTGTCCCTATTCATCATAGAGTCAAGTGGAGAATACACATGTAGAAGACAAGCTACAAGATTGAGGGGAGTGGCATGCAGTTATGTAGGTGTGACTTTTGCAATACCGAGGGGATCCCACTTCCTCAACCCCCCTTCCTTGATCATCATCAAATTTTTAATTCTCCCAGTAGTGGTTAAGATTGAATCAAACCCTATATCAGAATATTTTTCCTATTTAAACATGTAGAATTGTCATTATAAGGGGACCCTTTTTTAACATAAACATGTTGTATAAATTAGCCCATCTTTAATCCCTCTACCTTTATTTTATGCCTTTGAATGCATAATAGAGTTATTTTTACCTTCTCATATCCTTTTATCTTTTGTGAATTCATGGATTATTGATCTTATCTTATGAATAAGTTTATTTATCCTTGATTTGTTATCTATTTCCCTCACCCTTATGCAAGAGGATACTCATCTACAGGTTGTATGTTGTGTGATATTGAGTTTAGGTAGTGTTTGGCTATGCAATTTCTCCCTTCTTAGTGCTTTTTCTAGTTCCATTCCTCCCTATAAAATACTTATGTAGAAGGGATTTTAGATTGTGATTTTTGCATGTTGTTAACTCTTTTATGTTCATTGTGTATGCTTAGGTGAGTAGAGGGTATCATAAATTTTTGATGTATCAACCCTTTTGATTTTAATTTCTTTTGGTTTTTCAGGCACTCTATATCCCTTTTCCTTGAAAGTGAAGTATTTATAGTGTTAATCTTAGGTAATCCATCAAGGGAAGCTATCCCTTTCTAGAGGCTCACTCTAACCATAGGTGACCCACAGCCTTGGGGTGTTCCCATTGTGTTAATTAGGTGAGGATATGTGAAACACCTCTTCATAGGGTGTAAATTAACATCAAAATAGTTGTTACCACTAGAATAACATAAATTTATCCAAGAATTGGATCCACATTATCCCTAAACAAAGATTTTACAAAAACCATACGTTAAAAATACTAAATAAAAGGAAAAAATCAATAAAAGGAAAAAATCAATTTTTAAGTTAGCTCCAAAAGTAGCTAAAATGCCTTATGTCAAAAAATAACCCATTCAATTTAATTCATTTAGATATATGCCCCATGGCATTATTGGATATGATGATGATTACATGTTCTCCAAATCATTATCATTTTCCACATTGATTAGACAAAATAATAAATAAACCTTATTGCAATGATCACTGCATTAATGGTCATTAGGATAATGACTATTTTACACTTGGAGACAAGATTGAGAAATATGTTGACAAAGGTATTATTAAATTTACTAAGGGGAGATCTAGATCTCCTTCTTCTCATTCCACTAGATCACATTTTACCACGACAAAGTTATCCCAGGTCATTCTCATTAAGGAACCAATATTCACTCACCATGTGCTTAGAAATACATATAGAGAACATAACTATGAGAGATCAATGGTGTCATTAGTTCAATCAAAATTTAAGCTAGTAAAAAAATCTAAACAAACATATAACAATGTTATAGTAAAAGCAAATAATAATCAATCAACATTGACAATGCGATAATTGAGAAATATTTTTTTGATAGAGATTCCTACTACAACTATTCACAACAAGCTAGTGCCACAAATAAATTATAATGTTATAGATATGAAAAATGATTAGTATGGATCAAAATTATTATTCCATTTAAGTTGGTCAAATGAATATACAAGGTACATATAGTTATGTATATAATTCTCAAATATAAATTATATCTATATGTTAAAATTCTAAAACTTATCATATGCAATAAAATTACAACATACACTTAAAAAGTACCATGTGTCAAATCCATAAGATAAGAAAAAATTTAGATGATAAATAAATTCACACATATATAAAAGTGTTCAACAACATGAAACATAATTAACTTATATTACATATGAAAACAATCACTCGATAATAGGAGCATGGTCAACATGATCCTATACATCCATGTACTCCAATAAAAAATAACTTCAACCATATATGATTGACCCACCACATATTGTAAGCATCAATACACCATGTATCATCCATGTTAGGAATATCTATCACTAGGGGAGTGAAATACACCTCATATGGACTACCTCTATCTCCTGGCCTCATCACACATCTAATACTTTGTGCCCATACCCATGATGTTAGTGCTACATCCTAATGATTCTCAAATTATCACTTAACACACTCAAATTAAAATATATCATAGACATTGGGACACTTGTCATAATAAAAAAAATTGACCCAAATTTGATACAACTTTATGCCATCTTCAATCCACCTAAAAAAACCTATATAATACCTCCATATGATTGAGTCCAAATTCAACTCATCCAATAATCTCCTACATCTCATGGTGATCATATCTCACACCTAAACTCTATTTACCCATCTTTATACATATCCCTAAGGATGTGACCAATCAACAAGAGGTATCCTTATAGGTTGAGTAAAAAAATGTGTTCATATGTCCAATGATGTAAAATTGTGGTAGATCCAATCCATCCATTAAAGTCCTCATGCATAAATCTTTATAGATATCGACACAAATGAGACAACATAGTATAACCCTAGGAATACATCATATTATACTCCTAGATATTTTGGATAATCATGTACATCCTATAAAAAATAGATACTCCATCACCATCCACAACTATAAATGATGCTAATATATAACCAAAATTTTATGCACATGTAGTACACCGGATAGAAAAGTCTCAGACAATACCACATCTGAATTTATAATATAGTGTTGATGTCTATGAGGTATCCTAGTCAAGTAAAATTTTGTGAGATTATTAGGGATTTTCCCTGTAGCATCTTATAACACAACCTTAGTCCTAGTGACTAAGAATTTGCCACACATCCTCAAGTGTCACTATCATCTCTCTTGTGGCTAACCAAAAAGTGCATGTGTTAGAGTTCCATCTCTCTACCAATGTAGTCATGATATGTAAATCATAGGGACTTATATCTAACCACCATATATAAATCAAAATCTCCCTCTCAATGATATTCTTCTCATCATTAGACAAAGGCAATGCCTATTGTTTCCATAATTTGACCCCATCAAAACTCTTTGTAATGAATTTCCTCAAAACAAAAATTTTACATTAGAAATGGAAACATATAAGATTATAAGAAATAACACATAACATACATTTTTTTTTGAAACATGAGATATATTGGATGCCATCGCTACCTATAAGATGACAATGCAAGACATCACCTCTTAATTTTTGACAAAAACTATGCAAGGCTTGGACATTACTAGCCTATAAAGGATTCGGCCACACTCAAAAATAAAAAATAATTACAAATTAAAACAAATAAAATCTCACCTAGTAAATTTTTTTAAAATAAATTAAGATTCAATTTCAATACTCACCAAGCCAACATCCTCCTTTGCCTCAATCAGGGTCTCGATCTCCTCGAATCATCTTCATAAAACCACTTACTTTTGAGGCATTTTTTTTGCTCAAATCCAAAAACTTGCAATAGTTCAATTTTAAAATGAATAGTAATTTTGAATATTCAAAATTATATACATACATACATACATACATACATACATACATACATATATATATATATATATAGATATAGATACATACATACATACACACATATATATATATATATACACACATATATATATATATACATATGTGTGTGTGTGTGTGTGTGTGTGTGTGTGTGTGTGTGTGTGTGTGTGTGTGTGTGTGTGTATGTATATCTATATATATATATACATACATATATATATATATATGTATATATATAAATAGACATATATATATACATACATACATATACATATATATATATATGTATGTATATATATATATGTGTGTGTGTATGTATATATATATGTGTGTGTGTGTGTGTATATATATATATATATATATATATATATATATATATGTATATAATCTCACCTAATTAAAAAATTCAAAATACATTAAGATTCAATTTCAATACTCACCAAGCCAACATCCTCCTTTGCCTCAATGAGGGCCTCGATCTCCTCGAATCATCTTCATAAAACCACTTACTTTTGAGGCATTTTTTTGCTCAAATCCAAAAATTTGTAATAGTTCAATTTTAAAATGAATAGTAATTTTGAATATTCAAAGTTATATACATACATTATATATATATGCCATACTAATAAAGTCTAGGTGCAACATTATCAAAATTCATGGTATCCTATACTGAAAAAACTATATTCAATTAATTGTAATTCCTTTTCAAACCTCATGTCATCCATATAGAAGCTGATGATGTAATTTTATACATCACATATGATTCAATCTCACTCTCACTTTTTTAATGTGTAAGTAGTCATACTTAGATTTTCTATAGCAATTCTTTCATTCCTTTGACCACCCATATGAATTCTAAACCTATGAAAATATTTTACACGAAACTAAATTTGATAATAAATGTTTTATAGTCAAAAAATAAATCAATAATCATAATTATGCCACCTATTACTTTTGTTTTGATCTATTTACACAAGTTTCATCCTTCTCACCAAAAGTGGTAAATATATAGGCACTATTTTAAAAAAATAAATACATAGGGATAGTTGAATTGGTGCATACTCACTAAATGTTAGATTTTGACTCATAATATACTTTATATTTACTCAATGAATTTTAGTTATGGCTCAAACTATGATTTAGTTTATATAGATTTTGCTTAGTACATTTCAGTTTCACATAGGCTATATACAGTTGATACAACCCATGTTTAGTTTATAAAAAAAATTATATAATAGAAATAGGGTATATATAGGCTGACATAGTTACTCAAAATATGCTCAGTGGATTTTAGATTTTGTCCAAGTTTTTATATTAAGATTGTTCCACATCTTTGAGATAGTAACACCATACATTATTATCCAAAATAATGTGATATTATCGAAAAGTGCATGGAAATGGCTATTTTAGTTTATCACAAAATATCACAATTATTATAGTGCTTTACTTAGAAAAAAAAGAAATTTTACTAAGATTTGGTATATGTTTATATAAATCACTAGGAATGGGGGCATGTGCATTGCATATGCCCACATTTCATACATTTGGGTTTAGGTTTTACATAGATTATGATAATGGGGGAATGTGTACAACACATGTCCAAACAACTACATAATTATTTCCTAGGATTCAAACTTTTTACTTAGATCATATGACTCAGTGTACTTAGTTTCTAGATTAGGGGCATGTACATGGTGCATAATCTCATCTCTTAGTTTTTGCACTAGTTTCTATATAAAGAATGATGATTCATGTCATTCTCTATGTTATATACACTAGATTAAATTCAATATTATATATACACTAATTTTGCACCATCTCACTAGTTTTACACTAGAATGAGTCTAATATCCATTTTTTGTGGTTGACTCAATTTTCACACCAATTTTTACAGAAGTATCTAGTATATTGAGTTGTGTCAAGCTGAATTTAAACAATGTTTTTACTTTTAGGCATATCTATAATATATAAATATTGGGGTAAATCTCAGCTTGGCTCTTCATACTATAGTGATTTATTCATAATCTACACATCAACTCCATATTAGTCATCTCCATAGGAATCACTCGAAGTCTTGTTCAATTCTCCAGCCAAGAAGAGAATGAGAGTAGAGAAAATATTCTCTATAGAAGGGTTGATTATATTAGACCCATGGAATATCCACTTACAAGAAAACATATATGGTACATGTAAGCTCAAGTATCACATTTTTCCTTTTACTCTAGTACTTTCATTTAATTGCATTACTAGAATAAAAGTGGGGGGAAATGTATACACCCAAATCTATTCAAACAAAAATAAGTACTATGTCTATTCATGACTTATATATTTATAAGTTCATAATGCTAAACTAAGACTCTATTGGTGTATCTTATTTTATTCCTATATCCTTTTCTTTTTTGATCTCTTTCACTGATGTTTTAATTATATTTTAAAATTATTATTCTCACATTCAATTATTATGTACATCATGATAAGTCCAATAAATATCACTCATCTAACACATCATTATCATATAAACCCCTTTCATTGGATATTGTTATATCCCTCATCCCTGATTAATGAGTGTACAATTCACCTATATTACATATATTTATTATTATAGTATAAATTCTATGATTTATAAATAAAGGAGTATGATTCAATGATTTTGTCATATGGAATTATGAATGCTAAAATGAAAAATGTTTAAGATGCTTTCAAGTTTGTAAAATGAAGAGAACCATTGAAGATACAAATAACCCATAGCAAGTGGCCACATGCATTTATGGGATAAAACAAACTAGTTTTGGAACAATGATGAAAATGAAATCAAGGACATTCCTAAGCTTGAATATTATTGCATGTTTTTATTCCCTTTGAAAATTTATACACTTTTGTAAAAATGCATCTTTTTTCAAGTCTGTATATGAAAGTTATGGCCCCCAAAAGTAAACAAAAGTATTTATTGTGGCTAACACATAACAAATGGCTTTATAAATTATAACAACAATTATAGGTGCATTTTTAGCATTGTGATGGGTTTCATCAGATTTAAGTGGATACCCTTTATGGTTTGAAGAATGGAATGGATCTAAGATTATAGGAAAAGGAAGAAGTTGATAATAAGATTTACTAAACCATTTTTAACTTTATGTAACGATTGATTTCCATTGGAAGTTAGTTGGTGATTTGGATTTGAAGTCCTCTTCCATGAATCAAGGTTATAAATTGATTCCTTAAATTTATGGATTAACATATTCAGTATTTATTTTCCATTTTAATTCTCTTATTATTGTAATTTAATATTCTATTATTTATATTATTGTAACTGAATAAGTTTATTATTGGTATTTTTGTAACCAAATATATTTTAAGGACAAAAATATATATTTAATTGTAATTGTTATATTCTAGGAATCTATTGAATAAGAATTTGTGTCCCCTATATAAGGAGTAGAGCTCAAATTGTAATGGAGTTAATGAGTTAGTGAATAGAGATAGTTTATGATAGTTAGAGAATGAAAGAATATTATTTTTACACTTTTATAATTATGCCTTAGCAAAATGGTTATGAGATATAGTTATTTTGAAGAAGTAAATAACCTATAAGAAAAAAAGAGCTCAAGATCTAGTCTATATGAGGTAGGGGACACTCACATGGATTTAGTAGACTGATTTCTTGTTTGTTAGTATTAAATTTATTTCTATATGTGTTTATGTATGTATTTATTATTTCATGTTGAGTATGTTGTGAATGTGTATAGGCATCTTAAATTTATAAATAATATGGTGTGGGAAGATTTCAAAATAGTCTTAATTTCCTCTATGAACTTTTCTTTATTCAATATCCCTTTCATGCAACTGTTATTTTAAATCCTATAATTTAATTCTATTAAGTGTGATTTGATTTTTAACAAGTGTGAATTAGTTATCTTAGTATTCCATATAGTTTAATTCTAGATATATAGTCCAAAATCCTCATAAGATTATATGTACTTGGGTTAAAAATTAGTGAAATTAGAATAATTTATAAACCAAGTGGCTACCCTACAAAATACCTCTACCAGGTTGAACATGAGTGATTAGAATGCATTAGTTTAATTTGTGAGTTGATTTTTTTCATCACATCACAAGGATTCCTAGTCCTTTTGTTTTTCCTATTTTACCTTACTATATTATCATTTATAGATAATACCACTTATTTTGGACAAAAATGCAATGTGTGGTTTTCTAAAAAATGTAGTGTTGTTCCATTATCTTTTTTGGTCTTTATTTTGGGTCACTTTTCATTTAGGACTCTCTTTACTAATGTTTATGCCTTTTGAGTTAGTTTGGTGCACTAATAAATTTTAAAAATTCAAACTAGGATTCTTCTATATATAGATTCTTTAGAGTCATTTTACATCTAATAATTATCTATTTAACAAAATCACATTATATAAAGCTTATTATCTAAATTTTATGTATTTAGAGTTTATATTTTTACATCTAGATTAGATGATTGGATGAAGATGAGGTCCTAAGCAAAGATCATTTAGATTCAAATTGCATATGATCTAGTCACACACATAATAGATGGAGAACTACATCAAATTGAGGTCTCTTTTTAGGACCATGTAGACAATGCTCAATTATAAAAGGGTTTATAAGGCTAGCTTAGATATTCCCCTAACCCTAAGACCTTGATAGTGATTTTGAAATGAAAGGAAGGCAAACTATAGGTCATAACATGTGATCATATATATTTAGTGGATTATAAATAATCTATAGGTAGTGTCATACAATTTTATAATTTTTAGGTTTGTTCCATTATCAATTTAGACAATACTACTCCATTATAGCAATGGTGCATGTTTTATTTGTCCAAATCCATTGACTATGTCCAAATTAGTCAAATAGTCATCCCTATAAAATCTGAGGGCATCATAGTCAACTTTAATCATCTAAAGGCTAGTGTATTCATGTTATAGTTAAGTACTCAATCCATTTTTAATATCTATAATTAAAACCATAGTTATTCTTTATGCTTCCAAAATATATTTGCATGTGAATGTTTATTTACTTACAATTTATTTCACTTAGTTGTTTGTCATAATTAGTTTAGACCTATTCTCTTAATCCCCAATTTTGATAAAACACTTAGAACATGCATCAAAAGATAAGGAAAATAAGTTAGCACTATAAGGAGGGTAAAACCAAATCACTTGAAATATATTTTCAAGAATAAAACTTTGAACCTTGAAATATGGATATAGTAAGAGTTTTTTTCAAATAATATGTATTTCCCATTGTGTCAAACTATTTTAAAATTTGAGTTGGGTTAATGCTATTACACCCTTTAGTGATACCAAGAAGACCTAAATGTCTAAGAACCATCTTATTTAATTGAATAAATTCAATCTAATAGTTGTAGGGTCAACTATTAATATCATTTGGGATGTCCATGAATTACCCAAATATCCTAAAAGATAATTTCCTTGGCTCACACATATTATAGGGTGCACTTATAAAGATCACATAACATCATTTAAATATACTTTAAGGATTATAAATGTATAGCATGAGGACATAACGTTTCCCATTAAATTTATGAGATACCAAATATGACTAGTTTTCTAAATCTCCCTAAGAACTAAATCACTAGCTAGACCCAATTTAATGATACCTTTTTAGCCCAATTTCGATAAGTTATTGATTTGAGAGAATCAAACAAACCAAATAGATATTTTAATGTAAGGTTCCAAATTATGTATAGTCATGTCATAACCTTATACTATCATGACTCCCCCAATGGAATTCAAATTATAGAGAACATGCTGGATCCTTTGACAATGGTGTTCATTCAAAAATATCCCCTTGTCATAAACTTTCCTCTGACATATGGTGAAACCAATAAGGTAGGTTGACTATTAAACCCATAGGGACACATTGTTATAGATATTATAAATGTCAACCTAAATTTCCTAGTATTTAATCCTATTCCTCATGTTAACTAACATGTCCTACTACCAAATCTTACCCTACTCATAAGTTTTATACCATTGATGCATGTAACATTGACCTGGCCCTATATTTCCTCAAGCAACCATTGGTAGAGATGGTAACACAAAATTAGGGCCAAATCTTAGCTTATGATAGTAAAAATGTCCAAATGTCATCCCAATATTCAATGAAAAGTGTGTTAGGTGTAATACAACAAAAGGTTAAAAAATTTAGTGATGAATTCCTAGTCCTCTAGAAGCATGCGGGAAAAAATCTAACTAAAATTTTACCTACTAGAGGTATAACCATCCATTTAACTACCTAGATAATAATCCTAAGAGTTCACTGAATAAAATCCCTATAGACACTAAAATATGGTCACAAATACTTGATAATGTTAGTTCTGGCCCTATTTCACTTTAATGTACTTAAGTACTTAATTTGAAAATAGTTTTACACCTCATTCTATCCTAAACACCTACATGGACCTATTATTTTCTACATTGCTATCTTATGCCTATAGAAATGTTCTAAACTACTAAAACCCACTTTAAGTATCCATATGGATATCCCTAGACTCAAAAGTCACACATTTCCCTAAAGGACAAAAACACCCCATAGGGGATAATAGTTCTAGACATTTTTGTTGCCTATGGTAAGTTTTTGTCTTTAGTATTATAATGGTTAGTTTTAAAATTTAAACCCTCTAGTACATTTTGATCCATGTTTTTAGGATTTTTAGTGCGAGTTTTTCCATTTTGGATTACTATAAAGGCATACTCAAGTCACCTATTATATTACTTAGAAATTTCAATACAGAGGCATAATTACACTACTACACATTGAACAAAGCTTCCCTATTCTTCCAAATTTCAATTCTAATTATTTGAAGTAGTCCTCATCCAAATCAAAAACTTGTCTTATCCAAGCCAAAGCAAAGCATGATCAAGTATTCAATCCATATCTAGATGAATTCATATAGTCACAAGATCATAATTGCACAAAGTAATCTAATTGGAGAAACTACGTGGGCTTGAATTCCCTCTTTATATTATTGGATATGTTATAATATCCCTTTCTGGGTATATTATAAATTCTAAAATTTATCATGAACCCTTTCTAATATTGAACATCAATTAAACACTAAAACAACCCACATGCAATATTGATATCAAAAACTCACTTAAAACTTCACTGAAATCCTTATTGTGTTGAGATGAAAGCATACAAAATAATGGTAATGAATAAATAAGATAATAAATTACATATGCAATATGAAAATTATAAATCCAATAATAACCCAACTGTAATATTTTATTCAATGTGTTGTCTACACTTTTAACACTAAAGAGTACATACAAATAGAGTAGTAAATTCACAAAAAACTATAGATGATATTTATGGATTATATATCACCTCAATCTAGTAAAATTGGCAAATTGAAACCTTGGCTATTCCTCTTAGTTTTAGACATTTTCTACTTTTGCAAGTTTTTCATCTATTCTATCTTGTGCCAATTGGATTGTCTCTTAGTCTAACTAGTCTTATGTTGATGACCTAGGTCTTCTATCTTGCCTAGAATGATTAAAACATATGCATTTTACATCTCCATAAGTTATGAACTTGTACCTAATTTATTTCTCCCTTGAAACTAATTTTTGGGATAGATACTAGCATTGATGTTAGTGTCTTGACTTGAGATAAGTATCTAGTGCCCTAAAGTCATCTATTTTTCAAATTAAACATATCCTAATGGTTGGCCTAAGTGATTTAATATGATTTATTACACCAAGTGGATTGATATAAATATAATATCAAACCTCATTCATTCCTCACCTATGAACATGATAATAATACCAAGTATTCTTACCAAAGAGCATTCAATTAAACAAAGCTTCTTTATTTCCATACCAGTCAGGTAAAACACATATATAGGTCTAAAGTAATAAAGGAACAACCTAAGAGCCTAAATTTATAAGGTAAAAATTAGTACATTTTTGAACTTGCTTTGCACATATTGTATGATTCACACACAAGCTAACACATATGAGAGAACTACATTAATTTGAGGCCCTCTTCAAAGTATTAACTATGTAGGAAACACTTATTGATAGAAGGAAATTTGGGATTAAATAAACACTATGTGCCCATTAACCCATTTTCACTCAAGGTCACCATGAAGATTAAGAACTAAGGTTTTGAAATTTCATGAGTGATATTCCATGACCCAAATTTGAGTACACTATAACAAAGGTGATGTCAAACCTAGAAGCATCTAGGTGGTCACATCATTTTTAGGCAAGTATTATATATAAAACACTTGTATCAAACCTAGATAACAACACTAACTCAATCATCCCAAGCTAATGTTAATGTCTAAAGCTCCAAAAGAATCATATGTAGAATTTGATGACTATTCTAGAATCTCCTTTTAGACTATTTTCTACCTATTCTAGATCCAACATTATGTAGAAATAGAACCAACTACATATATATTAATTATTTATCATTTCTATGCTTATCTTAGTTGTACTTTCTGTATTTAGCCTATAATCAACATAATAAATTTAGTGTATGCTTATATATGAGTTTAACATTTAAGTAGCCTACTGTACATGTGATTATCAACCTTGTGCTTTGTCATTTATATATTCTTAACCCTATTTATTACCAAGTTAGGCTAGCCTCATATAAAATTTAGGGTTAAAAATTTAGTGAACTTGATTCATTTGAATTCAATTTTTTATATTCGTAGGGTTTTAAACTAGCTAGGGTTTTGGATTGTTGTACTCTTTAATTTCCTACTACTATTTTTCATGTAATCTAGGCATATCCCTAAATTGGGAGGTGTGCTTATTAAACACATTAAAATTCCTATCCAACCATATAATATGTCTCAAACCAATGAGGGATCTCATACTTAGGATCATGATGATACCCATGTTGGAAATGAAAAACATACTAATAGGGTTATCATAGAAAAATATTATGATAATGAAAACCATGGAGAAAATAAAAATGAGCAAATTGACCAATATCAAGTGAAAGTAATTGCATTGCTTTGTGAGAATATTTGACAAAAACTTGGAGATCTTGATGAGATCCTAAAAACTATAATTGAATAAAAAAGTTCCACAACTATAGTTGAAACATCCCTCCCTTTTAATATATTAAAAAATAATACATCTAGTGGGGGCATATGTTATGTGTTTAAACCTTTGTTTCCTAAAACTAATATTGATATATATGTCATGGAATTACCAATTATCTCAACATAAATACAATTTTCAATGCCTATTACTACTCAAAACATGTTTACATCCCCTTTTATGACTACTCAAGTTACAAATCTAAACCCCATTGGATCTACCATTTAAACACTACTTCAAGTTATAAATACCTTGGAGGAAAAGGTTACAAACATTGAAAAAATGCTTTAAAATACCTTCATGCTATACATTCAAAATATGTATTACATAAACCTCTTACACTTGATATCTATTTGTATCCTTTGCTAAATAGTTTTGTTTCACCTAAGTTTCCATTTTATTATAAAAAAGGTGATCCTAAATAACATTTTTGATCCTTTTATGTGGCATGTCTTGATCACACCTCTAATGATAAAAAATTTAACAAATTATTTCTAAGAAGTCTCAATGACTATGCTTTAAGGTGGTTCTATGATTTACCTCTCCAATCTATGAAAGCATTCAAACCTCTTGCAAACTAATTTTTAGAAATTTTTTTAATGAATATTATCAAAAAGGTTTCCTATGCTCAAATTTCCAAAATTAAAGAAGGAACCAATGAACCTATCAATGAATATGTCTTGATATATAAGATAATGCTAGTTAAAATGAACAATCTTATGGTAGATAAAGAGTTGTAAGACATATTCAAGTAAATTTTACTTGCTCTATTACATGAGTCCATTATTTTAAAGAAGTTCAAATATTTATATGACTTATGCCATGTTATACAGGACCATGAAATAAGCTTATGCCATTGAATAAGCTCAAGTATGTAGCAAACACACCAACTACATCTACATTGAGTACCAAAGTTATAATCAAACTAAGTTATAAGGTAAAACATCTTGAGATTAAAAAGTAAACAACCACCATGGTTAACATAGTTTCACAAAAACCTAATTGACTTGTCTTATTCAATACACTAATGAGACAATTTACACATTTACCTAAGTGCCTAGGTTCATTATTTTCATGATTATTAGAGTGTTAGCTTATATCTCTCCTTTATCCTATGGATTTTGATATAAGTCAACTTCTACCCAAAAGATATGATGTGAATAATTTTTGTGATTATCATCAAGGACCAAGACATTCTACAATAATATAGATTATGTTGAAGCACAAGATCCAAGATCTTATTGATGACCAAAATCTTAAATTTGAGGATCCCATAAAGGAATTAGGCTCACAACTTGATGATCACTATAAAATATAAAATATTTAACAATCCTTTACAAGACCATTCTAAGAAGGAACCAAAAGTGAAAATGGAATATAATGCACATCCTCCCCCACCACATTATGGATACCCACTAGTTGGGATTATTGTTACTTATAGATGGCATTCACCTCCTATGGTTCAGAGACACTCTATTACTTTTGATGACAATGAGCTTAAGGATGATGACTCTAATCTTCATTCTTTATCATTCAAGCATACCTTGATAAACACCATATATATAGTCTTATGATTGATAATGGTAAAATTGATAATGTTTACAACATTAAATTACTTACACACTTGGGTTATACCCATAATGATTCACATCCTTCTAATAGTTCAACAAGAACATTTGATGGGACCTCCCAAAAGGTTCTTGGAGAGTTTGACCTACCTTTATAGGTCATCCCTGTACATGTGGTTTCTACCTTTTTAGTCATACCTTCCATGGTCATATTTTATATATCATTAGTTAGACCTTATATCTATACACTTCAGGTAATACCTTATACCATGCATGGGTGTGTTAAATACATTCATTCCAACCAAGTAGTTATATATGCTATAATTCTATACGAGCATCCTCTTAAACAAGAGAAACTTATGCCTAGATAGTTAATTGGAAAGAATAATAAGGATTATTCACCATAAAATGGTATTCAACATGTAATCCCTTTTACTAGGTGGCTATTACTTGAAAGACCATTACATCAGAGACATATGGTGGATTTCACAAAATCCCCATCTACTACACACCATGTTCAAATATCTAGAATACCTACATCTATTCCTATTATAATTATTACAAAGAAACCATAGAGTACTCAATGATGGGTTACACAAATCCCTACTCCTATACTCTCACTACTACTTCATGACCACAAAGTCATATTTTACATACATAGAGCATCATTGATACTACCGTGATAGATATTGAATTGATATGTGCTTCTTGGCAGCATCACAAGATTATCACACTAGGTTTGTAGTAGGGATATATCTATGAACATACATTGGATGGAATCATAGGATGATATATCTTCTTCAAACATTCAAAAAATACCAAAAAAATTAAAAAAAAACTTCAAAAATCCATAAACACTTTCATCACCTACATGTTCTATTGGCTCCTTGGAATCTATGGGTTAGTTCCATGTTGATAGATGGATTATTTAGTTAAATATACATACAACATGTGTGTATAACTTATATTTTAGAGTGATAAAACCATATAAAAATACGTTATCTATTCTTATTTCAGATGTTGGGACTTCCCTCTACTCATGTCATGTAGACATTGGGGGCATCCACTTCTTTGATCTTGATACACATAGGTTATATGATTTTATGGTAACTATACATTATCATTTTTGAGCTTAAATATTCACTTACACAATAATTTATCCATGATTATATCATACACATGGTAATTGATATGCAATACACTTGACATTTTTTCCTAACATATTGGCTCCATGGGCTACTATGACATGTTTATGCTGGTTGTTTATGATTTTCTTTATTCACTTCATTTAGTGTCTTACATTTATATTATCTTGTTTAAGAATATGAATATTATCCTTTGATTATGTCCCCCTTGCCTATGTATGATTTTATTTACATTTGAATATGTCATTGTTTATTATATGGACATTGGAATATGTCATCCTTTGTTTTGTGGATATTTGACTAAATCATGTCCCTTTAATTATGTGACATTTGAACATACCCCTTGTTTTTAGTCTGCTTGGACCATTGCCTTTTAAATCTATTTTGAGTGATCTTATATGTGTGTTTGGTTTCTAGTTGAGCTTATACTATTACTATATAGACATTGCCATGATCCTTATCATGCATATTAGGCCTTCATGTGATCACATTGGTTCTATGAAATTTAATGCTATATCTACCAAGACATGTTTTTTTTATATGCTACATGGTTAAATTCTTAGATTATATAATTATCTTATCATTTTGAGGCGAGGTAACTACAAGTTCCTATATTTTAATCATCTCAAAAGGTGAGGAACATTAGTGGCGGCATGTCATAGAGGCATGTTCTCTATAATTGGCACAATTTATAGATTCAATGGGGGAATTTAATATGGGCATGGCTTCTAGATATTCATGGTTTTTAGATTCAGTAGCGGCATGCTTTGGAAGCGTCTTCTTCACCCCTATTCAATATTCAAAATCTCTAGACTATAGTGGGGGCATGTTTTGGAAACATGTTCCCCACATTGGTACTTATATAAATTTCACATTTATACATATATAGTGGGGGAATGTTTTGGAAAAATGTTATCCACACTTACACATTTTTCCAAATTGGCTAAAACACATAGTTATATGATTTAGATTCACAATTTTGGTAGAATTCCATACATTGGTACCATTTTTATACATAGTTTCAACATGAGACATATATAAGGTAAATATGCTATGAAATTTGTGCCTAATATTTCAAAATAAAAATTAATTTTGTATTCCAAAATTATTTTATGTACTAATACCTTGATTGGGCTTTTACAGACTTTATTGAGCTAGTTTACTTCAGTAGCTGGTTCACTTTTTGGTATGGTTGAGGTGACTAAATTACTAGATCTTACAAATTTTTCAAGTTGGAATTAATAATATCATCTAGCCTCACTAGTTTGATAGTGTGGGTGACTTTTTTCACTCACACTCACTAGGTTATAAGTATCATTGGGTTGTATGGTTGATCTAATCTCAACTACTAGGTGGTAACTCACTTTTGCTTCAAAGTTAGGGGAATGTGATTTACAATATATCTATATCTCTCTATATCTATTTGGATATATGAAATTTTAATAGTTATCTATATTTTTCCTAATATTAGTTTAAAAAACTTACAATGATACATATTTTTGAAATCAACTTGCCAATAAAAAAGGCTATTACATCGACACATAAGTGTACTCCTAAACCTTGGTTTTTTTTTTTTTTCAATCAATTTAAATTACTTTCAATCCTAGATTATATGCACTAATTATATATTGTAACATTCTCTTGGTTTCATGTTAGTCACTAACAAACCACTTAATTCAAGCACACCCATATACAAGGTGAGTTATATGCACCCAGGTATGCATTCATTTCTTATAAAATATAAATTTCATTAATATATTAAAGGGGGAAAATGTAGATATTTATTGATTATATAGAACCTTTGTATTGTACACTTGGAATACTCAAACCTTGTTATTTCCTCTTAGTTATGAACCTTTTCCACTTTTGCAAGTCTCACATCTTCTCCATTTGTGATCCTTGTCCTATCTCTTAGTTTGAATAGTCTTATGTTGATGATCCAATCCTTATATATTACCTAAAATGATTAAAAAATACTCATCTTCTATATCTATAAGTTATAAACCTATATCTACTTTCTTTCTCCTTGGACATTAATGTTTGGGACAAACAATATAATCAACATTAGTGTCATGACTTGATGCAAGTGTCCAGTGCCCTAAAGTCATTTATTTTACAAATTAAATGTATCTTAATGGTTATCTTAAGTCATTTAATGTGATTTATTGCTCCAAAGGGATATATATATATATATATATGATCAACATTAATTAATTCCTCACCTAACAATATGGGAATAATACCAATAATTATAATAAAGAACATTCAATTGAACAAAATTCCCTATTTCCATACTAATCATAGGTACAACACATATACATGTCTGAATTACTAAAGGATCAACCCAAGAGTCTAATTTTCTAAGCTACAATCTAAGTCACTATTGTACTTCCTTTGCACATATTGTATGATTCACAAAAAACCAACATGTAGGGAAAACTACATCAGTCTAAAGCCCTCTTCAAAATATTGACTATAGAGGCAACACTCACTAATAAATGGGTCTTTAGGGTTAGCTTAACACCATGTGAACACTAACCCATTTTCCCCCAAGGTCACAATGAAGATCAAGAACTACGGTTTTGAAATTACCTGACAAATGATAATCCATGACTGAGATATGAATACACTAGATTGAAGGAAAATTCAAACCTAGATTGATCTAGGTGGTCACATCCTTTTTGAATAAGTATTTTTTACATGACACTTGCATCCAACCCAAATAGTAACATCGATGAAACCATCCTAGGTTGATGTTAGTGTGCAGAGCTCTAAAAATGTCAGATCTATAATCTAATGACTATTCTATTATCTCTTTCTAGACTACTTTATACCTATTCTAGATCCAACATTATGATATCATCATAACAACCTAATAATATTAATTCTATCTCATTTCCATGCATAAATTAGTTGTAATTTCTATATTTAGCCTATACTTAGCATAATAAATTTAGTGTATGCTTATATTTAAGTTTAACATTTAATTTACCTACTATAGATCTAATTATCACCCTTGTGCTTTATCATTTATGTATTCTTAACCCTATTATACCATCAATGTAGGATAATCTTATATCAAATTTAGGGTTAAACACAAACCCTTACTTGTAAAACTCCTAATAAAATCGCCATGCATAACAACAATAACCATGTTACATCATAGATTCACCAAGGATAAGGTACAAAAGTATAGAGAAATAGTTCATAAGTATGTAAAGAGGAATTATACTGAGTTGAAGGGTGGTATGATTACCCCAAATATTTTATAGAACCACCAAAAATAGTGTAGAAACTATTTCAAACCATCAAAAGGGATGGAAAATGATGGAACTCTTCAATCACATTGAAACTAAAATTTAATCCTAATTTGAAAGTATAATTATGATTCATGGACGGAATCATCTCAATGGGTTTAGAGGGTTTTCATCCTCCACACTTGTATATCAGAGGGGTTTCATGCTTATATGAAAATATTGAACATAATGACTAAAGCTATGGATTAGGGTTTGATTTTCA